>CM074496.1:31423382-31576243 GCA_037389245.1 Oryzias sinensis
CAGTCATAGTCTGGCCCCTCCCTTGCAGTCGGGGGCCCCTCTTCATATTGACACTGCCGTTCACTTTGTGATGTTGCTGCTTTAATCTCTGCTTTCACCTCTGTTGTGAGCGTGTGGCTCCGCCCCCTCAGGCTGCCGGTGGGTGGAGCCTCACTTCAGTGTGTCGAGATGTGTGTGGTGCCGCTCTCGTGCCTCAGAACATCCTGCAGATGTTTTAATGTTTGTACTTACGGTCTTAGATGACGTGGATATTTCTGCAGACAGACGCTGTTTTTATTTTCAGCCGTGACGGTTAAACTGTAAATTGCACTAATTGTTTCCCAGATTCTCCTAGATGAGATGTTTGGACTCATGCTGAACGTCGTCATCACTAAAGTGGAATGTTGGTGTTGTAGACATTTCTCTGCAGAATTTCTGTGTTTGAAATTACATTAAAAGAAATACTAAACAGTGGTGGTTTGTTAGTTTGATGCCGGGTTCCAGACCATGGCAGGATCCACATGGATCAACCAGGATCCACCAGGACCAACCAAGATCCTTCTGGGCCCACCAGGATCCACCTGGACCCACCAGGATCCACCAGGACCAACCTGGATCCACCTGGACCCACCAGGATCCACCTGGACCCACCAGGATCCACCAGGACCAACCTGGATCCACCTGGACCCACCAGGATCCACCTGGACCCACCAGGACCAACCTGGATCCACCAGAAACCAACCAGGATCCACCTGGACCCACCAAGATCCTTCTGGACCCACCAGGATCCACCTGGTCCCACCAGGATCCACCTGGACCCACCAAGATCCTTCTGGACCCACCAGGATCCACCTGGATCCACCTGGGCCCACCTGGATCCACCAGGACCAACCTGGATCGACCTGGACCCACCAGGATCCACCAGGACCCACCTGGACCCACCAGACTGACGTGACAGACACATTGTCAGCTGATGGGCCGCTCATGCCCAGCTCAATCCAGAAAATCAATCCAGAAAAGCTTCCTTCAGAAGGAAAGCGTTTTCCTTCATCAACTCTTCAAAGTGATCTCTGACACCTGTCAATCTGTTACCATCCCAACCCTTAACCACTCTAACCTGCTGCACGCCCTTCCTTTCTCTCTCTCTCTGCCTTGCTCGTCTGTACAGGTCAGTCTCTCCCTCTTTACTTCCCCACCTAGCATACAAGTCATCATGAGCCCCTCCCTGTCAACTCTCCTCTCATCCTTCCGTCCTGATGACCAAATACACTCCTACCCGTCTCCCTGATCCCATCAGCTGTAGTTGTCCAGTCATCTGGGAGTTTCTCCTGACCACCCAGAGCCCGTTTAGCTGCTATTCACTAGCATTTCTATCTCTGTTACCCAGTCAGCCTCCATCTGCCCTACGGTCCTGTCATAGATACCAAAGCTGCCCGTCACCTCCTCATCACCTCTGTTTCCTGCACCTCCATGTCTGTTTAGATGAGCAGCAATCACAACTCTCTTTCTTCTAGGATGATCTTCATCAAGGTCCAACCAGAAGTCTCCTCCAGCTCACATCCTCCCTGTGGGGCAAACCCACTAACAACATTAACATCACACCTTCCATTTCCATCATCAGACTCATCACTCTGACACTCCTTTTACCTCCACACCCCTCCTAACAAACTCCTCCTTTGAGGTAACTCCTCCTCCATTTCTCCTCCCATCTCCACCAACCTTAACTGTGCTCTTAAGCTTCTAGCACGTCTACCTTTCCACCTGGTCTCCACCTGGTCTCCTGGACACGGTACGCCCACCTTCCTCCTCTGCCTCGTGTCCACTAACTCTACCTTTTCCTGTCATAGTTCCAACATTCAAAGTCTACTCAGACTTTCCTCTTCTGTCTCTTCCTATGAACCCACCTTCCTCCTCTCCTTTGACCGACAGTGGTCCCCCGGCCCCCTGTTGGTGAACAGCACCGATGGCGGTTGTTGGTAATCTGGGCCTCGGCCAATCCGGTACGGTTATCAGAGGTCTGATTCAACTTTCTGGTTTGGCAAAGATTTTACGTCAGATGCCCTTCCTGACACGATCCTCTGGATTTATCCGGGCACAACAAGACTCGGGCCCCCCCCCCCCCATGGCTACATCACCTTTTCATACAAATATCCTTCAGGGTTGAATCTGGTTCAGGAAAAAGTCCTTTGCTTTACAGGCTTGTCTGGACATCATTTAAGCTGAAGACGTTTTCTCCTTTGAAACCTTCTTTGCTGTGGAATCATCCAGAATGAAGGAGAGTCCGCAGATATTTAGTCTGTTTTTTCCCCTCAGTGATCCTTTCATTTTAAAAATGTTCCCGGCTCATTGAAGATAAAAAATAAACTATTTAAGAACCTGAAATAATCACCATAGCTTAAATCCTATCCCGTCTAAATATGGTTGGTGTGTTTTTAAACAGGAAACACTGATCTATCTCTAACATTACATTCTTTCTGGATCCTGTTGATGGTTTCGGTTTGTCTTGTTGTTCTGGTTCTGTTTATGGATCCTCAGCGCGTCTCTTTGGTTTGTGCAGAAAGGTTTTGGGGACATTTTCGCTTTTGCGCTCAGAGTGACACCTCCTCGTTTTACCACGCTCTCTGTTTCCTTTTACGTCACGGGGAATTTCCAAGAGGAAGGAAGTTGCTTTATTCTCACTTTAGCGCGCGCCCTGTCACCTGCGCTCGCGCTCTCCAATACGTCACTCTCTCGCGCACATTTGTTTCTTCGCTTTAGCTGTTAGAAGCTGCAGGCACGCGCTCGTGTCGCGTGATGACGCATAGCCGTTAAAAAAGGCAGAAATTCGCTCCGACAAAATAATAAACAAAAAAACAAAAAATGAGCGCGAGCCCCTGAGGTGAAGCGGCACGAGAACCCTCACCTGCGGACACTCACCTGAGCTAACAGGTAAGAACCGGGTCAGAACAGACCACGCCACTTCCTTTCACTTCCTTGTTCTTCGGACATTCGTTTTCGCGCGCGGACTTTACCAACAAACAAAGGGCAAAAAGTAGAAATACACCTATTTTATTCCAAGTTTATTGTAAGCATTAAGGTGATTTACCGTATGCTCAGGCAGTACGGCAACAAAAGACCAACCATAAAGAATCTGACCGGAAAACGTACGGAAACGAGGGAACGTCGGCTCATGACGAAGTTTTGCTTACCACGCGACGGAATCTCTGACTTGACCGGACCGTGAACGCAGCAGTCAGATTCGAAGAGCCTACGCACGGCTTCCGCCGGGACCGACACGCAAATGTTTAAATGTTCTAAAAAGAACGTAAAACAACGAGCCTGCGGCGTTCACAGGAGGCTGAGCGACCAGGCGAGTTCCCGCGCAGCCGGCACGCGCACAATCAGATAAAACGCCCTACCAAAATTGGGAAGTAATAGGCACGTGAAGGATGGAACATTTTTGTTTTCATTAAAAAAATCCTGACCAGCCCCTGCCCCCACTCATCACTGCTTACAACAGGCAGCTGGTTTGTTTAACCAGGTTGCTCTGTGTTGTTGTTGTTGTTGCTGTTGTTGCTGCTTCGGGTTTGAACTGCCAGACAGAACTTTGAGGGTTGTCTTGGGGTTATGGGGAAGGTTTATTCAAACCTGTCGATGGTGACGGTTTTCTCTGCCCTTCAGTTCGGAGGAGGTTCACTGTCAATATCATCACTTTCACAGATGTTCCTGCAATTAAAGAACAAACTGTTAGAACCTCGCTTAAGTTCTTGTCTCAGCAGCGTCTGGAATCACCAATGAGAACACGATGCAAAAGGTCATGAGACCTCCACATTGGCAGCAGCGCAGGAAGCATCTTTAACTTGTGGGTGTTGTCATTTGCAGGAAGGCCCGCTGTGGGTACCGCTGCCTGCGCGGTGTAGTACCGCCGTCAAGGCAGTGTAGTACTGCTAATGCGGGTGTAGTACAGCGCTCTGGGCGGGTGTGGTGCCAAATAGCCTGCGTGGGTGTAGTACAGCGTCCGCGGTGTAGTATGCCGCTCTATGCGCGGATGCATACTTTAGTAGGGAGTCTGCGCGGTTGTAGTCACGTGCAGGAAGTCACATGCTGGGCGTAATTGCTTCAGTTGGACGTCCGGCGCAGTCACTCGAAGGAAGGCGGCCTGCATGGTGTAGTCACCGCAGGAAGGCCTGGCGCGGGTGTAGTACAGCGTATGCGTGGATGTTATTGCTTTAGTAGGGAGTCTACGTGGGTGTAGTCACGGCAGGAAAGCGTCTGCGTGGATGTAATTGTTTGTGTTGACGTCTGGCGTGTAACCACCGAAGCGAAGGCATCTGCATGGGTGTAGTCACCGCAGGAAGGCGGTCTGCGCGGATGTAATTGCTTCAGTTGGGACATCTGGCGTAAACCACCGAAGGAAGGCGTCTGCATGGGTGTAGTCACTGCAGGAAGGCGTCTGCGTGGTGTAGTACAGCGTCTGCACGGATGTTATTACTTTAGTAGGGAGTCTGCGTGGTTGTAGTCACGGCAGGAAGCCGTATGCGTGGATGTAATTGCTTCAGTTGGACGCCCGCGCAGAAGTCACTCGAAGGAAGGCGCCTGCTTGGGTGTAGTAGCACGGCCAGTGGTTGTTATTGCTTCAGTTGGACCCCGCGGGTGTAATCGCATCAGCAAGTGGGTGTAGTACAGCGTCTGCATGATGTTATTACTTTTTAAGAAGTGAGTCTGGCGCGGTTGTAGCCACGCAGGAAGTTGTATGCGCGATGTACTGTTTGCTGGACATCTGCGCAAAATCACTGAAGGAAGGCGCTCAGCGGGTGTAGTCACTGCGGGAAGGCGGCCCGCGGGTGGTGTAGTCACTGCAGGAAGGCGTCTGCATGGGTGTAGTCACTGCAAGAAGGCGTCTGCGTGGTGTAGTACAGCGTCTGCATGGATGTTATTACTTTAGTAGGGAGTCTGCGTGGTTGTAGTCACGCAGGAAGCCGGCGCGTGATGTACTGTTTGCTGGACGCCATGCAGTAACCACTGAAGGAAGTTACGTTTCGTACATGCGTAGTCACTCGCAGAAGGCGTTTACCGGATGCCGTAATTGCTTCAGTTGACATCTGCGCGGTAAACCACCGAAGGAAGGCGCCTGCATGGGTGTAGTCACTGCAGGAAGAAGCGCCTGCGCGGTGTAGAACAGCCGCCTGCACGATGTTATTACTTTTTTAGTAGGGAGTCTGCGGCGGAAAGCCAGAAGTCACGCAGGAAGCCGTATGCGGATGTAATTGTTTCAGTTGGGATCGTCTGCGTAGTCACTCGAAGGAAGGCGCCTGCATGGGTGTAGTCACTGCAGGAAGGCGCGCCTTGGCGCGGTGTGGCGAACAGCCGCCTAACGGATGTTATTACTTAGTAGGTATCTGGCGCGGTTGTAGTCACGTGCAGGAAGCCGGGAGGCGTGGGATGTACTGTTTGAAGTTGGACGTCCGCGTAACCACTGAAGGAAGTTGGGCGCTCACATGTGGGTGTGTCATTTCGCAGGAAGGCGCTCATGTTGATGCAATTGTTTTAGTTGGACATCTGCGTAACCACTGAAGGAAGGTGTCTGGCTGGGTAGTCACTGCAGGAAGGCGCCTCTGCGGTTTAGTACAGCCGCCTGCACGGATGTTATTACTTTAGTAGGGAGTCTGCGCGTTAGAAGTCACGGCAGGAAGCCGTATGCGTGGATGTAATTGCTTCAGTTGGACGTCTGCGTGTAGTCACTGAAGGAAGGCGTCTGCTTGGGTGTAGTAGCACGGCTGTGTGGTTGTTATTGCTTCAGTTGGACCTCTGCGTGGGTGTAATCGCATCAGTAAAGTGTCCGCGTGGGTGTAGTACAGCGTCTGCATGGATGTTATTACTTTAGTAAGGAGTCTGCGCGGTTGTGAATACGTGAAGCTGTATGCGGATGTAATTGCTTCAGTTGGACATTCGCGTAACCACCGAAGGAAGGCGTCTGTATGGGTGTAGTCGTTTCGCAGGAAGGTCTGCGCGGGTGTGCTCACTGCAGGAAGGGCGCCTGCATGGGTGTAGTCACTGCAAGAAGGCGTCCGCGCAGTGTAAGGCTACGCTCTGCATGGATGTTATTACTTTAGTAGGGGAGTCTGAGGATGTAGTCACGCAGAAGCCGCGCGCGTGATGTAATTGCTTCAGTTGACGCTCATGCAACCACTGAAGGAAGGCGTCTGCATGGGTGTAGTCACTGCAGGAAGGCGTCTGCGTGGATGTAATTGCTTCAGTTGGACATCTGCGTGTAACCACTGAAGGAAGGCGTCTGCATGGGTGTAGTCACTGCGGTGAAGCGCGTCTGGCGCGGTGTAGTACAGCCGCCTGCACGGATGTTATTACTTTAGTAGGGGAGTCTGGCGGTTGTAGTCACGCAGGAAGCCGTATGCGGGGATGTAATTGCTTCAGGCGTTGGACGTCCGCGGTAACCACCGAAGGAAGGCTGCCTGTACGGGTGTAGTCATCACTGCAGGAAGGCGCTCATGCGGATGTACTGTTTAGTTGGACATCTGCGTGGTAACCACTGAAGGAAGGCCTGCATGGTGTAGTCACGCAGGAAGCCGATGCGTGGGATGTAATTACCAGTTGGACGTCCGCGTAGTCACCGAAGGAAGGCGCCTGTTGTGTAGTAGCACGGCTGTGTGGTTGGTTATTGCTTCAGTTGGACCTCTGCGTGGGTGTAATCGCATCAGTAAGGTGTCCGCGTGGGTGTAGTACAGCGTCTGCATGGATGTTATTACTTTAGTAGGGCGTCTGCATAGGTTTACTCACTGCAGGAAGCCGTATGCGTGGGATCAGTTGGACGTCTGCATGGGTGTAGTAGGGCGCCTGTGTACTGACACCGCCCACATGCTCAATGGACAAGAAGCTTCAGATTCAGCAGATGCTGATGGTTTAACCTTTGATCTCTGCAGACGCCATGGCTGGAGACGACCACTACCTCCGTGCTTCCAACCAGGTACGTTCTTCCTGGTCTGCAGGGGGTGGAGCCTGCAGAACAATGACCCAGATGTTTGTGAAAACCTCATTTTTGGACAGATGTTCATGATGTTTTCGTAGTTGAGCTGATCGGCTCTGTGAAGATCATGGTCCACATGGGTGGGTTGGCGGTTTGGTTCCCTGGTCCCACATGAAAAAGTTGGTGAACCCCTCATAGACTCCGTTGGGCGTGTTTCTTCCAGCTGAACCTTCTACCGTCCTGTCCCGTCTGAAGAGGTTCCACCAGCCTTGTGGTTCCAGTTTTCTGAATGTCAGGTGTTCTGCAGGTTCTGGGGGGTTCACCAGCGTCACCTGCAGCCCGAGGACCAGGGTGTTCTGATGAGCGGGGTTTTCTGATCGTTATATGTTCATGATGAAGAGCAGTTCCAGGACCTCCAGGTTCCTCAGCAGAGTCCAGGTTTTCAGAGTGATCTGCTGCAAACACCAAGCAGCACAGATGGAACCGGTCTCATTGCAGAGGTGGAGTCCAGAACTTCCTCAGAACATCCTGACACCAGAACTCTGTGTGTGTCCAGCAGATTTATGGAAACTTAATCATGGATCCGTCCTGGGAGTTTACTCATTTTCCTGCGATGCCTCAGTCCACGTCTCTGCAAACAGGTGAGTCCTCGTCACAGACCGGTCGGGTGTGTCTGACCTTCAGAGCCTCCTCATCCTCACGCCCCTGAGCAAAGGCAGGAGCCACGGGAAAACGCCTGCGTTGTTGGTGACCCCGTCTTTATTTCTGCTCCCTGGAGGTTTCTCTAAACCTGAACACGACAAACCAGATCAAACCCAGAACCGAGCTGCAGACGCTGCTTTGTTCCGGATCGGGTTCTGAATCTCTGGTCTGGATTCAGACTGAACATCTGTTCTGGATTGTCTGGTTCACTTTCAGCAAACTCAATGAGTCCAGTCTGAAAAACAGCCTCATCGGTCTAAAGAACAAACATCCAGACAGGTACACTGGCTGTGTAACAGTGGGCAACCCAACACACTCAGAGTCCAGGAAGGACAGGGAGTTGTTGAATGTTCAATTTCAATTTTATTTGTAGCCCAAAATCACAACAACAGTCGTCTCGATGGGCTTCGAAGTTAAACATGAACTCAAAAGGTTCATGAATACAAAGAGTTCAATAGGAAAATACTGAAATGAACTAACAAACTGACTAAGCTATACTGGCATCCCTGCCCTTAGACCCCCCTTCTCTGTGAGGAAAAACTCCTAAAAAAACGGATTCCGGAAAAAATGAAGAAACCTCAGGGGTGTCCACATGAAGGAGGGATCCTCCCCCAGGACGGACAGGCGATTTACCAGAACTCTTAGAGAAGAATTAACTTATCTAAATCTATAACTACATATATAAAGTCCAGCAGACGAGCTTCATCCAGCCGTGGTTGGGGGGACAGTCAGGGGCGCGAGTCGAGCCGGAGACAGGAACCACAGCCAGGAGCAGGAGCAGAGACGAGGTAATCGGTCAGGAACAGGAGCATGGATGAAACAACTGGAGTCTGGAAGCACTTCCACTCCCCAGGAGGGGAAAGAGGGACAATACATGAATCACTGTACCAAACAGAGGCATGGAGAACTAAATGATGAATAATGATCAAGAATAGAGGAGAGGAAGGGTAGAAGTAGAAGAGAAAAGAGGACAGAACCCCAGAGCACCATAGTTACCCCAGCTTCAACTTCTAGCAGCCTTTTAAAATAAATAGTTAAGTTTAATTTAAACAACTTAACATTAAGTTAAATAATCTCTGAATACTAACTAGTCTGACAATAAGCCTGTCCACAGAGGAATGTTTTCAGTCTAACTTTGAATGTAGAAACTGAGTCGGCCTCTCTTCCATGAGCTGGGAGTTTATTCCATAAGACAGGGGCTTGGTGGCTAAACGCTCTACCTCCAACCGTACTTTGACTAATTCTAGGAACCACAAGCAGTCCTGCATTTAGTGAGTGAAGTGTTCTGACTGGATGGTAAGGGACTATGAGGTCCTTAATATAGGACGGGGCCATTCCATGGAAGGCCTTATAGGTTAACAGGAGGATCTTGAACTTGATTCTAGAATCAACTGGGAACTTGAAGGGGGGGTGGGTGGGTGGGGCTGACATTCGAGTGTCTTTTTTTGATTTTTACACATCACTGTCCTGGCTCTAACATCTCATTATACACTCTGTATTTCTGTTAAAATGTAGAATGTTCAATAAACAAAGTTATATACATTAAAAAAGAAATGTCATTCAGGGTCAGACCCTCCCCAAATTCACCGTCCCAGTATTTCCCATAGTAAATCTGCAAATAAGCAGCAGGAAGAGAAAAAATCCAATAAAACAATAAAAAGATATAAATAAAGCAAATGTGTTAAATAGTTTGTACTGAAACAACAGATTTTCTCCACAGCAGCTGCTAAAACTGAAAATGCTTCCCTTTGAAGCTGGATTTAGCGCCTCAGCGATTTCTGCTTTTCTGGGACGGTTTTCACACGTGTGTGCATGTTCGTTGGAAGTTCTGCTTTCCTGCTGCAGCCTCTGCTGGTTCTCAACCTAAAGTTCTGGACGTTGAGAATAAAAACATAAAAGCGGTTTTAGATGAACTAGAGCAGAAACCGGGCTGGTCTCTGGAAACTTTGACAGTTTGACTGACGCCTGTCTGGACCGGCTCTGATGGAAACGGCTTTTTTGGCGCTTTTCTCATATTGGAGGACGTGTTTTTCTGAGGATTTCTCTATTCAAATCGTTGTGAATCAGATAAGAAGATACGGTTTAAAAAAAATCATCTTTGTGACAAAACATACACTGGGGCGGGACCACGGTCTCCAAGCTCCGCCCCTTTCTGATTATCCACCTGCAGACCAACAGATCCATGAACGTCTTTGTTTTCCTGATCTGGAATCTGGATCAGAACCAGACGGATGGGTGGATCTGATGCTGCTCTGCGTTTTTGTTGTAATGCTAATGTTAGGTTGGGGGTGTGAGGGGCTGTAAGCTGGCAGGAGAGCGCGTAAACGGATGGATGATGGGAAGTGGGGGCGGGTTTGTGGAGAGCCTTGACGCCGCCACCGTTGAATTCCTTTCTCCCGCAGAAAAGTCGCCACTCGTTGGTCCCCGGAGCGGATGTCCCGACCATGGGGCCCCCCCGTCTCTGTTGGCGGTCACAGCCGGCGCGCATGTTGTGGTTTGGCGCTCACGCCGGTGATTACGGCGTCCTTCATCCTGTACTGTTCCAGCTCCGTCACCCTACTGTCCCGCTCTGGCTTCTGCAGTCTTACTGGATGGAAATGTCCTTTGTCTCCAGTCCAGTCTCTTCTTCATGGTTCACTCTGTGGCTCTTCTTGGTTTTGTTCCGCTGAAACCTAAAAACTCCAATATTTAGTCAATTATCTTCAGCCATGACTGCAACCATCACTATTCGTCATGATTATGCGACTTTTCCTATGGAGTAACACGCATTGACCCGGTGACGGTGTGCGGTTCCTGCTGTGGCCCCGCCTCCTGCAGCAGCAGGTCATCTGAAGGGTCTGTCTCCATCACTCCATGATCGCAGTGACTCAGCCCCTCCCACACACAGCTACATAAGAGGGGTCACTCCACATAAGCTCTGTTATTTGTTTGGAGGTTTTGTAGTTTCCCTTCATTTTATTGTTCTTCACATTTGGGCCGTTCTTGTCTTTATTTTGACCATCTGATGATGTCAGATGCTGCATGTGAGCCGCTGGGCCAATCAAATCCAAGAACTCAGGAGCAAGCAGCCAATAAGGAAGAGAAACTGAACAGTCGGAAAGAAATCAGGTTTCCTGCAGTTTCATTGAGTGTGAATGATTGACAGGTGGAGCTCGCACAGCCTTTTATGGAGACGCTGGCTTCAGTGTGACAGCGTCATCTTCATCTGGGAGGGGCTTCTTCCTCCTCAGTCGGTTTGTGGTTAGGAAACCACTCCAACTTATTTGACAGGGAAATGATGCCAACAGGAAAACGTGTGAAGCACCAGGAACGGCTTTGACTTGACCAGACCAGAAGGGAAAAGAATACTCCCCCCCCCCTCCCCTAATCAACAAACACATGTGGATTGGTCAGGAGAATTGCCATCAACCCCCCCAGAACTCAGTGTAAAGTGTAGAGACAGAAACCCCACTGCCCCCCCTGGATCAGAAGTTGGACCATCACACATCTCCTCTCCGGTACTCTGGAGTGGACTTACCGGGGCGTTTGGTAGTCTGGGTTGAAGAACACCCTCTAGTCCCCCTCCTTACATTCAAAGACCCCCACCCTGGCCTTTCAGTTCAGAGGTTTTCAACTGTCATGAGATGTTTCAAAGGCGTGTCTTCCAAGACCGCCCAACACTACGCAGATTCTTATGGTTCTAAGGCCAGACCCCGCCCACCAGCGGAGCCCATAACCCCGGCTAAAAACGCCACTTCCTGGTTCCTCCGGCTTTCGCTTCCTCTATCGTGACGGGATCTAGTAGATCCTCTTCTGTCCTCCTGCTGATGCTGTCTAACTGCCCGTTAAGCGTTAACTCCATCTAATGAATAAAATGTTTTGCTGCTAATTTAGTCAACATTTGACCAAATCCAGTTCGGTTTGAGGAACACGGAGAACCTTTGGCTTTGATCACAAAAAACTAACATAATATCACAAAAGCAAAGACATTTGCTTTTTGAAGGGAATTTTCATGTTTTTGTTGTTTGCTTACTTTTTAGCTTTAATTTAAAAAAATATGAATTTCTGTAAAAACAGATAAAATGAATAATGCAATGAAACTAAATGGGTCAAACAAAAACATGGGGTCAGAGGTCACTGTCAGATCAGATACTTGTTGGTTTCTTCCTGCATGAATGAGGACTTCTTGCTCACAGCCGATGGAGACAAATTTTCTGCTTCACTCAGAGGAAACGCCAACATTAAGTTATCTGTTCTAGAATAAAATAGGACAAAGAGCAGTTTCAAGACGCCATCTTTGTGGGACGTCCTACTCTCTCAGTTCCCTTTTATGGGTCTGCAAAGTGGCAAAATCAGTGATTTCTATTGATGTCTTTTTATCTATTAATCTTTATTGCTTTTGGGTTCGGGCTTAAAATTCTCTATTGTAAGATTCATTGAAACTGAATAAAATAATTGATTTATGGCTGTTGTGTCATGGATGCGTGGTGCACGTGATGTGCCTGAAAACATGGCAGACAAAGATGTAGATGAAAGGTCTTAGTTGTCGCTTTGTGGCTCATCCATCAGACAGATGAGCTGACATTTTGGTTTGGTACATTGATCAAAGTGTTTATCTATAGACACTTGAAGTCTCCACTTTTCTCTTATTGACATTTCGCTTAGCTATGTGTGTGTAATCACCCTCTAGTACTTCATTTGTGTACTACATTTGGGAGCTGGGTACTTTGACTTTGCGTCTGTCCCGTCAAAAGTGGCCTGGATCTCAAACAGACTCGTGGCACTGATTCATGTCATGGACTCCACAGTTTCTTGGTGCAGAACCGTGACATGGGTTCAGACCCATCAGATCAGAACCAAAACCCAGACAGCTGAGCTTCATGTAATGTCGTGGATGAAAGTGTATCCACCTTAATGTTGGGTTGTAATCTTTGTGTTTTCCTGAGTTTCCAAACTCTTTGGAGATAATTAAAGGTTTTCTCCGCAGACTGAGCTTCATCTCACAGGATAAGGATGACGGTTCAGACTGTAATCCAATCTAGTTTATTTCTATGGCCCAAAATCACAACGTCGTCGTCTGAATGTGCTTCATAAATTGAATTAAATACATTTTTATGGACGTTTGGTTTTTGTATTTTCTTACATTTAGACAGAATCCCAAACTTTAGTTTCACAATTAAACTTTTTAAAGTGTAGATTTGTACACCTTTGTCCCTCTAGTATTACCGGATGGTCTCGTTTTCCTAACGTTCTGGATTTGCGATGTAGCTGTGATGCTGCAGGAGGAAATCTGAGTAGGTCTGAGCAGGCCGAGGCCGGCTTCATCGCCTCTTCACCACCTGCGCAGACAAACATGCAGCTTCTTTCAGAGAAACTGGTGGTGAAGCTCCAGCTGATGCAGCACATCCGTGTTCTGAATGTTCTCCGTCAGAACTTAGGAAAGACCCACAGGGTGGTCTTTTTGATCCATTTGTGGTTCTGAACACATCATTCCACCACTGAAGCTCTACAGCAACTTTTAAGATGTTTAATGTACAGATTATATATGCGGAAAATCCTGTGTTTTCTGATTCTCATTTCTGTCATTGTTAAAAGCACACGGAGAAGGACCAGGAGATTCCAGAAGTCTACTAGATCTAGAACAGAACAAGTCATCAGTTTCCCCATCTGTAGATGAGTGGGAACCATGAGATGTACATGAGCCCCAGAATGATGCTGAGTCTGTGTGTTTGTAGTTTCAGCGACGGACTCAGACCTGCAGATCCTGGAGCAGCCTAAACAGGTAACTCCAGCCACACCTGCCGCACGCCCAGATAATGGGAAGAAGTCTTCTCCCAGACCACCATGAGATCTACTCTGTATTCATGGTTCCTCCTCAGGGGAACCTGCATGGTTTCACTGAGGAAAGCTACCGTAACACAAAACTGACTCATTACTGTTCTCCAGCGCGGCTTCAGGTTCCGGTATGGCTGTGAAGGTCCATCCCACGGGTGGTCTGCCCGGAGCTCCAGTGAAAAGAACAGGAAGACCTACCCGACCATCAAGGTAAGACTTCCTGTCTGCTTTGGTGTGTTGGATCACAGAGAAGAAGTTCATGAAAGCAGAAGCTTCACCTTCAGGTCCGTTCTAACTTCACCAACGTGAGAAGAAACCGTCTGACGTCCAGCGGGTGAGGTGGCGTTTTTGAGTTTAAACCATGGTCTTTCTAGAAGGCGTTCCTGCTGCCTGATAGGAAGGAAGGTTCAAGCCATCTTTGATCGCTTGAAATGTATTCTTTGAGAACTCTTGGATCACTGTATTACTAGTCATTCTTAGAGTTCCTCTACAGCCAGAAGGTTTGTTTTAGAGTTCTCTACAGGAGAAGGTGTGTCCTAGAGTCTTCTGCATTAGATGGTTTTGTTCCTAGAGCTGTCTACTGCATAGGTGTGTTCAAGAGTTCTCTACAGCAAGTTTGTTCTAGAGTTCTCTGCAGCAGAAGGTTTGTTCTAGAGTTCTCTGTAGCACAAGGTCTGTTTTAGAGTTCTCTGTAGCTGGTTTGTTCTAGAGTTGTCTACTGCAGAAGGTTTGTTTCTGGAGTTTCTACTATAAAAGGTGTGAACTAGAGTTCTCTGTAGCTGGTTTGTTCTAGACTCTCTGCAGAAGGTGTGGTCTAAGAGTTCTTCTGCAGCAGAAAGCAGGTTCTAGTATTTTTGTAGCTGGTTTGTTCTAGAGTTTTCTGCGCCAGAAGGTTTGTTCTAGAGTTCTCTGTAGCTGGTTTGTTCTAGAGCTCTCTACAGCCGGTTTGTTCTAGAGTTCTCTGCAGCAGTAGGCTTGTTCTTGGGTTCTCTACAGCACATGTGTTCTAGAGTCTTCTGCTGCAGAAGGTCTGTTTGTAGAGTTTTCCTCAGATCTGGTTTGTTCTAAGTTCTACAGGACAAGGTGTTTTCTAGAGTTCTTTACAGCAAAGGTTTGTTCTGGAGTTCTATGCAGAAGAAGGTGTGTTCTAGAGCAGGGGTCGGCAACCTTTTTTACTCAAAGAGCCATTTGGGACCCCCCCTAATGAAAAGAAAGCACCCGGAGCCACAACCCGTTTTGACATCATTATATATATTATGCATGTATATATTATTCAAGGGTGCTCATTACGCCGATCTTCAAGGACATGAGTAGATCATGGGCCAGAAGATAAAAAAGTATTTGTGTAATCCACCAGCCAATCAAAATCCTCACTTTCAGAGTAACTGACTTGATTGACATGTAGACACAATCGCACATCTGCCTGAAGATACGTCACTGCAAAATGCACATTATGTTTTTTAAAAGGACATACCGCGTCGATGTGGGAGGAGCTACAGTTCTGGTCTGATCGCTGCATGGAGCGATGTGTTCATCAATGCATGGTAGACACTGAGAATGTGGAGAGATCAGGTTTATTATTTTGAAGAGTTCTACTTGCTAATCATGTTTCCATGTTTGGGTTCATCAAATCATCCCAGGGAAAGTCTCAGCTTCAACTCCCGCAGGGAAAGCTGCGTCTGAATCTGACTGCTTGCATCTCTCTGACAAAGGCTTGAAGCTGCCCTCCTCTCGCCTCTACCTGCTTTTCCTCTCTACCTGTTCACCTGTTCACATCCTCTGCAGCTGAGATTTTTTTACCCCGCGCTCCTCAGTGTGTCCGACACAGAGAGCGCAAAATACGATAGTCAGGGCGCTCCAGCGCCGCACAAGGATGAAAGAGCCGGACGCAGGTTATGGCGGGGATAGAGCAGGTTAACAAATGAACAAAGAAGGCGTGCCTGCTGAAGAAATATTCAATATTGTACACATTTTATTATTAGTCTGAACTATCTTTTATTTAGAAAAATCTTTTATTTTGCTAAATCAGTCCAGTGCGGGAAAAATCAACAAAAGAAGCTGGGCGGTTCTGGCGTTCAGATGACTTCTTGGGTTGGAAAACTGTGACTTATCTGGCAACACCGGCGCAAACTCTCTGTCATCAGCGAAGTTGCTTCGCCCCGCTGCACGCCAAGTTCCGACAGAAGATCACCCCGAATCGTGTCTCCCTGCTATCAGCTCTCTGCAGCTCTCGCCTCGATAAATACTTCCAGTTCTATTTAGGAAGCTGGTTTGACGTACGCTCGTGACGTGAGCCAGCAGATGAGCAAACTAAAATAAAATGTAATTATTATAAAATACTCATTATTTTCCAAAGTCACAGGGAGCCACAATAGAGTGGACGAAAGAGCCACATGTGGCCCGAGCCATGGGCTGCCAACCCTGTTCTAGAGTGTCTCAGCAGCAGGTGTGTTCTAGGAGTGCTCTGTAGCTGTTTTATCCCAGAGTTCTCTACAGCAGGTTTGTTTGGAGTTCCCTGCAGCAGAAGGTGTGGTTCTAGAGTTATCTATACAGGATAAGGTGTGTTCTAGGAGTTGTCTACAGGATAAGGTGTGTTCTATTCTCTGCAGCAGAAGGTGTGTTCTAGAGTTATCTGCAGGATAAGGTGTGTTCTAGAGTTCCTCTGCAGCAGACGGTTTGTTCTAGAGTTCTCTGTTAAGAAGGTGTGTTCTAGAGTCTCTGCAGCAGACGGTGTGCTCCAGAGTCTCTCTGCAGCAGACTGGTGTGTCTCTAGAGTTCTCTGCAGCAGATCGTTTGTTCTAGAGTTCTGCAGCAGAAGGTGTTCTAGAGTTCTCTGCAGCAGACTTGCCTAGAAACGTAGAGTTCTCTGCAGCAGACGGTCTTATTCTAGAGTTCTCTGCAGACGGTTTGTTCTGTGAGTTCTCCAGCAGACTGTGTGTTCTAGAGTTCTCTGCAGCAGACTGTGGAATGTAGAGTTCTCTGCAGCAGACGGTTTATTCTAGAGTTCTCTGCAGCAGAAGGTATCTTCTAGAGTTCTTCTGCAGCAGACGGTTTGTTCTAGAGTTCTCTGCAGCAGACGGTTTGTTCTAGAGTTCTCTGCAGCAGAAGGTGTGTTCTAGAGTTCTCTGCAGCAGACGGTTTGTTCTAGAGTTCTCTGCAGCAGACGTCGAGCGAGAGTTCTCTCTGCAGCAGAAGGTGTGTTCTAGATGCCCTCATGTTAAGACGGTTTGTTCTAGAGTTCTCTGCACAGCAGAAGGTGTGTTCTAGGAGTTCTCTACAGCAGCAGGTGTGTTCAGAGTTGTCTGCAGAAGGTTTATTCTTGCGTTCTCTGCAGCAGATCACTTTTTCTAGAGTTCCTGCAGGTTACAGACTCCAGCACATGGTAATGAAATGACAGTTCCTCCCTCAGGGCGTTCTGATGACGTTTCCTCAGAGTCTGAAGCTCCCTCATGCTGCGGTTGAACCAGAAAAGATGGGAAATCCCCAGAGACTGCTGCCGGAAAAATACGCATTTGTAGGATCGGGACGTACAAGTTTTAACCGATGTTCTACTCATGTGGCGCTTCAGGCTGGAGTGGGAATTTGCATGAATGTTTCCCAGAGTGTTCTGCCAGTTTTCCTGTGGGGGTGGGGTGTTATTGGCCTGTAACTGATGCGTAGGTCAAGACAGAAGGGTCGCCACCACTGATCAAGGTCTAAACCATGGAGGGAAGAAGTGGTGGGGCCATGATGATAATGAAGAAAATGACGGTGACAATGTTGAAGTCATTTTGGCGCGCTGATGCGTTCAGGGTCTTTGTGGTTTCATGGTTAAGGCAGAACTTTATCTGAGTAGCAGAAACGTTGCACGATTGCGACTTTTTTATCTGAATATTAAGGATCTGAGGTTTGAGATTATTAAGAAGATTTTCCTGAACTTCTTGACCTCAGCTACATGAAGAAGCACAGAAAATCAATGTGTCTCCATTTGAAGGGATGTCAAGCTTCACTGCTTCTCGTTTAGGGGCTTTAGGTCTGGATTCTGGATCTGATCATGTAAGAGTGATTGTTTGGAAACAAAGATCCAACATGGGCTGATGAGTTTGTGGGCTATGTCTACCTCAACGTTTCAGCGTCCCTGGGCAGATGAAACCTGTTCCCATTTTCTTCTGCCCCCAGTCTGTGTGCAGGGGGTCAGAAGATTCTCTGCTGGTCCGGACCTGCCCCAGAACTTCATGCTCAGAGACACACAAGCTTGTGCACGTGTCTGTTGGGAAATTCCTCCCGGGACGCCTACATGTAATTAGAAGGAAGTCAAAGTTGGGGCAGGAGGAAAGATGATGACTTTCAAGGTGGAGATCAAAACTCGGCGTCTAGAGCGGCAGCGGCGCCCACTCTGACCCACAAACGGAGTCGGTTTCACACAAGACTGCTGGGAAAACGAGGTCCAGGCTATTGTCTTGTTGAGCCCTTGAACGAAGCGGTTCTGAGCTGAGTCTGGCTTTTCAAACCCGTCAAAGACTGCAGCTCAGCTGCATCACTGCAAAGCAGGAACTCGTGCAGGAAGTTCGGAGTCCTGCTCTGACATGTGACTCACTGTGGTTTTCATTCAGATCATGCAAGCCAAGGCCTCAGTTTGTAGTGTCATGATGGTAGAAGTCCTCTGAAATCAGCTGAACTGGCACCTTCAACCGTTTCACTGTCACCTATTCCTGTTTTTTTAAGGATGGAAGTGTTGCAGTAGTAGGAGAAGCTGCAGATGGACAGCAGTTCTTCATCCTTTTGTCCTTCCTGTGCTTCACTTTTACTTTGAGATGAAAACAGCTGTGATGAGGATGTTATTCTCATGATCTACATGCTGCTGCAGGCTTGGAGAGAAGGACTTGATATGCATTTACATGCACACGTCAACGCGCCTGCTTATACTGCAGGTTTGAACTGCACAATGTTTGTGGCTACTGGGACCAATCAGGAGCCTCAGACACCACCACGTCTTCACGCCAGGAAACCATGAAACTGTGGCGACCGCTGAGTTTCTAGGAACTGCATTTGTCTGCCGGATCGCTTCAATAAGCCGGCCTAACCGGGAAGAGGAAGTGGGCTTGTGTTTATTTAACACAGCAGTTGCAACAGTCCTGCAGGCAAATGTCTGCTTTGGTATGATACACAAACAGGAACCATCTTTTCTGATTTTCTCTCTGTAGAACCCAGGAAAAGAACTGAACTGATGAGACGCTGAAGTTCAGCAGATTGAACTGCTGCACTGTAGTTCAAAGAAACACTAAAAACATCACGATTTACATCTTTTAAGCAGATGGATGTCAGCGGTGCAGCCTCATTGTCCTCTGGGAATTTTTACCCGTTAAAAAGTCACATCGGTGTCTTAGCCGGAGAGAAACGATGGGGGAAAAAAATTGGTTAGAGACACAAACCTTCCACAGAAATGATGGATTCATGGACAACCATCCATGTGTCTATAACCATCCATCCGTCTACAGCCGTCCATCCATCTACAGCCATCCATTCGTCTACAACCGTTCGTCCCTTTACAGCCGTTCGTCCATCCACAGCCGTTCGTCCGTCTACAGCAGGGGTCACCAACCCTGTGCCCGTGGGCGCCAGTGCGCCCGCGAGCACCCCTTGTGGCGCCCGCAGGGAATGCACCCCAAAAAAAACTTTTTTTTTTATTGAAGCAAATATTCAACAAACAACCACGGCATGTCTGTCAATGACAACAATATCAATTCTGAGATAAAGGTAGACAAAGAAAACCCAAATATGTAAACAAATATGACTTAAAAAATAATCAATAAAAGTAAGGGTCTATTACAAAAGTTTAAATAGATCAGATAAATTACACAATTTCTGGACATTCTTATGATTCATGTAATGTAAAGATTTTGAGAATAGGTTGAGGTGGTTGAGTAATCCATTAATTAGAGGATTAATATTCCTGTCTGTTTTTATTTACATTTATGTTTAAAAAGTTAAAATTAAGTTAAAGTTTTAAAGGTTTAAAAGTTTAGCTTTAGTGTGTTCAATAAATATTTATCTTGTTCGGCTGCAACCTAAAGTCTGTTTTGAATTTAGGCTCCCTCTGCAACTGAGTCTGACCCCCCCCCCCCTGTAATAGGAGTCTAGAAAATTCATGCATGTTTTGTGTGTAAAATGAGGAAATAAAAATAGGGCACACAAAAGGAAGTCCTCAAATTGTGTTGTTTTTTTGTTTTTTGTTTTTTTTGGGGGGGGGGGGTGCTACGAGGTTTTTAGTGGCGCCCTTCATACCACTTGGTGCCCATGAAATAGCCCTCGGTCTCGAAAAGGTTGGTGAACCCTGGTCTACAGCCATCCGTCCGTCTACAGCCGTTCGTCCATCTACGTCCGTCCGTCTACAGCCGCGCGTCAGTCTACAGCCGCTCGTCCGTCTACGTCCGTCCGTCCGTCCGTCTACAGCCGTCCGTCTGTCTACAGCCGCCCGTCCGTCTACAGCCGCGCGTCAGTCTACAGCCGTCCGTCCGTCTACAGCACGTGTCAAACTCAAGGCCTGCAGGCCAATTGTGGCCCGCCATGTCATTTCATGTGGCCCGCAAGCAGGGCTGTGATGATGACCTCATCCCCGCACTTTTTTTTAACCCCCCCTCATAAAAGGATCTGAAAGCGCTCAGACTTGGTTAGTTTATCATACTAACCTACAGCAGGCCTCATGTCTTTAGTGCGGTCTCCATAGGTGCATTCCAACTCTGTCTCAGTTGTGTTTATGAACTCAGAAAACCTTAGGAAGAAGAGATGAGTAGTGTTCTGAGAAGAGACCTACCAGGTGCAGTGGACTGTGTTTTACCTTCTACTATGAAACATTGGGGAGAGTTTTCCCTCACTATTGAATTGAATTTTGACCTCAGGTCAAGTGGGAGCAGATTTCTTCGCCTTTCTGTGTGTGATGCTGTAATCTAGGGGTTTTCTATCATGCAAACATCTACAGTACTGTGGTTTTCTCTAAACCTTTTAGCGTCTTGTTAGCTCAGATGTCAGTATTGTCCATCATACAGGTGACAGTTTGGTCTGTTTTTGTCAGACATGACACTTTCAGTGTTCTGTGTTTCAGATCTTCAACTATCAGGGCCAGGCTCGGGTGGTGGTCCAGTTGGTGACGGCGCTGACCTCCAGCCCACAGCTTCACGCTCACAGTCTGGTGGGGAAACAGTGCGATAAAGGAATTTGCATCGCCGACCTGCAGTCCAAAGAAGCCACCATCAGGTGTGCGCCTCATGCCGTCGGCCTGAACGTGTTAAACCAATGACGCTCACGTATGTTTCCTGTTAGTTTTCCTAACCTTGGGATCCTCCATGTGACCAAGAAGAACGTGGCCAAGACTCTTGAGGAGAGAATGATTGAAGCGTTCAGGATGGGCTACAACTGCAGCATCTCCATCCATCCAGAGATCGACGCCGTGCAGGGGGAGGTTCGCGTCCCGCGAGAGCTCAGCGGTCAGTGAAGGTTTCGGGTCTACAGGTTCCACCTTTGATTCTCGTCACCCCTAAACAGAGCTCTTCTGTGAAGCAGCTGAACATTTAGTACAAATGGTGCAACGATGAACGAGATAAAACTGTTAACTAGTAAAAGTAGGTGAAAATTAGTCCTGTGAGAAAGCTTAGATACTGCAGCATTAGTTCCTTTTAAGCTAGAAGATTGTTTTTGTGATTATGATCCTTGCTTACATGAAAAATTCTAAAAAAAAAAAAAGGAATTTCTCCTGAAATCTTTGTTGCAGTACGGCAGTACGGTAAAAGTACTCCTGTGATATTGCAGTTTCATGGTTCCCATCTGTGTGTCCTCAGACCATCAGCGCTGTGTGATCAGCAGTGCAGCGGCCAACCAGGCCAAGGAGATGGACCTCAGTGTGGTTCGCCTCATGTTCACGGCGTTCCTCCCCGACAGCGACGGGGGCTTTACCCGACGACTGGAACCTGTGGTGTCCGAGCCGATCTTTGACAGCAGTGAGTTTCAATCCACTCATCCGGAGCGACGGGAGAGAGCGGGAATCTAAAGGGGCGGGAACATAAAGATGTTTAGGGTCTGCTGGGTAGAGGGGGTGCAGGGAGGACCAGCAGGAGCTCCTTCACACGTCAGAATCTGAGGAGTTAGAGTCCTGGTTAGACCTGGTTAGTCCTGGTTAGACCTGGTTAGTCCTGGGTAGTCCTGGTTAGACCTGGTTAGACCTGGTTAGTCCTGGGTAGTCCTGGTAAGTCCTGGTTAGTCCTGGTTAGACCTGGTTTGTCTCGTTAGTCCTGGTTAGTCCTGGTTAGTCCTGGTTAGACCTGGTTAGTCCTGGTTAGTCCTGGGTATGGATGGCGCCCCCACATGAACTTACGTTTTCAGCATTTCTGCCCAAATCAAAGCGTTTCCTGGAGTGACACCTACCAGAGTGTGAACCAGGATAACTGAATGATTAATCTTCTGATTTTGGAGGAGACAGAACTGCATGCTGGGAAGGGTAGAAGCAGCTTTCTGTAAAGTTCAGCTGGTCCTCAATAACAACCTTAACTTTCAGTGAGATGATCGGCTAAGATCCCAGGATGACCTTAATGAATATCATCCTGGGATCTTCATGGATAATGAAGAAAAAGCTGGACTTTCAGCGCCGCTTTGCTTCTCCCTCAGAGGCTCCAAACGCCTCCAACTTGAAGATCGTGAGGATGGATCGGACGGCTGGCTGTGTGACGGGGGGGGAGGAGGTCTACCTGCTCTGCGACAAAGTCCAGAAAGGTAAGAGACCATTCTCAACACGCAGGTGAGAAAATGAAAACTGCAGTCATGTGGTCGGTCATGTGACCGAGCAGAGCAGCTTTACTGGATCCTCATGGACTTAACTGTGAGGAGGAGGAGGAGGGTTCCATCTGCAGATGAAGACCACTCTGAGCTCACAAACATCTGCATCTGTCTGCAGACGACATCCAGGTGAGGTTCTACGAGGAGGATGAGTCGGGTTTGACCTGGGAGGCCCTAGGAGACTTCTCCCCCACAGACGTTCACCGGCAGGTCAGTACCAGCAGGTGGCGCTGCAGCCATCGCTTTTCTGATCCCTGCGTCTTCCTGCTCTGAACCGCGATGACCAACGCTCTCCTGCAGTGATGTTCTGTGTCGTTGTCATGGCAACAGTTCGCCATCGTATTTAAGACTCCAAAGTACCGGGACCTAAACCTGCAGAAGCCGACGTCTGTGTTTGTCCAGCTGAAGAGGAAGTCTGACAACGAGACCAGCGAGCCCAAACCATTCACCTACCACCCCCAGAACATAGGTACGGCATGTGGCCCCGCCCCCAGATTGTGGGCTTCTTCAGGTTTGTCGTTTAGTTTTAGTTTTATCCCTCCTCCATGTGTGTGTTCAGATAAGGAGGAGGTGCAGAGGAAAAGACAGAAGACACTGCCAAACTTCCAGGATTTCAGTGGGCAGGGAGGAGGAGGTCTGTACCGAGGAGGAGGGGGTTCTGCTGCATCAGGAGGGCCTGGACCCACAGGAGGAGGTGCGCTGGGAGAAACCAAAGCCCACAATGTTTGTGAGAGAAAGCCCACCGTCCGGTGATAGACCTCATGTGTGCTTCCAGGGTTCTTCCAGGGTTTTCCAGGCTATGGTTATGGAGGAGGAGGAGGAGGAGGATTTTCCAGCGGGTACTCAGCCGGTCTGGGAGGAGGCCTGAAACACGGTGAGGAGGAGAGACTCTGCTGAGAGCAAGGCTCTGAGTTCAGAACCGGGCCTGAACCTTCTGACGGTTTGGACCATCACATGTTTTAAGCCCCGTTGTTTTGTGTTGTGAAGACTCGCAGGGCGGGGCTTCACGCGCCAGCGCCGATGACGGTGACTCAGACGATGACCCCTCCTCCAGGGCCAACCAGCTAGCATCAGCCCAGCTAAGAGGCCCAGCGGTGAACAGGAGGGCTGACGAGGGAGGGGTCTGTGGGGAGCAGGAAGCAGCCAAAGGTATGCGCAAAAACACCGCAGTGATGACGCTTGACCTGCCTCTCAGGTGTCGACTGTTCGATTCCCATTTCTTGTGACAGAGCGGCGGCTGGTGGATGCCGTCTGTAGGCAGCTGGGGGCGCTCTTTCACTACTCGGTCACCGGAGATTCAGCATACCTGCTGGCTCCACAGCGCCTGCTGCTGGCGGCGCAGGACGAGGATGGAGACACGTCAGTCCAGGTTCTCCGCACATCTTCCACAGGAACCCTGTTCTGCTGTCGGTAACCTCCCTCTTTTGCATCAGCGGACTACATCTGGCTGTGCTGCACGGCCAGCAGGAGGCGCTGAAGAGTCTGACTCAGGTGGTGTCCGCCCTGCCGGGAGACGAGGTTCTCAACATGAGGAACCACCTGTACCAGGTACCACAGCTCCTCTGGAGAACCCATCTTTTGCAGACGTTGCTTGGATCCCTCTGCAGGCACTGAAACGCCCAAAGTGATTTGAATGACCGACTATTTTCCCAGACTCCTTTGCACCTGGCGGTGATAACTCAGCAGAAAGAGGCGGTTGAAACGTTGCTCTTGGCCGGCGCCGACCCGACTCTCACTGATCGTCATGGTAACACAGTGGTGCACATAGCAGCTCAGCAGGAAGGAGGCGGGATGATCCAGTTTTTACTCCAACACAAGGAGCTGAGAGCGCATCTCGAGCAGACCAACACAGCAGGTACACAACACACACACCAGACCACAACAGCCACGTGTCCGGACTTTTCAAGGTACTCCTGCTTGGTTTCTATGGTTCCAGGTATGTGCGCACTCCACCTGGCTGTCCTGGCCAATCAGCTGTCCTCGGTCAGGGAGCTGCTGGAAGGCGGTGCTTGCGTGGAGGCTCAGGAGTGCAGCTGTGGGCGGACCGCCCTCCACCTCGCCACCGAGACCGACAATGTGTCGCTTGCTGGCTGCCTGCTGCTGGAGGTGCTGAACATCTGGACGCTCGCAGCAGACATGGCCACGCCCCCTCCTGCTCCACCAATTAAAAATGTACATTCATGTCGTCAGGGGAACGCCAGGGTGGACAGCTGCACCTTTGATGGCTCCACCCCCCTCCACATTGCAGCAGGGCGGGGCTTAGTCAAGCTCACGGCGTTGTTGATTGCTGCAGGTGAGGAGTGACTCCCTCTTACACAAAAACACACAACTGTAACTACACAAGTAATATTAGTTTTAGTTTGTGTGGTTGTGCAGTTACAGTTGTGTTGTTTGTGTAGTTGTGCAGTAACAGTTGTGTTGTTTGTGTAGTTGTGGATTAGCAGTTGTCGTTTGTGTTTCTTGCGTCAGGCGCAGACCCACAGAGGGAGAACTTTGAGCCGCTCTTCTTCAGGGAGGAAGATGAGAACGGCTGTGATGAAGAGGACGAAGGCTTCATCCCAGGAACAAGTCCCCTCAGCATGGCCGCCAACTCTCAGGTGGGGACCCCTCCCCCATGGTGTCATGTGGGTTCTGATCGGATTCTGAAGGTTGCTGTGATTGCAGGTTCTAGATCTCCTTAACGGTAAAGATTATAAGCCTGAAAGTCTGGGTAGAACCCTCCTCGCTCCTCAGGGTAAGCTCCGCCCCCATCTGCCCCGGCCTCTGTCCCAGGTGTGTCTGCTACGTCATGTGTGTGAACCCGTGCAGGTGACCTCGCTAGTCTGGACTCGCAGGTGAAGCTGGCGCTGTGCAGAGCCCTGGAGAGTGAAGGATGCTGGGAGATCCTGGCTCACAGCTTGGGTCTGGGGATCCTCAACACAGCCTTCAGACTGAGCCCCTCCCCCACCAAAACCTTGCTGGACAGCTACGAGGTTCTGCCCACAGGCCCGGACGGACCGAGAACTCTGAGATGCAGGTTCTGAGGTTCTGTTTGCTCTGCAGGTGTCTGGCGGGACAGTCCAGGATCTGCTGAGCGCTCTCAGAGCAGCCGGAGGAAGTCGGGCGCTGAGCGTCCTGGAGGAGGCGCTGCATCAACACCAGGAATCCCCGACGGCCAATCAGACGAGGGGTAAGCTGCTGCGGCGCCATCGCACGACGATTCAGTCATGGCCGTGGCGCCATCGTACAATTCAGCTATGGCGCCATCATACGATGATTCAGTCGTGGCGCCATCGTACGATTCAGTTAGGGCGCCATTGTACGACGATCCAGTCATGGCCGTGGCGCCATCGTACAATTCAGCTATGGCGCCATCATACGATGATTCAGTCATGGCGCCATCATACGATGATTCAGTTAGGGCGCCATCGCACGACGATTTAGTCATGGCGCCATCGCACGACAATCCAGTCATGGCCGTGGCGCCATGTGACCTGCTGTGGTTTGTGTCTGCAGGAAGTCCGGTTCTGGATCTGAAGACAGAAGTCCGGATGGACAGTGGGGTCTGTGACAGCGGGGTGGAACTGTCCTCCGCCTGACCGCACGATTACCCACAAAGCCTTTCTGCAGTTGTTGGGGACCCGGATGGACAGAACAAAGCCCCTCCCAGTCGCCGCTGTTCTTTGCCGTCCGTCTCAGAACCTGCAGCTGTAAATCTCTGGGATCTCTGTGGACCTTAGAACCTTCAGGGGAACCATCTGTTACTGGATTGGACATTTCTCTCCCATCTTGGAGGTTTTGCCGGTTCCCGGTCGTTCAGAACATTCAGAGGGGAGTCCCAAACATTTGATCTGGACTTCTCAGAACCAGGGGTCCAGAGGAGCGAGCCGGTTGGTTGAAGATTGTCTGCGTTTTTTTATTCTCATGTGATGTCATCACCTGAACCTGGCGAGAAGCCTGCAAACGTCTGACAAAGGCTGAATATGTTTCCCCATCGCCATGAGCCAAACTTGACTTCAGAGTGCAGTACGACATGAGGCATTGTGGGAAATGTAGTCACCAACAGATTCCTCTGCACTGTGAAAATGACCTCAGCTGTTGTTTTTAATAAAGATGCTTTTGTACAAATCCTGTGGACCGTTCACTTCTTCACCACGACACGCCGGAACGTTCTGTGTGACATTTCCACCAGCTAAGCTGAGAACGTTCTCTACGCCTCATTTACACCGAGGCTGGTTCTGGAGCAGGTTCTCCACTGAAGGACATCAGGAACGCCTTGATCTTTCTCTTCACAACACAGAACCTGAACTGTTCTCAGGTAGAACACAGCTGCTCTCCACACCGGTTTTCCTTCCAGAGTGTTCTTTTGTGTTCCAGGCTCCTGATGACATTCATGAGGCGAACGTTCCCTGAACGCTGCGGTTAATGTTCTCCCCGTGCACGCGTGGGTTCTGTCCAAGCGCTCCAGCTTCCTCGGTTCATTGAAGACTCTAAATGTCCCTCTGTGTGAGTGTGTCACTGTGTGTGTGTCACTGTGAGTGTGTCACTGTGAGTGTGTCACTGTGAGTGTGTCACTGTGAGTGTGTCACTGTGTGTGTGTGTGTCACTGTGTGTGTGTCACTGTGTGTGTGTCACTGTGAGTGTGTCACTGTGTGTGTGTCACTGTGTGTGTGTCACTGTGTGTGTGTCACTGTGTGTGTGTCACTGTGAGTGTGTCACTGTGTGTGTGTCACTGTGAGTGTGTCACTGTGTGACCTGTCCAGGGTGAGCTCCGCCTTCGCCCAACAGCAGCTGGGATAGGCTCCAGCATTCTGACAGGGACACAGCGGCTCCACAAAAAGGATGTGTGGCTGAAGCCAGGAGGTTCTGGACGTTCTCCGGTTCTTCCAGGTCCTGGAACACGCTGTGAAGAAGACAGGACACCAGCGAGCTGCAACCCGTTCAGCTTTATTGAAAACCTCAGAGCGATCAGGCGATCAGCCGGGTTCCTCTGTCAGAGCGGGAGAACCGTGGACGAGGGATGAACAAACGGCTCTGGTCTAAACCGAACGGTTCAGCGCCTGGACCGCCCCGCATGCATCAGTGACGGCCCGCTGCGCGGCGTCCTCCCACAGGTGAGTCCTCAGCAGTGACACCGCCGCAGCCCTGCTCTGATCTAGCAGACGAACGGAGAACTCAGAGGCGATGACGGGACAAAGGTAAGGGGGCGTGGCCACGTGAGAAACCAGGTGAATCCAGCGGGCTGCGGGTCACATGGCATACTTCTGGGTCCAGTCCTGGGCTGTCTTGTTGTACCTGCAGAGACAAAAACAGTAATGTGTGGCAATGCTGCTAACAACACCAGTGCTACACAAACAAATACACAACGGCATGTTAGTGTGTCGTTTCTATGACGACATCAGAGAAACCGCTGTCAGAATGTCAACCAAGACTCTGGGAAAGCTAAAGTTAGCATCTAAATGTTAGCATCTACCCTGACGACTGTATCTGCATTAGAAAGAAAAAAGAAAAACTTCAAATGTTTTTTTTAAAACTAAATTTCTCGTAGTAGCATTTTATTGTTTTATCTAGATTTTTTTTTAAACTGGAAGCTGAAAAATATTACATGTCAACTTCACATATTGTCTGACAGTAACCCTTGTGCTGTCCTAGACACTTTAACATTGGGATGGGGTCATGTAGACCCACTAGACAGTGGGGTCATCTAGACCCACCAGACAGTGGGTCATCTAGACCCACCAGACAGTTGGGTCGTCTAGACCCACCAGACAGTGGGGTCGTCTAGACCCACCAGACAGTGGGGTCGTCTAGACCCACCAGACAGTGGGTCGTCTAGACCCACCAGACAGTGGGGTCATCTAGACCCACCAGACAGTGGGGTCATCTAGACCCACTAGACAGAGCTCTGAACCTTTTTTCTTCAATGATTTGTGATCTTCACTGGTGTCCATGGATTACATGAAATCTTTCCACCTTTATCCACCTTTGTCATGGTAGGGGGAACACCTCAATGGAAGGGGGGGGTCATCTAAGATATCTCAAGGGTTAAAGTGGTCCGCAGCCTGAAAAAGGGTGGGGACCACTGCTGCAGGACGTCCTCAATGAAACTGAACCTGTGAAGGTCAGGAAGCAGAACCCACCTGACTGGATCTGTTTTGTAGATGCGGGCGATTTCGGGCACGAGTGGGTCATCGGGGTTGGGGTCACATAACAGAGAACAGATGGACAAAAGAACTGCAGACAGAAAACAGGACAAAGTGGAACCTCTGCGCCACAGCACCACCTGCTGGCTGGAACAGCCGAACTGGACATTTCTGGATCAGTAACTAAGTAATAATAACAGATTTTCTGCGCTTTTCCAGACGCTCAAAGCACTTCCAGTGTGTCCACCATTCATTCAGACTTGATGGCAGAGTTCTGGATCAGTAACTAAAAGAACCATGGTTCCTCTGAGGACCTTTTCTTCTATAAAACATGAGGTGTTTTCACAAACAGGACTTTGATGTACCGTTAGCCAAATTCTTTTTGTACCATGAATTATGAAAATCACAACACTGCAGTACAATCCAATTAAAAATAAACATTCTATGAATGCAAACTACTAAAGTACTCTAAAAGTAAACTGGGTTGGCTGTGGTGCAGCGGTTGACCTCTGATCATCTTCTGGTAAATCAGCTGTTAGCAGCGACGGTTTTTTGATTGATGTGACGGTTGGACACATATTCATAGAAACCTGCCAATCATTTAATTGACATGGAAGCAGAACCTAAAGGCGGTTCTTACCTTTAGAGATGGTGAGAGCGGGAGACCACTGAGACCTCAGGATGTCCAGGCAGATGCTGCCGTTACTGTTGATGTTTGGGTGATAAATTCTGGTAGTGAAGGCAACCTGAAGACGAGAAAGCACAGATTTACGGAGACTGAAACACCGACAGGAAGCAGTGTGCTGCCTTCACTGACCTTCGGAGGTTTGAACGGATAGTCTGTAGGGAAATGGATGGTCAGGAAAAACACGCCGCCCTGGTAGGGACTGTCGGGCTGTAACACACAACACGGGTCAACACAACAAATACATGACCCGTGGAAGTCACAGGAAACCTGGACATCAGCAGGACTAAGACTTTAAGAGGTGGGATTGGGCACAGCAGGAAGCGGCAGCACCTGGTGGGTCAGGACGGCACTGGTGGTGGGGCTCACATGACCCTGGACTTTGGCCATGTGAGCCCCAGTCCAGGCCTCTCCTGTCCATCTTCTTGAAAAGATCAGTTGCTGCTGTGATTGGGCCGGTTCTGGATTGGATGGAAACAGAGGTGGTGTTCAGACCCCTAACCCCCCCAGAGATGGACTGTTCCATCCTTGGTGTCTGGAGGAGCAGAACATCGTAGGCGGTTCTGTAGCTGTTCTAAGTGAATCGGGTCAGAATCTTTGGATCTTACTGTCATTCTGACCTGTAAATAGTTCTGACTACTGCAGCTCTCGCCTGATCCTGCTCTGATTATGGGATGCATTTACTTTAAACTCCACAGAGCCAGTTGAATTCCATTCTATTCTATTTGTAAAGCCCAGAATAACACAACAGTCATCTCAACGGGCTTGGTACCGCTTCTGTTTATCTGCATGGAGACTAGAATGTGGATTTTCCCACTGAGGAAGACTGAAGGTTCTCTTCATGTGGACTTCCTTTGATCTTTATGGTCTCCCTCTGGCAGACCAGAACGTGTGAGGAAAGCCTTTTGCGGGTTTTGGTTGATGAAGCTCCATGAGGCTTCGTCACACTACGCCTCTTCAAGCTCTGCTGCAGCTTTAGTGCCGTGGAGGCTCATGGTCGCCATGGAGATGACTCCAACATTCCAGACTGTTTTAGCTGTTCTACCCAGATCCCATGAGAACGTGATGGAAGAGCAGCCGTGGTCATGTGACCGCGGCGTCATACTTACAGGGCCCATGATAGTTGCCTGCCAGTGGAACACTGTAGAAGAAGAAAGCGAGATGAGTCTGGGAAGAACGTGAGGAAGGAAGGTTGGAGGAACGCAGCTCTTACTGTCTTCACCAACAGGACCAGCAGAACACTGAGCTGGAGGGTCTCTGGACAGGTCCGTCAGCTCCTGCAGGAACAAAGCACGAGCGTCAGAGAGGCCGAACGCCGCAGTCCGTGTCACCATCTGGGTGGGTCACCGTCTGCGCGTTCATGTTATCTGTGTGCATCACCATCTGTGCATTCGTGTCACTGTCTGCGCGTTCGTGTTACCATCTGTGTGCAGTCGACAGGCTCTCTTACACATTCGGAGAAGCAACTTCTGCCAAGCTTTGAATACTGAAACAAAGACTGCTACGCTGGCCAGCTAATCCACCAAATTCGCCTGCTACCTCTCTCCCGGAAAGGAGGCGTTGGAAGCGGTGTGCAAGGACGAAGAAGCGCGGAGGGGTCCGAGTTAGGCTAGAGGCTAAGCCAATTCGCCCAGCCATACCATCTATCCTTCTGGCTAACGTACGATCACTGGACAACAAAATTGATGACATCCGACTACTAAGATCAGGGAATCGAAAAGTGAGTGACTGTTGTGTGCTAGTGTTCACGGAAACATGGCTTAATGACAACATTCCGGACTCTGCTATACAACTGGAGCAGTTAGCATGCTACAGAGCCGACAGACCCGGGGCGGCGGGGTCTGTGTTTACATCCGGGACGCTTGGTGCCGTGATGCCACTGTAGTATGCAAACATTTTTGGTCATGAAGTGTCGCCCCTTCTACTTGCCGAGGGAATTCAGTTGGATCCTGCTGATTGCTACTTATATACCCCCAACTAACAATATCAGCGACAGAAATGCGGCACTGAACGAACTGTATCAAGCCATCAGTGAACAACAAACAGCACACCCAGACGGTTTCATCATCCTCACAGGAGATTTTTAATTGTGCCGATCTTAAAACTGTTCTCCCAAAACTTCACCAGCATGTCCATTTTTCAAAGAGGGGGGGACAACATCTTGGACTGTGTTTACACTCAGCACAAAGGAGCATACAAAGCTTCCCCCCTCCCCCACATTGGCGCCTCTGATCACCTCACTGTGATGCTAACGCCAGCATACAGACAGAGAGTGAAAGTGACCAAACCTGTTCTGAAAGAAGTAAGGGTGTGGCCACAGGAGGCCACTTGTGCTCTCCAGGACTCTTTTGGGACGACAAATTGGGAAATTTTCAAAGAAGCAGCCACCTATAACAACACCACAGACATGGAGGAGTACACAGACACTGTGACGTCCTACATCACCAAATGCATTGATGATGTGACCCATAAAAAGAACGTCATCCCTCGAGCTAACCAAAAGCCATGCCTGACGGGGGACGTCCACAGGCTGCTGAGGGCGAGAGACAAGGCCTTCAGAGCTGGGGATCAATCAACCTTGAGAACATCGAGAACCAACCTGTCCCGTGGCATCAGAAAGCCAAACAAGATTACACACACAAAATAACCGCTCACTTCAGGGATAGCAAGGATGCTCAGAGACTATGGCAGGGCATCCAGGCCATCACAGACTACAAACCTGCACCGCGAAGCTGTGAGAGCAACACCACTCTGCTCAACAACCTGAACAGCTTTGAAGCACAAAACCACACTTGCCCACAGAAAACTCCACCACCTCTGCACGACCAGCCTCTGTGCCTGTCTGCTGCCAGCGTGAAGAGGACACTCCACCATCAACATCCGGAAAGCAGCGGGTCCAGACAACATCCCTGGCAGTGTGCTAAAAGACTGTGTGGAGGAACTGAAGGATGTCTTCACAGACATCTTTAACATCTCCCTGAGACAAGCCATTGTCCCGTCAGGCTTCAAAACAGCCACCATCATGCCTGTGCCAAAGAAATCATCCCCATCCTGCTTCAATGACTACCGTCCTGTGGCACTGACACCGATTATCATGAAGTGCTTCGAGCGACTAGTCATGTCACACATCAAATCTAACCTGCCCCCCACCCTGGACCCATACCAGTTTGAATATAGAGCAAAACGATCCACAGAAGATGCAATCTGCTCTGCCCTCCACCCAGTTTTCACTCACTCGGACAAGAAAGACTCATATGTGAGAATGCTGTTCATAGATTCAGTTCAGCATTTAATACCATAATAACACAACAACTCATCTGCAAACTGGACAGACTGGGCCTCAGCACCTCCCTCTGCAACTGGCTGTTGGATTTCCTCAGCCAGAGGTCTCAAGCAGTTCGTGTTGGCAACAGCATCTCCAACAGCATCACCCTGAGCACAGGGGCCCCTCAAGGCTGTGTGCTCAGTCCCCTGCTGTTCACCCTGCTGACACACGACTGCACACCAACCTACAGCTCCAACCACCTTGTGAAGTTTGCAGACGACACAACACTAGTGGGGCTCATCACCAAAAACGATGAGACCCACTACAGAAAAGAGGTGGAGCTCCTGACCATGTGGTACAAAGACAACAACCTCTCGCTTAACGTTAGCAAGACCAAAGAGACTGTTGTCAACTTCCAGAGAGGCCACACCCAACACCCCCCACTCACCATGGAAGGTGCTGCAGTGGAGAGGGTGAGCAGCACCAAGTTCCTGGGGGTGCACATCAGTGAGGCCCTCTCCTGGACAACCAACACTGCATCACTGGCCAAGGAAGCACAGCAGCGCCTCTACTTCCTGCGCAAACTCAAGTGGACAAATGCTCCACCGCCCATCCTGACAACATTCTACAGGGGAACCATCGAGAGCATCCTTTCCAGCTCCATCACTGTGGGGGGGGGAGCTGCACGGACAAAAACAGGAAAGCTCTACAACGCACAGTGAGAACAGCTGAGAAAAGAACTGGTGTATCACTCCCCTCCCTGCAAGACATATACACCACCCGCCTCACCCCCAAAGCCATCACAATGGTAAATGAAGCAAGCCACCCTGCACACAGTCTGTTCAGCCTCCTGCCCTCTGGAAAGAGGTATAGGAGGCTCCGCTCCAGCACTACCAGACTCACCAACAGCTTTATCCATCAGGCTGGGAGACTGCTGAACTCACCCCCCCCCCCACTCACAGCGGCAGCCAGCAGGACCACCGGAATAGGACAAACACCCCTCCACCACTAAGTGTTTGAAGGACAAACACTTAAAAACTGAGATTTCAAATAACTACCTCTGCATATGCAACTGCACATGTAAATAACAGGTATTCCTACCAACTACCTTACCTACAACTAGTGTACCTCCCAGTACACTACCTGTAAATGCACACAGTTGCTTTAAACAACCTGCACCTTATTTTCACATATTTATTGTTTTCACATTTTATTATTTATCATTACTTACAGATTAGGCCTGTTTCTTTGTTGTGCATCTGAACTTTACTGTTGTTCATGTCTACGCACGGGACAGTGAGAAACGTAATTTAGATTCCTTTGTATGTCACGCACATGTGAAGACAAATAAACCTGACTTTGACTTTTGACTTCGTGTCACCATCTGCGTGCATCACCGTCTGCGCATTCGTGTCACTGTCTGCGTGCATCACCGTCTGCGCATCCGTGTCACTGTCTGCACGTCCGGTCACCGTCTGCGTTTTTGTGTCAGCATCAACCGAGGACCTCCAGGTATCGTCCCACCCCTTCCCTGGACTCATCCTCCAGGCCCCTCCCTCCTGACCAGCAGCTGGCGGTTCCTGCAGCAGAAGCTCCGCCTTCTTCTGGAGTTAAAACTCCAACTTGCTCTCTGACCCGTTCTTCACCGTTTTACCCAGGAACAGAACCTCCTGAACAGGTCAGAGTCTGTAAGGTTTGGACTTCTGTCCCGGCTTTGGACGGAGGGTTCCACATCTTCTGAGTTATGATGAGTCATGGAGTTCTACTGCAGATTCAGAAATTCCTCTCAGACGTTCTTCTGCGGTGGAACAGCAGGAACCTTAAAGGCGCTGACACGCTGATGTGTGAGCAGCAGACTATTCTTAGTCTGAATGGAGGAGCTCGGATCAGAATACAGCGTGATGCCGGGTTACAGGGGGCGGGGCTTTGAGTCCAGCTGGCGTGTGTTGGTATGTGACATATAGGCTTGGAGCGGCTCGTCTTTCCAGAGGGTTCTGGAGGTCTGAGCCTCCGCAGCTGTGGCTCTGACACGTCCACAGTGTGAACTAAAGGACGCTACACACCTGTGCACGTCTCACACACATGGAAGTTCCAGTTTGGTTGGATGTGAGGAGGACACGACACATCGTCTCCACGGCGCCACTTTTGACTAAATACAGTTTGATGGCATCATCTACGTACGTGAAGCCATGCAGCTGCAGCCCGGCGCCAGATTTTGTTGTGCCAAGAACGCCGGACGCCATTCAAAAACGGAGTAACTTCAGTTGGTTTTAGGACAGAAGGCGCAGTTTAGACCGCTGTCCTCTGCAGGACGGACAGTCTAGTTGGCCAGGAAGTGCCTCAAAGTCGGCGCCATGAGGACTGTGGGAAGCGTCAGCATCTTCCCGAACTAAACGCAGGCAAAACTAGCGGAGCACAGAGTTGCTGAAACCTTAGCCGCACGCCAAACGCCGACCGTGAGCGGACTTCACCGACTGGCGGTGCCAGCGTTAGAGAAGGCGTCCAGCACCACAGACGCCGGCTTTCTGCCAAAAATCTCTTTCCACAGCTTCCCTTCCAGACACCCGAACGCCAGCAAAAGCTCCTTCGTGTCCATCACTCGTCATGTCTTGTGTCCAAAACCGCGGTCACACGTGTGTGGCGGGTTCCCCGAGTCTGCATTCAGCACCAATTCAGAAACCTTTAGAAAACCAAATGCTATTACTGCTTAAAATTCTGGAGACTCCAACCGTTGACCGTCTACCAGAACCTGCATCACCAATGAGGACGCCGTTTGCTGCAGGAAGCACCAGGATACGCCGGGACAGCACACGGACACGCCGGGACAGCACACGGACACGCCGGGACAGCACACGGACACGCCGGGACACGCACGGACCAACGGGACAGCACACGGACACGCCGGGACAGCGCACGGACACGCCGGGACAGCACACGGACACGCCAGGACAGGGCACGGACACGCCGGGACACGCACGGACCAACGGGACAGCACACGGACACGCCAGGACAGCACACGGACACGCCAGGACAGGGCACGGACACGCCGGGACACGCACGGACACGCCGGGACACGCACGGACCAACGGGACAGCACACGGACACGCAGGGACAGCACACGGACACGCCGGGACACGCACGGACCAACGGGACAGCACACGGACACGCCGGGACAGCGCACGGACACGCCGGGACAGCACACGGACACGCCAGGACAGGGCACGGACACGCCGGGACACGCACGGACCAACGGGACAGCACACGGACACGCCGGGACAGCACACGGACACGCCGGGACAGCACACGGACACGCACGGACCAACGGGACAGCACACGGACACGCCGGGACAGCACACGGACACACCGGGACAGCACACGGACACGCCGGGACAGCACACGGACACGCCGGGACAGCACACGGACACGCCGGGACAGCACACGGACCAACAGGACAGCACACGGACACGCCGGGACAGCACACGGACCAACAGGACAGCACACGGACACGCAGGGACAGCACACGGACACGCCGGGACACGTTTTGTTGTTTCCCGTCAATAATTGCTGAACCATCACTCGTATTCCTCATTTGAGTCTTCTTGGTTGTTTTTTCTGCAGACCCTCTGATTACAAATGTCCACCTTAAAGATCTTCAGAGAAGAGGGGTAACCATGGTAACAAAGCCCTGGTATCGTCCCATTGGACGTCAAGGAATGGAGACCAAGGTCACCAAATAATGTCATCTCTGCGTTACACAGAAATGCTCCAGATCTTTTGGATGTGGACGTCTTCTGGCGTGGATTCCAGGTTTCCATCACGGCTTCGTGGTCAGAAAGTACGAAGCTGTTTCTGCAGATGCTGAACACAACTACTGATGAAGATCAGAACAACTGCAAACCCAACATCTAAAAGCCCTGGTCTGACCACCAACTGATGTGACGTCTGAGGACGAGGAGGAGGAGGATGAGGAAGAGGAGGAGGACATGGGCAACAGCAGAGTCAGATGTTCAGAGCTGATCTCTGGTTTACTGTGAGAATCTTTCAGATGTTCTCTGAACTTTCTTATTGTTTTAAGTGAAGGTGTCGGTTCTGAGGAAATCATTTGGTTCTGACCCGTCCACATGAACGTCCTCTTTATAAATAAAAACGCCGTTGAAGATGCATGAAAGTGTTGTCGCAGCAGAAAGCGGCTGCTGGCTCACGGAGCCCCCACGAGGCCGTCTGCGGTACTGCACCCACAGAAGCTTTTATTTTGAAATGCTTCGTTTTAGTGGACTTTTAATGAGTCGGAGGCACTTCAATCAATTTCACCTTTGACCCCGCAGCTCCGGTGATCACTACCGACTCCCTTCTACCGTCTACGTCGGTACCGTGATTCCGGCGGAACCGCGGCTCTGCGCTGTTTACAGTCCGCTGTAAAATCAGCTGGTTCCGGTTCCACCCAAACTCCCTGTGGTGTCGGTCCCGAAGCCGCCGAACACGTGAGCGAACTCACGCAGATCCAAACCGTCTGCTCGGTTCGGTTCTGCGGTTCCGACACCGAATGGAAGGACAAACTAACATCGAACTCCAGCTCCGTCTCTGAGGCGGCACCGCGGCGGTCCGGTTCCGGCCCGGTTACCTTAGATATTCGTTTTAACGCCATGATGCCTGGGGGGGGGACCGGCTGTCGAGGGGGTCCGCGGCGCGGGAGGAGGGCAGCTAGCTAACACTAGCTCACTAGCATCTAGCTGTCCTCTGGCGGGGCGGGGGGGGGTCTCTCTGACGGCGGGGGCTTCCCGTTACGGGTGGGGGTTCTGCTCCGCCCGCTGCTCCCCTGACACCAGATCCCGTCACGAAGAACCGACAGCAGCCCGCGTGTCCTCCGGTCCAGGCGGCTGCAGACAGGAGGTCTCACTCTGACCCACATTCTACACACCTGATCAGACGTTACGTCACAGGCGGAACCTCCTGCTGGGGGGGGGTATTACTCCTGATCACCAGGGAAAGTCATCTCCAGCCAAAAGACAGAAACTACAATTCCCAGAGGCCCACAGTTACAATCCATCAACAAGAAAAAGCCTCAATATCCTCAGTACGGTTCTCCATCAGTGAGGAGGGGCTGCAGGTTCTCCATCAGTGAGGAGGGGCCGCAGGTTCTCCATCAGTGAGGAGGGGCTGCAGGTTCTCCATCAGTGAGGAGGGGCTGCAGGTTCTCATCGGTGGGAGGTTCCCCATCAGTGAGGAGGGGCTGCAGGTTCTCATCGGTGGGAGGGGCTACAGGTTCTCCATCAGTGAGGAGGGGCTGCAGGTTCTCCATCAGTGAGGAGGGGCTGCAGGTTCTCCATCAGTGAGGAGGGGCTGCAGGTTCTCCATCAGTGAGGAGGGGCCGCAGGTTCTCCATCAGTGAGGAGGGGCCGCAGGTTCTCCATCAGTGAGGAGGGGCTGCAGGTTCTCCATCAGTGAGGAGGGGCTGCAGGTTCTCATCGGTGGGAGGTTCCCCATCAGTGAGGAGGGGCTGCAGGTTCTCATCGGTGGGAGGGGCTACAGGTTCTCCATCAGTGAGGAGGGGCTGCAGGTTCTCCATCAGTGAGGAGGGGCCGCAGGTTCTCCATCAGTGAGGAGGGGCCGCAGGTTCTCCATCAGTGAGGAGGGGCTGCAGGTTTTAATGTAGAGATGAACTGTGGTTCTCCGTCCACTAGAGGGCGCTCTCCTCTTTTCTGAACAGCCTCACAGCAGCTGAAACGACGAACCTTCAGCAGTTTTTCCACTGAAAGTGTTTCTAAAGTGAAAATGATGTTCCTGTGCGCCTAGAACATCTCTGAAGAGCGGCTGGAGGACTGTGGAGGCTGTTCTGCAGTGTCTGCCTCCAGGCTGCAGCTCACAGGCATGAATCCCGGGGTCTGACGGTCACAGAGGAAGCTGCTGGAATGATTGACGGATGCCGTCTTCACAATAATGTCCGCATTCTCCCCATTTGTAAAGCAACAAGGAATCAGTTGTGTCACTAAAATGTGTTTGATCTCAGGAAGGTGTTGTTGATGGGTCGGTCTTATCTGCGTTTTCGGGCCTAAGCACCTTTTCAATGACAAAGACGTTAGTTTTTTATTCTGTTTATTTCCACTTTTCTGCTGACAGCCTTCACTCTGATGACTGAGTTACCCTCAAACATGTTCACTGTCAGCTCTGTTCTTTTGGGACGAGTCTCTTCAGTCCTGCACTACGATGCAGGCGGATGCTCCAGAAAGCAGGTTCTGCTAGCTCCCACGGTAAGTTTGAGGCTAAGGACACAAAAAGAGATCAATCACATTCACAAATCTGTCAGAAAGGAAAGGTCCTTAAACATGCCCCTCTGATTGAAGCTGTTTGTTAAAGTAAAATCTGTCTGTGTCACCATGGAAACCTAAAGAACAAAGGTTTCCTGCAGGACTGTGATAGTTGATGTTCTTCTGGATAATAATTGGACATTTTCACCGTTTTCTGTACTTTCCTGTTTATTTTTCGGACATATTTCTGTCCTTGTGGTCATTGATCAACAGCTTTCGGTGTCTTCTTTTCAATAATGATCTTATTTTTGATCTTTTCCAGAATATTTATCAACGCTCAGATTTCCTGTCTTTGACCCGGTTTTCTCTGGATTCGGTTCTTCTCAGCAGCTGGACCTCAAAGCCTGGAGGATCGGCGGCTCATCAGGCAGCAGAAGAAGATTTTTGGACCATCAGAGAAACATTTCTGGATGCTGCAGAACCTCAGACAACCTCCAGGCTTCTCCACAGACACATTTGTGTGTTGTTGTGTGTGTTTGGACGTCACCTTTTGTGTGTTTTTGTTGATTTCTCTGCAGATTTGCAGCTTCCATTCCCCTCAGCAGACCAGTGTGTAATACCCACGTTTGACCACAGTGGGGCGCCAGGAGTTCAAAGGGCAGAACCTCAGAACTTTACAGCTCGACAGAATGTTCCTGCATGTTTGGAGAAGAACCAACTTCTAAATCTAAAAATGTTTCTGTCTTTGGGTTCTGTTGAGAGCCAAACCCATCTGGACTTTGAGGTTCTGCTTGGAGGCATCCTGGCAGTGGTTCTGTGGTTCCTCCTCCAATGTTTCCTTTTAAGGGAGATCTTTGAAGGACGTTCCACAGAGACCTCCTGGATATTTGAAGGAGTTCTGAAAGGTCCTCTGGGCCGGTCCTGGAGTTCTTGTTGGGTTTTCTAGAGCCTCTACAGGTTCTTAAGGTGGTTCTGTGGCGTTCTTGCTGCGGTCGATTGAAAGGTGGAACGTCTTCCAAGCTTTTAGGACTGAGTTCATGTTTGAGCTTCTTTAACCATTTCATGGATTTTCCAGGCGCTCAAAGTGGATCCATTAGTCCTTCATCTTCTCAGAACCCGTCTGGATGTTTCTGCAGGAGATCCTTGTGAATCCAGGACCGTCGCCACGGCTGAAGGAGCCTGAGAAGGAAGGAAAGTTCACAGCCAAAGTAAGAACAGAAGCGGAACATTCTGATGGAGACGATCCAGAACCCTTCCAACACCAGAACCTGATCAGCTGACCCAGAAAAAGAGGATTCTGCAGAGAAGCAGGTCCTCCGTGTCAGGGTTCTGATTCTGGAGCCCTTTTGCTCTGAAAATCCATGTCTTCATGTCTTTGAACGCATCACCACCACACAAGCACAACACACACTCAGTTAAAGGATCAGAAATGACGTCAGTTTCGTGGGAGTGACGTCACACCCTCACCTGAGCCGCCTTACCTGTTGCTGTTTTTCATTCCCGTCCTTCAGCTGCGCTAACGATCCTGTCACCGTTTGGCTCAGTGCGTGTGCGCGCGAACCGCCAAATATAGCGGCTGACCATAACATCAGCGCACGCGCGGCCCGGTCAGCTCCCAGCGCACGCGCCCGGTCACAGTTTGTCCACTCCACGGGTCGTCCCCCTGTCACGCGCCGTCAACCTGTCTGCTGGAGGCTCACACCTCCCGACTGCGAACACGCGGAAACCCTTATTTGGCGCGCGCCGTGACACAACTTGAGGCTTCAGCCAATGAGAGACGGGGGCGGGGCTGACATGCAAAGCAGCCGTCCTTATTTGGCCTTGTCCCCGCCTCGTCCTGTCCCGCGCTGGTCCCCCGGGACCTCCGGAGCCACGGACCCGGGGAGAAGGAGCTGTCCGCCGGGACGGTGCAGCCATGAGGAGCGGGGGAGGGAGGGGGAGCTGCCCAATCCCCCTTCCCCGCGGGAACGGCCGTCTTCCGCGGTCCGTCCCTCCTCTTGTTTGTTAATCATTTCATTTTACTTCTTTTTGAAGCGCTGCCTCCTTTTTTTCTTACTCCTCCTTTCTCCGCATTCCGCGCGGCTCGCCTCCTCCCGTCCCGCTCCTCCGGCGTCCGCGCTCCGGTTCCCGGTTGGTTCTCCGCTGCGATGCTCTGCCGGTTTCCCGCCCTCCTCAACTCCACCGCGGGGCCTGGGATCTAAACCGAGCCTGCTGGAGCTGTCCTCTGGATCTGGACCGGTTCTTCGGGGCTCGCTCCTGCACCCCCCGCCCCTCCTCCTCCCTTCTCACCTTAATCCAGGTGTTTAACCGACGGCTGCGGGAGGATTCCCCGCATCTCCGCGTGCTGCTCCCGCCAGGAGATGTTCTCCATCCAGGACAGCCTCCCCCGGGGGGCCCTGACCATGAAGGAGGAGCCGCTCCCCACCGGCATGACCCCGGTCCGCTCCTGGATGCAGGGCGCAGGGATTCTGGACGCGAACACGGCGGCCCAAAGGTAAGACAGTCCTTTAACAGAACCGACCAACAAACAAACACAAACAAACAAACAAACAAACAAACAAACACAACACGCACGTTTGTCCTCCAACAGCAAATGTAAAGGAAAAAACCGAACTAAGCAGAACCGGCTCAACTGCTGGGAAGTTTGGGTTCAGTATTTTGGGAAGAAAATTCATGAAAATGAATCAGAAGACTCAGCGCGCGCGCGCTCCGTTTGATTTAAAACGATTACAATTTAAAAAACTCAAAAAGAAAAAAACATTTTCTCCCAAATCGATAAAAAAAAATGTTCCCCCGAAAAATCGAATTTATCCTTTAGAGGAAAATAAAAATAAGTTTTCTTTTAATGTCCGAACTCTTTTGAGCGCGTGAGGCGTCCGCGCTCCTCCCGCCGCGGCCGCTCAGTCCGTGCCGTGCCGCGCCGTGCCGCGCTCACACTTTCACAGGAAAGATCTCAGACCCGCAGGCGGGTAAAATAATTCCCGCGCTTTCTAAAGTAAATTTAAAGGCCGGAATTGACTTTTTCTATTAAAAAATATTGAAAAAGTTTTTTCACCTTTGACTCCATTGAACATTAAAAAACTATTCGGGTTTTTGATCCCAAATTATGAAGATGAATTAAATCTGAGTTGCAGTCATTTCTTCTGAATTTGTTTCTTTTTCCAAATGATTTTCTCGCAGAAGTCCCGCGCGGACGCGGCTGCGGCGCTGCGCGCGTGGGTTCGGCCGCCGCGGGCCGCTTTTTCCCTCCTCCAGATTTTTTATTCGTTTTCCTCAAAGCTTCGGCAGCATTCTAACATTTCTCCTCTTCGTCAGTCTTCATCCCTTCAGTGCAGACGTCAGCAGCACAAATGCAGAAAATTCATTTTCATTTTTCACAATCTTCATCCTTCAGGACAGAAATTCTCTCGGAGTTTTTAGGATTTTTTTTAGGTCATTTCAAGAACAGAAATTCATATTTGACTCACTGTCATTTTGGCGGCAAAGGCGCGTCACGGGGATTTGGGTTTCCGTTACCGAAAGAATTCACGGCGGCTGAAAACCGCATATTTAGTTTGCGTTTGTGCAGCAAGAAAGACGCAAAAGCGGGACGGAGACCGCGAGGCTCTTTCTGCGGGAAGACTTTCACGTTTCCGAACCTCAAAAGAACAAAGTTCTGACGCAGAGGCCGAACCGGAGCAGATTATGCGGGAAGAACCGCAGCAGGTTCTGCGGGAAGAACCGCAGCAGGTTCTGCGGGAAGAACCGCACCTGCTGCGGGAAGTTGCTGCTTTTCCAGATGTGCTCGAGAGTCAGGCAGAGTGAAGAAGAGGATGTGCTTCGCTCTTCATCGGCTCCCGAACTGTGGCAGAAAGCGGAACGTTTGAGTCTTTATTTCCCAGAATCCTTTTCTGCTCAGGACAGGTGACTTAATCTGAGCTCTAATCTGGGATGAGGATCTTCATGGACAGTTTTCCTGTTTCTAGAAGATTTCATCCAAACACAGATCCTCTCTGTCTACAGAGGCGCTGATGGATCTGCAAACACTTCAAATCCTCTTTTACTGTCCCAAAAGCTGCACTTAAACGCCTCATGCAGACGGAGCGTCCAGCCTGCAGATCAGCAGAGATGCTGCAGGAAAACCATTCTCTGACAATTGGCTTCGTCTTTTTGTCTTTCCTGCCACGCCGACGGCGTTTCTCCTGCTGCTTTGTTTTCCTGCAGTTGTAAAAAGCGTGACAGCAGCCGGCCTCCTCACAGGAGGAGGAAGAGGAGGAGGAGGAGGCTGAGGTGTGAGGGGCCTCGGGTCAGAGAGAAGCTGCTGAAACGTCTGTCAGGAAAAAAGGACTTTCCTTAAAACCACGAAAAACAGAGTCAAAGAAAAAGAAGCAGAAAAAGCATTTCTGCTTTCATGACCCCATGACCCCGCCCCTTTTCTGTTTGAGGCTCTGCAGCGCCGCTTTCCTAAACGGAACCGGGACAGCTGAGCGTTTACATCATCAAAAGTGAGAATTCTGTTCACCTCCTGGAGGAGTGTCCGGCCGCGGTCACGGCCGCGAGCAGGGACCCCCCCAGTCCTTAAAAAGGGCTTCCAGCTCCAGCATGAGGAGGTGATGAAGAGGAGGGCAGCAGAGCTTCCTCCTCTCTGACAGAGCAGACATGAAGAAGCAAACCTGCCTCAGCATTTGAGTCTGTCTCAACAGACGCTTCATTTTTTATTTTAGGGTCACTCTGGAACATTTCACGTCCCCCCCTCAAAGAAAAAGAAGCAGAAACTAAAAGGGGCCGTTTCTGAGTAAATGTACTTGATACAGATTTGGTCTAAAAACCTCAGAGAAAAGATTTATTAGATCTAAAAATGAGAAATAAACTGGAGGCCCCCCTAAAAGTTTTTTTTCTCGTCCCACCCTCTAATGACCAAATAATCTCAAATCAAATAGCTAAACGTTTAAACGCCAGTTTGGGGGATTTATCTGTGACCCCAGAGAATCACATGACCTGCTGTGACATCATCATTCAGTTTTCCAGTAGAATGGGCGGAGCTAAGGGATCTCCTCTCTGCTACGGCGACCGTCCAGAACCTCCTGGGGGGTCAGACCCATTTTCCCTGAGGGCCACATCAGCATAAAGCTGTCCTCAAAGGGCCAGATGTAACTTCTACATGTAACTAAATGTAATGAAAATACATGTAACTACTCCTTAATGTTAAATAACTGATTATTTATTTACTATAACTTTTTAAAGTGACATTTCCAGCTGCATAGAAACATCTGTTTGCTTGTTACTTCAGCATAAATCCTTTTACATGTCAGGTTAGGTCATGTGGACAGTCCTGATGTTTAGCTGCTCAATCCCACATTTCAAGTCTGATTCCCCTTGATATGAATAAATACACAACAATTTTTATTCCAAGAAATTAAAAACTTTTATGCTGTGGCATGAAAGGACATGGAGGGCCACATTTGGCCCCCGGGCCTTGAGTTTGACACGCGTGTTCTCATAGGATTCTATGCAAAGGAACATTTTAATGAAGATTGTTCTGTCCGGAAAATCCAAACGGATCAACATGAAATGTGGATTTAAATGAAATGTTCCGTTTGATTCCCTGTTAAAGGCTCAATAGGAGAGTTCTACATTTAAACAGTTTGTCTGTCCACACGAACACTGGAGTTTATCCACAAACTGCAACATTAGAAGGATTCCCCACTGAACCCAGAACCGCCGTCACTCATGTCACGCTGATACTGAGGTTCCAGCTGAAGGTCCGATCTGACTCACAGTTCTGGTTCTGATGTCCCACAGTGAGAGTCCCTCAGTCCTGTCCTCGTGGTTAAAGTTCAGAGAAGGTCTTCCCGCACACGCATGTGGAGCCAAACACGCTCAGATGTTCACAGCAAACCTTCACGTCTGTTGGAGCTGCAGGGAAACGCCGTCGGTGTCGGCGGGCCGCTTCACGCTGAGCTCCGTCAGCAGGCGGCGTGGAGCGCCATCACACGGGAAAGGCCGTGTTTGATGCCAGGACGATGACAAAAACCTTTTCTTTTTGCCTCCAACCGTCTCTGAATCTGGGACGGGACGTCAAACGTTTCAGGTTTGCAGAACGTTCCATCACAGACTCACCTGCAGCTCCTTGGTGGCGTTTTCTTTGACTCACGGGTTTTTTGAAAATGGCTGCTGTGCTCTAAAACCTTTTCCCGTTGCTTCATTTTGGCAGCGTTCTGTCCCGTCAGCATGACGTTGATGTTAAACTCCTTAAAACACTCACTTGGCATATCATGCAGACACTGACATGCTTATTTCCACGCGTCCCTGAAGTGGCGGCCCTCGTTTTCAGCAAATCCCAAAGAAGCAATCGTTCTTAGAAAGGGCTGGGGGGGGGGGGGGTGGTGCAGATTATTGACAATTGTTGCCGGACTTTGGACATGCTTGAGAAAGTAATGTGATTTTATTTTAGCGGTCCTGTGATGAGGATTGGTGAGGATTTAGAGATGGGGAGTTCCTGACGGGCTGCTGTTGTTGCTCTGAGGTGTTCAGGTTCTTCATTGACGGTCGCTGCTGCCGCTGCAGCTTCACATCAAACGGCAGCAGGAAGTGTTTTTTTCTGCATCAACAGACAGACCAACAGTTGGTAGCGGTCAGGAGAACCACGTCCACCGTGTTTGTCTGTGACGTTTGTGGAGGAAGGAGGAGGAACAGACGGTGGACCATCATGTCTGGGACTCTGGTTTTTCTACTTTGCAGATCATCTTCTAGTTCTCATGAACAGCAGTTGCTTTGTCCTTTTTTTAATACACAAAAAACTTGGGATGAAAATCAGCGTTTTTTATTTGATTTGATGGAATGAGTACAATTATGTCAGATCACAAAACCTCAAAGACCACAGGCGGTGCTGAAAACCCCCCCAAAACATGATCTCTAAATGTACTACAAGTACACTACAAGTATACTCAGTCTATAGTAACAGTGATGTAGTAGACTTGACGTTTACTATTCATATGTTATCTATAGATCCGTGTGGATCACTAGCCCCCCCGTTCTGCTGCAGTTTGCCCCCTCCTCCCTCCTCTTTCAAACACGATTTGTCCATCAAATTTGCTTCCTCCGCCTTTGAACCCTCGTCAAGGTCGCTGCTCGACGGTTGTACCAAAGTGTTTTTAAACCCGACGCTCTTGCCACGTGTGGGAGGGGCTACGCTCAAAGGTTTTTCCCGGCCTCCCCATGACAGATCCGGTGCATTTTTTAGTCGGTAAACGTCTCCGTGTGAAAGCTGAGCCTTTTTGATGAGCATGGAGCTGATATTCTGAGGAATTCTTGATGATAGATCAGTGAACATTCAGGTTTTCCCGCCGCTCTCCTGACCATCTCTCATGGAACAGTGGCGTCCTGCAGAAGGCTGGCTAAAAACACTGTGGTACATTTGTTATATTCTACTCCAGGATACTTCCTAAATAGAGAATGGTGTAGTGTGTGTTTGTCTGTGTGTGTTTGTCTGTGTGTGATTGTGGTGAGTGATGATCTTTCTGAAGGGGAAGTCTTCACATGGGGGGGCGGTGTCTTCAGCAGAAACACCTGAGTTTGTTCATCACCAAACCCCAAAATCTGCAATCACAAAGAACCACTCAGGTCTTTGGCCCTGAATGCACCGCAGCCTCCCGTCATCTGACACAGTAGCTCCTGCCCCCCCCCCCCCCACACTCCCAGAGAAGTTTGTTTTTTCAGTCAGGGAGGGGGGGGGGTCACATAGACCAGAGGTGGAGGCACAGCGGTCTCTTTCCAGGATCTCCTCAAGCTTTTGTCTTCTGGGACAAAAAACTGACTCATAGAAGTCATCAATAGATTCATGGAAACGATCAATAGAAGTCATCAATGCATTTATGGAAATAATGTATTTTATAAAAAATTGAAAGTTAAACTTTACTGATGGGGAGATAACAGACCCCACACGTGAGCAAATGTGTTTGTGTATTTCTGCATGTGTGTGCGTGCATGTGTGTGTGTATATGTGTGTGTGTGCACGTGTGAATACATCTGTGTGCACGTGTGAGCGTGCATGTGTGTGTGTGCACGTGTGAATGCATCTGTGTGGGTGCATGTGTGTGCACGTGTGTGCATGTGTGTGTGTGTGCACGTGTGTGTGTGTGTGCATGTGTGAGCGTGCATGTGTGTGCACGTGTGTGCATGTGTGTGTGTGTGCACGTGTGTGTGTGTGTGCATGTGTGAGCGTGCATGTGTGTGCATGTGTGTGTGTGTGTGCACGTGTGTGTGTGAGCGTGCATGTGTGAGCGTGCATGTGTGTGTGTGTGTGTGCACGTGTGCACGTGTGTGTGCACGTGTGTGTGCATGTGTGAGCGTGCATGTGTGTGCATGTGTGTGTGTGCACGTGTGAATGCATGTGTGTGAATGCATCTGTGTGGGTGCATGTGTGTGCACGTGTGTGCACGTGTGTGCATGTGTGTGTGCATGTGTGTGCACGTGTGTGTGTGTGCGTGCATGTGTGAGCGTGCATGTGTGTGCACGTGTGTGCACGTGTGTGTGCATGTGTGTGTGTGCACGTGTGTGTGCATGTGTGTGTGTGCACGTGTGTGTGCATGTGTGTGGGTGCACGTGTGTGTGTGCACGTGCACAGCAGCCCTCCGTCCACAGACTAATCTGTTGCTAATGACAGCTTGACAGCAGCAGAGCCGCCGTCTTCCTGAGCCAGTCGTCCTAATTAGGAATGACTCGCTCTATTAAGGGGCATAAATGAAAATCACTTATGCCCCCCCATGGCTGCCTCTCCCCTCCTCAGCCACTGAGCCCTCAGCAGGCGGCTGCCACCACCTTAAAACGGCCCACAATGCATTTCTATGAGCCACTGTCTCTCAAAGCAAAGAGAACGTTTGATAATTGATCAGTTTACCAGATTTTCTTTGATGAATCAGAAGTTTATTGATTTCACTGAAATGTCATTTATGGAAGCGGCAGAACCAAAGAACGTCGCTGCTGAACGATCTCGATGACGTTCAGCTTATGATGATGTTTGCTTACGACGTCTCCAGACTGATTGAGGAACCTGACAACTAAGTCAACGTCTCTATGGCAACCACTCTCTCCAATCAGGAGGAAGCTTGTTGGAAGGCCACACCCCTTCCACTGAAATTGAACTACACGACATGGCCATGAAGGCTGATGCTGATTGGTCAGATTCTGACTTCATGGCTGTGATTGGCTGGCTGTTGTGGCACGTCTGTGTTGTGTTGCCCTTCTCTGCTTGAGGGCAGAAGACAGGATTCCTCTCCAGTGAAAATTGTTTTGATGGCGTATTTTTGAGTTTCAAGTGCAAAATAATTTTTTTAGCACAACATTTTTAAAGTTAGATGCTGCAAACAGAGAGTGTTGTGCTTGGAATCCTGGCACAAAAATCCCTCCATAGATGATAAACCTGAGAGGTCTGCTGCAATGACTTTTCCTCATGTTTTGTCTTTAAATGACGTCCAGATGCTCCATCGTCCGTAGAAAAGTGTTGTGTAGGGATCAAGACCACCAAACGCTGTTGGACGGACCCGCTTTAGTCGGAGGCTCCTATTGGTGGAGGACTTCCTGTTCTTCCAGAGTGGGAGGAGTCCTGGTGAAGGTCTTGCAGAAACATCTTCATGTTGAAGTGTTGCACCTGAGCTGGCCTCCCCCATGTGAGAACAGAGGAGATCCTCTAAATGAGCCACTAAGCATTGGTAATGGGGGTGCAGAAAGGTCAGGGCTGTATTAATCTGCTGTCAGGGGAGAAGCCCCCCCAGCCAGGAAGCTCAGGTGCTGGGAAAGTTCGTACAGAGGAACGCCGCGTGAATAAATCTATCTGTGGCTGCCGTAGCGATCAGGAAACGTTCTAGAGGAGAGGAGGGTAAAGGATACCCCCCCTCGCTCAGGTCCTACCATTCTAGCTGTCTGGGGGGCTGCGCCCCCCCCTGTTCAGCTGCAGCTACAGGAGACTGAAAACACGGACATGCTTCTTACATTCACGCCTACATGTTCAACCACAGGGTCTGAATTTGTTTTTTTTCTCTTTTTCCAGCCTCTTCTCTCCCTCTCTGCACTGAAATTCACATTAAAGTCTGTGATAAATAATTGAATTGCAGTAGAATAATGCAAATCCAGCATTTATTACATCATAAACTTTCAGCTCCTCACAGTCTCTGGTGCCTCATTCTCCCTTTTTTTGCTGTCAAAACAGAAATGTCACCAAATGCATTTTCACTGCACTGTGTTGTATCCATAAATATGTCTTTCTTCCTCATCTGAACCCCTGTCTGTTTGTGTAAAAAGCCAAATTCCTGTGATAAAACATAGATGCTTGTCCAGAAAACATTTGAATCCACTGAAACATGGGGGTCAGCGGTCATCAGGTTTATCCTTTGAACTGTTTGTGTGAAATAAAATCCCTCTGTTATAATAATCTCTAACAAAACAAGACATTTACACAATAAAAGCCTCAACTGAACTAAATCAAACAGCTGAGGAGGGAACAGCTGTTTGATTCAATTCAATGTCAATAGCCGAATATTAGAACAACAGTCATCTCAATGGGCTTCATACAGTATTTGTGTAAAAACATGAAATCAGTCACGAAATTCAATAGGAAAGGAAAGGTAACGGAACGGAACAGAGTGGAACGGAACGGAACGGGACATCCCTGCCCTTAGACCCTCCTTTGCGGTTAAGAAAACTCCTAAAAAAAAATGGATTCCGGACAAAAAGAAGAGACCTCAGGGGTGTCCACATGAAGGAGGGATCCTCCCCCAGGACGGACAGGCCCTAAATGATGAATAATGATCAAGAATAGAGGAGAGGAAGGGTAGAAGTAGAAGAGAAAAGAGGACAGAACCCCAGAGCACCATAGTTACCCCAGCTTCAACTTCTAGCAGCCTTTTAAAAGAAATAGTTAAGTTTAATTTAAACAACTTAACATTAAGTTAAATAATCTCTGAATACTAACTAGTCTGACAATAAGCCTGTCCAAAGAGGAATGTTTTCAGTCTAACTTTAAATGTAGAAACTGAGTCGGCCTCTCTTCCATGAGCTGGGAGTTTATTCCATAAGACAGGGGCTTGGTGGCTAAACGCTCTACCTCCAACCGTACTTTGACTAATTCTAGGAACCACAAGCAGTCCTGCATTTAGTGAGTGAAGTGTTCTCATTGGATGGTAAGGGACTATGAGGTCCTTAATATAGGACGGGGCCATTCCATGTAAGGCCTTATAGGTTAGCAGGAGGATCTTGAACTTGATTCTAGAATCAACTGGGATCCAGTGAAGTGAAACTAACACAGGAGTGATGTGATCTCTTCTGCTAGTTCCAGCTAACAATCTAGCTGCTGCGTTCTGAACAAGCTGGAGACTTCTTAAGGAACTCTTAGGACACGCTGCTAACAAGGAGTTACAGTAATCCAGCCTCCACCTAACAAATGCATGGATGAGTTTTTCAGCATTTGATATCGGTCTATAGTTGGCCAAGATGCTAGGATCCAAACTGGGCTTTTTCAGAAGAGGTTTAACAACTGCATATTTAAAAGACTGTGGCACGTAACCCGTTTCCAGAGAGGCATTTATCATTGTTAATATGGGATCATTGATTAGGGGAAAAGTTTCTTTAAAAAGTCTAGTGGGAATTGGGTCTAACAGACACGTTGAGGATTTGGAGGACGTAATAATTGATGTTATTTCCACTTGATCCACAGCAGTAAAGCAGTCCAATGTTACAGAAGTTTCTATGGATGCCTCCATTTCTACCACTTCAGCCTGTTCTGGGCTGATTGTAGGAATAACTTGATTTAACTTATGTCTAATATTTGAGATTTTACTATTGAAAAATGTAAGAAAATCATCAGAGCTGAGAGAAACAGGAACATGTGGTTCTACTGAGCTCTGACTGCCAGTTAATTTAGCAATAGTGCTAAAAAGAAATCTTGGATTGTTTTCAGTTTAAATAAAATGAGGACATGTAAAACCAGGAACAAACCGAGGAAGGCTTTATTCCAAAAGGAGAGAACCTCCTGCTGCATCAGGAGCGGATCTGACCTGAAGGGGTTCCTCCTTTGATGTTTGGTAAAGCAGACTGTGTCTTCTATTTTCAGTGGGGTGGGGTTGGCCCGAGCTCACTTTGAGAAGCAACCCCCGTCCAACCTGAGGAAGTCCAATTTCTTCCACTTTGTGCTGGCACTATACGACCGGCAGGGTCAGCCTGTGGAGATCGAGAGGACCTCCTACGTGGACTTTGTGGAGAAAGACAAGGTGAGTCTGTTCTGTGTTTGCTTCACTGTGGAAGAAGAGACGCTCAGAACTGCCTCTGTGCAGATAATCCATAGTTCATCCACCACAGTACTCAGATGAGACATTTGGTTCCTCCAGGACATCCTAGGTCTTTCCTGGGTCACACTTGACAACAAACCATGTCAGTGAACTCTGAAGATTGTGGTTCAATAGAACAGCATCATCTACAAAAGTAGAGATCAAATCCTCCTCCTCTCCAGACATGTTCAGATCAAATGTCCGTCCAAAAAATGAGGAACAAAAGCTAACAAAGGCCATCCCTGCTGGAGTCCAACATGCACTATAACACGTCACAATACGAATCAAGCTCCTGTTCTGGTTAGGTAGGGGTCCCAGTCCCCCTATTTCTAGAGGAATCTGACAGACCATAGGGTTGGGCGGTGTCCCTTAAATTGGCAGTTGATGATGTTTACAGTAAAACATCAGGATGGACGATGATATCATGGGGGGGGGGATTTTTAATTCTATGTTATTATATAATTATTATTCGTTATTTTACTTTATTACTTTATTTATTTTATTTCCAACTAATGACTCATCTGCAATGAAAAAATAATGTCCAGTATAAACTGAAGGAAGTGACTTACAAAGAAAAACAAAATAGAAAGAAGTAGTTCGCTCCTGCACTCAGCGCACAAACAAAACATAAAACCAAAAACTAAAAAACAGCAGGGCACAGTATTCCAACACTAAAAGCAGAAGAGGCACCAAATTAAAACTTTTGTTAAAATAATGTACCCATTGTTTAAAATATACCTTTACTGTGATAAAAGTGTAAAATACCTGGAGTGCCACAAAACCTCACGCCCAGTCCCTAAAACCCCGATTAAACAGGATCCACCTCTGCAGTGATGCTGTCATAAAATAAAGATAAAACATCGAGCACTGCTTAAAAACATCATCCACAGGTAAAGATAACAGCAGTCTCACCACAGACAACTCACGCCGCTCCATTAGCTAACCGGCTTTCTCACAGGAAACTAGCGCCATGGCAACCACACATCAACTTCCTTTTTATACCCTCTGCACCGTGGGTGTAGCGACACCCTCAGGTGCCTCCCATCACAAATAGAAGAGACTAAGATTAGTGTGTGTATTTTTTACAGTCTAAGACAGGGGGGTCAAACTCATTTTCACTGGGGGCCACATCAGCATAGTGTCTGTCCTCAAAGGGCCAGATGTAACTTATACATGTAACTAAATGTGGAGTTTGCATGTTCTCCCCCTGCATGCGTGGGTTTTCTCCGGCTTCTTCCCACCGTCCAAAAACATGCTTCATAGGTTGATTGACAACTCTAAATTGTCCCTAGGTGAGAGTGTGAGGTGAATGGGTGTATTTGTGGACACTTACCCTGCTATTGAGACCTGTCCAGGGTGTCCACTGCCTTCACCCATTGGGTGACGGGATAGGCTCCAGCAGCCCCATGACCCCGAAAGGGAAAAATGGTTAAAAAAATGAATGAATGTAACTAAATGTAATGAAAAATAAATGTAACTACTCCTTAATGTTAAATAACTCATTATTTATTTACTATAACTTTTAAAAGTGACAATTCCAGCTGCATAGAAACATCTGTTAGCTTGTTATTCTAGCATAAATCCATTTAAATGTGATTCTGTCAGGTTAGGTTATGTGGAGTCTTTAAGTCCTGATGTATAGCTGCTCAATCCCACATTTCAATTCCCCCTAGAAACGAATAAATACACACCAATTTTCATTTTAAGAAATTAAAAACTTTTATGCTCTGGAGTTTGACACATGTGGTCTATGGTGTCGACTGGCATCGGGGCGGGGGCGTGTCAGCCATTACGGCATAACCCTAGCAGACCATCTTCCAATGTGTGGATAAATGGGAAAAGCTTTCCAAGCCCTCAAGGACTCTGTGTGAGGTGTTGAAGTCATATCCACATTTTCATTTTTATATCAGGTGACATTAGCGCCAAGAGTGGTTGTTTTCAGGTAGTTTCTGTTTCTTCTACTTGGAGGATATTCTTTCAAATCAAGGAGTTAACCAGGAAAGTTACAGCGGAGGTTTTAATGAATCCACGACGGAGTCTGATCAGACCCAGTCCTTTCTGAAAGAAGGTTCTACAGACGCTGACGTCCAGGAAAGTAGGTTTATCAGAGTGTAGCCTTAGAGCTCCAACCCAAAAAAGACAGAACATCCAGGCAGGTTTGGGGGGGTTGTGCTGATTGGCTGCCAGCTGGCAAAGAAACCTCCACCCACCTGCCTCACCTTTAATTTGACCTCCACTCTCTTGGACCGACACTGGAACTGGGGACGAGCCAACTCTGCCAGGTACATTTGGCACTGAGCGGCCGTCCCTTCTGAGGCCAGAAGAGTTTCAGGTTTATGTAACATCCCCTGAGCTGTGGTGACATGGGGGGGGGGGGGTAGCAGGTAAGAAAAAAAGAGTGTGAAGAGAGAAGAAGTTTTTTAGAACGCCCTAAAGCTGGTTTAGGCTACACTAAGACAAAGGAAATGTGAGCTGCTGAGGTTTGGGGTCAAACTGTTTTTCATTACAATCACACAATCATGTAGCAACACAGTTTCAGTGCTGACGGGCCTTTGTGTTTGTTTGACAGGAGTACAACGGAGAGAAGACCAACAATGGAATCCACTACAGATTACAGCTACTCTACAGCAACGGTAAGAGCTGCTGTCTGCAGCAACACACCTGTGCTTCACCTGTGCTTCACCTGTGCTTGACCTGTTCACACTGACCAAAGACATCCAGGAGGTGCTGTAAGCTCTGTTTGATTGGAGGAAAAAGAAACAGCCACAGATCGGGTCTGATGAAGCAGGAAGCATTTATGTCGATGTGATTTTGTCTCACAGATACTAAAATCCCAAACATCTCAGATAAAGAGAACATTACATGGACCAATCAGGAAAAGCAGGATTTTGGCATAAATGTCATTCATTTCTATATTTGCCTTGGTCCATTTTGCATGAGTTACAGCAGTGGTCCCCAACCTTTTTGTCACCGCGGACCGGTACAACACAAGACACGTCTACCGCGGACCGTGTGTGTGTGTGTGTGTGTGTGTGTGTGTGTGTGTGTGTGTGTGAGGGGATGAGGTGCAACGCAAGACACGTTTACAGCTGCCTGTTAAAGGCAGATTTCATTGGACCGTTTCCCCTTGTCGAAGCAAATTCTAAAAAAGTTTGTTTTTTGCTCATTTTACTCATTTGACAGAATAATAAATTATTCTGTCAAATGATGCAAATATGAACAAACAAAGCCAGGAAATATTAATAATTAGAAATAATAAATCAAATTGTTCCCCTTTTCTTTGTTTTTTGACATTTTCTTAGAGCTCAACTCCTGACATCATCTGTAGCAATAAGTTCATTCCTGCTTGATGTGTGATGATCTGTGACAGTCTCTGGTCCTAATCTCTAAATCTTTACATTAAATGAATCATAAGAACGCCCAGACATTGTGTATATTATTTGATCTATTTAAACTTTTGTAATAAACCCTTACTTTATTACTTTCTTCTTCTTCTTCTTACTGCCATATCGTTTGCATTGCCTATGCGCCACCCATCCACATTCGATAATGCCAGCATTTGACTATACCCCCAGTGGTTGGTGACCCCTGTTCTAGGGAGTGAGGGGTTATTTAATAAATGTATTTTTCCAGGTTAAAATAATGTTTATAATATAAAATAGTTTTCTTTAACATTAAAATGTGATTTCAGTTTTTAAATACTTATGCTGGGACTCTCGACATCCACGTCTAAAAGTGAACCAGTATGGAAATTGTTTGTATTTGTATAACCTCTGCTGCAGGCCCCATGTTGAGCTTCCTGGGGCCCTGCAACCGTCTGATCCTCTGTGTGACGCTGAACACGTGGTCACGAGCCGTGTTCTTCAGGATTGAGCTAGATGGGGGGGCGTGTCCAGCATCCAGGGGGGTCTGTGTGTCATCCTCCTTCTCTTCTCACTGAACACAACGACCCTGAACCCCCCAGGTTCTGGTTATCGGTCAAGAACCAAGAGTTTGATTTGTTTTAGTTTTTCCTGAGCAGTTTGTGTTTTTTAACCACCATGAAGACAGGAAAATATGTCCTGACATGTTTTTCCTGAAAACGTGACTTTTATCACATCAAAGTTTTTCTCTAAATCCTGAAACAGCAGCAGAGAGATGAATTGGAGGGAACCACTGGCAGCTGAAAACATCACAGCTTCTTTATTCTCATGGTTCTGGTTCTGGTTCTGGTGGGGGAGAAACCTGTCCTGCTGTGATGGTTTCACAGAGAAACACTGGGCTCCAAAAGAACATTTCAACGGCCTACAGCAGCTGGTTCCACAGCTCTGTTCCCAGCAGCTGGGGGTGTGGGAAGGGGCAGACGCTGCTCCACAGCTCTTCTGATGGTTGGGTCCCCCTCTGATGGGGGTTTTAGCCCCAGACTCCAGCATCTGCAGCTGGAAAGTGACTTAGGGATTTTTATCGGCTCCTTGTCTGATGACGGTTGGGGGGATTGGACTCTTGCCATGGGTCTACGCCTCAATAGGAGGTCCTGATCCTGCAGGAGGAGCCGGTGGCGTTGACTCAAGAGAGCATCTTCTCCTAGAGAGGAGGAACCGGTTCAGCTCTGCAGGTGATCGACCTCATTTGTAACCTGGAGACTGCCGTCATTTAGGATTCAGGCTGAGAACTCAATCATGCCAATTAGGAGGCAGAGCAACCGGGAGGAACCGAGCCAACGAGGAGCCGCGGCATTCTGATCAATCAGAGCAGACGCAGCGCACAGGGTGCTCCCGGCCCTTCCACGCCACAACAGGGTTGCATTAACGCCAGGATGCGCGGCGGATACAGCCGCCCTGATGAGATGTCATTTGTCTGAGGAGGAGGATCGGGATCTGCTGCAGGAAGATGGCAGCGGGGGCTCCGGTAGAGGCAGGCCCCCCATAAATGATAAACAGCTCTGCAGCGGCGCTGATGCTCCTGTTTATCCAGGGAGGGGGAAGGGGGGGGTTATTAGGGAGCAAGTAGAGCAAACAGAAACACATGCGTGACCGAGGAACCACGCCTTGTTGTAAAGATGTCCTCATGTTTCACGAAAACCTGTTTGTGTGTGTGTGTGTCTGTGTGTGTGTGTGTGTGTGTGTGTGTGTGTGTGTGTGTGGTTGTGTGTGTGTGTGTCAGTTGCTTCACACTGTGACTCTGTGGTTGTGTGTGTGTCTGTGTGTGGTTGTGTGTGTGGGTGTGTGTGTGGTTGTGTGTCTGTGTGTAGTTGTGTGTGTGTGTCAGTTGCTTCACACTGCACTGTGGTTGTGTGTTTTTCAGGCATCAGGACAGAACAGGATCTTTACGTCCGGCTGATCGACTCCATGACCAAACAGGTGAGCTGCCATCCACACGCTCAGAGACAAAGACCACACCCACTCAGGCCACACCCACAACAGCTACGCAACACAACAACATGAGCTTGCAACACCCACACATACCACCACAGACCCTTATGCACATACACACGCGAGGATCAAAACACTCTCTCACACACACACACACACACACACACACACACACACTCACACACACTACAGATCTCTGGTTAGTCAGCGTGTCACCGATCAATAACCAACAAAAACTGATCAATAGCCTCTAATGTGTGCGAGTTATGGCCCAGTGGAGACCATGATCCCGACACATTCTCTGTACTACACCTCCCACCTCCTCCCCCCACCTCCTCTCACCTCCCAACTCCCACCACCCCACCTCCTCCCACCCCCTCCTCTCTCCTCCACCACACCTCCACCTCCTCCCACCTCCCACCACCCCGACTCTCCCCACCTCACAACCTCCCACCTCCTCTCCCACCCCTCCCACTTCCTCCCACCTCCTCCTCCCACCTCCTCCCAACTCCTCCCACCACCTCCAGCCTCCTCCCACCACCTCCCAAATCCTCCCACCTCCCACCTCCTCCCAACTCCTCCCACCACCTCCAGCCTCCTCCCACTGTTCTTCAACCTCCCACCTCCTCCCACCACTCCTCTCACCTCCTCCCACCTTCTCTCCCCACCCCTCCGACTTCCTCCTCCCACCTCCTCTCTCCTCCCACCACCTCTCACCTCCTCCCAACTCCTCCCACCACCTCTCACCTCCTCCCACCTTCTCCCACCCCCTCCGACTTCCTCCCACCTCCTCTCTCTCCTCCCACCACCTCTCACCTCCCAACTCCTCCCACCACCTCCAGCCTCCCTCCCACCTCCCACCACCCCCCACCTCCCACCACCACCTCCCACCTCCTTACTCTCCTCCTCCCCACCCCACACCACCTCCAGCTTCCATTGAATGAAAGGATTTCTCCTCTAACAGGATCTTATAGTTTATTATTCAATACATAACAGCGTGTGTTGTGTAGATGCAGGTGAAGAGCAGCTCCTTTCAGGGTGGGGGGTTGGATGTTGTGTAGGTGTGCGTTGTTGTTGTCACTCCAGCAGTGTGTTTGTGTTTGTGCAGCCCATCCTGTATGAAGGCCAGGACAAGAACCCAGAGATGTGCCGCGTCCTCCTCACACACGAGATCATGTGCAGGTAAGGACCACCTCCCATCCCCACCCCCTGTGAGAAACTGAACCGAACCTCCCTAAGGGGGCGCAGGTCTGGGAGCTCTAGACGGAAAAACTGTTCTTTGCGTTTTGAATGATGCCTTTAGGGGGCGCCACAGTGAACCGTCTGCCTCCTTTAACCTTCTCCTCTTCGTCCTCCTTTACATCCACGGACATCTTCCTGGTTCCTCCTCCTGCAGAACATCATCCTCATTCCATCTGGGTCTCTCCCAAACAGAACCTCGTTCCCAGAACTTCATTGCGACTCTTTATCTTCATTCTTCTACTCGATTCTCTATTCAATTCCATTTTCTTTCTAAAATGTATTTTGTAGCAGTAATTGTAAAGTAAACACAGAGTCAAAAGGAACCTTCTAAAGTCACCTGCCTTTAGTCCTTTGGTGGTCCTGCAGATTCCAGTGCTTTGCCTGTAGGGTCACTTTAGCTGCTGCTGGATCGCCATCACAGAACGAAATCAAAACATTGTATTTGGTTTCATGATCAGCCTCACCATCATTTTTAGTTTTTCCTCTTTAAAGTCTGAATGCTTTTTGTCTTCTTCTCCCATCACTCACCTTCATCCAAAGCCCTTAGGAATCATTGAATTGCAGTAAAATCAGGCAAATGCAGCATTTCTTACATCATGTTCCAGACTCTGGTGCGGGGGGGTCAAAGGGCCACATCAGCATAGTGTCTGTCCTCAAAGGGCCACTGTTAAATAACTCATTATTTATTTACTATAACTTTTAAAGTGACATTTCCAGTTACATAGAAACATCTGTTAGCTTGTTCCTTTAGCATAAATCCTTTTACATGTGATTCTGTCAGGTTAGGCTGTGAGCCTTTAGTCCTATTGATAGTTGCTCAATCCCATATTTAAATTCTCTAGATATGAATAAATAAACACTAATTTTTATTTTTAAGAAACAAACTTTTATTTCTGGGGCCACATGAAATGACCTGGAGGGCCACGTTTGGCCCCCGGGCCTTGAGTTTGACACGTGTGGTCTAGTGCATTTTTTGCTGCTTCATTCTGTCCTCATTTTCTTCTCCTTATGTTAAAACAAAAATGTCCTCACTGGGGCGTAGGCCGTGCCTCTGCTGGGGTGGTAGTTGTCAGGCCCCTCTTGGGCGGCCTTGGTTGGTGTCTGGGGTGGGGGGGTGCTCAGAGTCCCAGATGGTAGTGGTCCCTTGTCAAGATTGTAGAGAGGCTTCTTGTCATTCCACACAGCGTTTACAGACCAGATGTTGATTCTCATTATAGCATGACAAAAAACAGCAATAATAGAAATAGCAGTTAGAGAACAATCCAGAATAAAAGATAAGATAGATAAAATTAAGGGAAATAAATAAAGATAAAAAAATTAAATATAGAATAAAATAGAGTAGATAGAGACCACAGCATTCAGTGAGAAAGGGACTATGTGCATAACAGCAGTTCTTGTTCTTTGGGGTGCTGGAGTCTGTGTCCACATGTATTAGCTCAAGTTGTGTGGGGTTAGTAATCCTTGGTCTTGTTGCAGAGTGGAGTTTTGTCAGAGCATGAATGCAGATATGTCCTGCTGGATCTTGCAGCTGATGCTCCTGAACCCTCCTCCAGATGGCTCTAGAGGAGAACAGTCCATTAGGGGCTGGGGGGTCCCTGATGATGGAGGGTGCTCTGCATAGGCACGCTGCTCGTATAGCCCCTCCAGGATCAGCAGAGGTGCACCAACAATCCGTTGTTTGTCCTGAACTCTGCAGCTACAAACCAGGAAGTGAAGCTCTGAGTCAGGATCTTCTCCATGGTAGAGGAGGTGAGGGGGTGGAGCTCCAGCCTTCCTGAGTCTCTGCAGGGGATGGAGACGCTGCTGTGGTTTCCTGATGACCACTGTGGAGTTGGTGGAGGAGTCAGGTCATTGGTGAGGTGCCCCCCAGGAAGTTGACGCTGTCGAACTTCTCCACAGCAGCACTGTTTGTGGTCAGATGAGTGTTTTGGTATCACGATGTCCTGAAGTCCATCACCATTTTCTTCGCTTTTGTCCACGTTGGATCTGGAGGTTATGGGATGTCCACACCCTGCTTAACTGCTCCGCCTCCATTCTGTGTGCAGACTCGTCATTGTTGCTTATGAGACCGACTGTTGTGTCGTCTGCAGACTTAACAATGTGGTTGGTGCTGCCTCTAGCTGCGCAGTCATGAGCAGACTGAACAGCAGTGGTCTCGTGGACACACTCCTGTGGTGTCCCATGCTCACTGAGATGGGCCTGGATGTGTGTCTGCTGATCTGCAGCCCGTCTGTCAGGAAGCTGAGTGTCCAGTTGCAGGTTGCCGTGTTGCGCCTAGCAGCCTCAGCTTCTCCACCAGCTGCTGTGGAATGAAAAGCCGAGCTGAAGTTGAGGAAGAGGACTCTAGCTGTAGGTGGTTTTCCTCTCCAGATGTGACAGAGTGAGGTGGAGAGTGGTGGAGATGGCATCTTCTGTGGTTCCATCTGCTTTGTATGCAAATTGTAAAGGGTCCATGTTTATGGGAAGACTGTTCTTAATGCTTTAGACCAAGCGCCCAGACATTTGGTCGCTGGCCGGGTGAGGGCTCAGAACGCCGCTTAGCAGGTTGATTTGACTTCTTTGGGACCGGAGTAATAACAGCAGTTTTTAGGCAGGTGGGTACAAATGCCTGCCTGAGTGAGGTGTTAAAGATGTCGGTAAAGACATTCAGTTGCTCCGCGCAGTCTTTCAGAACCGTCCAGGGATGTTGTCCGGGCCGGCCGCTTTGCGATTGATGGTGGAGAAGGCCGTCCTCACCTCAGCGGTTGACAGCTGCAATGCTGTGATGACAGCGGGAGCATCTGCTGGGAGTTGTTGACTTCAAACCGGCGTATAGTTCAGTTCTTCTGGGTAGAGAGCGTTGTTCTGGCATATTGCCAGGGTGGGGGCCATAGCTCCAGATGTTCTGAACCCTGCCACAGCTGATGGGAATCTTTCTCACACACAAAGTGGCTGTTCAGTTCGCGCGCATAGCCTCTCTGATCCCCGGTGTCCTGGCCCCATGTTGGAGCCTGGGCCCGGCCGGGGACTGGCCTGGTCTGTGCTGGGGTCTGTGCTGGGGTCTGTGCTGTCTGTGCTGGGGTCTGTGCTGGGTCTGTGCTGGGTCTGTGCTGGGTCTGTGCTGGGGTCTGTGCTGGGGTCTGTGCTGTCTGTGGGACTCTGCTGCTCGATGCTCGGGGCCCCTGTGATGGGCCCTCCAGCCCTAGTCTGGGGGGACGTGTCAGGTTGACTGGGTTTGTGGATTGCCCTGGTCGGCTCATCCATTTGGTGTGTCTGTGTGTGTGTGTGTTTGCGTGTGTGTGTGTGTGTTTGCGTGTGTGTTGGTTGCTACTGTTTGTCGTTATCTGCTGGTTGTGTTCAGCTGTCTTTGGCCTGGGGGGAAATGCTATTAAAGCAACAATTTGGACGCTGAGCCAAGGTTTGTTTTTGTCTTTGGAAAGGGGCCCCGGGTCCCTGGAGGGGCCCCGGCTGTGCTCCTGGGGTCCGGTTTGTTTATAACACTTCTTTGGCAGTTTGGAGGAGCATGTCACCGCAGCAGCACCAGTGGGTTTCCAAAGCTAATTGGTCTCCTGGAACTTTCACTAATGGTTCCAAGTAGCTGGGGGAATAAATTATTGTGGCGCGTTCGGCGGCAACAGTCACATGTTCACAAGCAGAGCCTGACAGACACAAACACAGCGCTTACTTTCTGATTTTTCTGTACTTACAGATCAAACAGACTGATAAATGATTCATAACGCGTCTCATTTGGCATTCGCTGCCTCCATTTGACGCTTGTTTGTCAAATGCCAATTTGATTCAGGACAGCATGGGGCCGATGCGGGGGTGTAATTGGACGGTGCAGGTCAGAAGTAGTTTGATTAATTTTTAAGACTCAGCGGAAGACATGTTAATGACCCCCCACCCATGAGAGGCCTGAAGGAAAGACGCCATCTCCCAGTTATGCTGGGCAGGAAGGTGAGTCCTCGTGGTCAATGGCTGCCCAGCCGCCACAGACGGCAGTTCGTTGGGGACAAAGTGGGAGGACAGGAGAGGAGCTCTACAGGACGCTCCACACATCTGGGCAGCAGTTTAGCTCAGGCGGTAGAGCAGCTCAACAACCGGAGGGTTGGCGGATCGATCCCCGCTCTCCCCAGCCAGCTGTCCCCGAGCGCAGCTAGTCTGCAGCTCACCGCCCCTAGGGGAGGGGCCAGAATGCAGAGAAGAATTTCCCCATATTGGGATAAATGAAAAGTTCGTTCTGTTGCTGTCCTAAACCTCTCAAATAAACGATGTGAAGATCCGCAGCACTCCGAGTCTTTGCAGAGTTTTTCAGCTTCAGCCCGGTTCCACACATGGGGGGGTCTTCCTCTGACGGCTGCTTCCATAAATGCTTCTGTGGTTAGATGCTGTTCCTGCTCACACTACAGATCTAACCAGTCTAACAAAGAAATGTGGCTTTATTTGACCTTAAATCACGTCTGACAAAAGAAGACGAGGCTTGTGGGTCATTGTGCTGCGTTCAGGGTCCACGCCAAAACCTTTGTTAAATTGCCGCCCACTCATGGACCCTCTCCTCTGTTCTGCAGGCTTTTCTTTTCATCTCTGAGTTTTGGATGTGAAGTGGGTTTTTCTGCCAGCGTGACGAGACAGCTGAACGGCCCGCTTTGCAACCGTCTGATTGGCTGTGGTTGTGCCTGCAGGCACTGCTCAGGGCAGTGAAAACACTCCCACTTCCCAAGGAAATAAGATGTTTAGAATCAATATTTTCATAAAAACTGTGGCAGAAAGACACGATGGATCAGTTTAGCTTTTGAATCTCATGCATTTATCATTACTGGAGTTCAAATTGGTGCTTTTTCAGATCGACATGAAAGAAAAAGCAGTGACTGCAGCATTTCTCTTAGAAAATAAAAGCTTCATTTAACCTGCATTACTCTGAAAAGACACATTTCTTTCTAAGCTCCGTAGAACTAAAACATTAATTGGATTAAATTCAAGTTTTGAGCATTTTTATTCCAGTGGGGTTAAAATTTTTACTAATAAATTATTAATTCATCTGAAGTTGCATTTCTGCTCCAGGATAACTAAATAACATGAAAATATAAGATAAACAACCAAACTTATGGGGCCTTCAGTGTCCGCCGTGCTGCAGCCTGTCCTACAGCTATAGCTGTGCTGGACTCAGCCAGTTTCTGTTCATCGCTCCTCACCAAAAGACTTATCAGTCTTCACCGCCGCTCCTGTGCGTCCGAGGCTGAGAGTCTAGCTCCCCACGGTTCTGGCGGTCGCCGGATAAAGCGCCATCGCCTGTTTTGGTTCTCTGAAGGCCTGAGCGCTTCTTACGGTAAGAGCCGCCCAGACGGCTGCCTGTCAGGGCTGATGGGAGATGGTGGGGGTCCACAGTGGGCCACCTTTGCTGTGTGTCGTCCAGCTTTGAGTGACCTTGGCTTGGACCCTAACCAGCTGTGCTCTGGACCGATGTGATGGGGATCTCCTTCTCGCTCATTGAAAGGCTTCGTGGAGTTTTGTGAATTTACATTTAAGCAGAAATTAGAATTGGGTTTCAGTTTCAGTTCAGAAAGACTCCTTAACTGCAACACTTCTATTGTAGAGCAACAGAAACATCACGGAATGATAGTTATGGTTTTGTCAGATCTAACATGTAGGTCAAGTTGTGCTTGAAAACTTTTTCATTGAGACCTTTTTCAATTGGTTGCGTTGTTTGGTTAATCACAAAAGTCTTTCAGGGCAAACATGACAGCGTTAAAAACTATATGCCCCTATGGACCAATCAATCACTTTAATCCAGAAAATCACATTTTTAAAGAATTGAATTGTAAATTATGGTGGAAAATAAATATTTTGTCAATAACACAAGTTCAACTCAATACTTTGTCAGATACTCTTTGTAGGCAATGATAGCAGTCAAACGCCTTACATGGTCTTGCCCATTCTCCATGCAGATCTCCTCTAGAGCAGTGATGCTTTTGGGCTGTGTTTATCTTGAGGGGAGCCCCAGATGGAGGGAGGTTCTCAGTGGTCTCGTTATCTTCCATTTCCTAATAGGTGATTTCTTCACCTGCTGCTTACCTGTTGTAGATTCAGTCTTCCAGGTCAACAGTTTGGTTTGGTGTCCCAGATGCCTCTTGGTCTTTAGTGGAGTTTGGAGTGTGACTGTCTGAGGTTGTGGACAGGTGTCTATTCTATAGATAACCAGTTCAAACAGGTGACATTAATACAGGTAACCAGTGGAGGACAGAGGATCCTCTACAGAAGAAGTTACAGACCGTGAGAGACAGAAATTCAGCTGGTTTGTAGGTCACCAACTATTTATTTTCCACCATAATTGAAGTTATGTGATAGCCTGCAGATACCTGTCAGGACAACATAATTCTTTCTCTTTGATATTCAATTCGAGTCAATTTTATTTGTTTAGCCCAAATTCACACCAACAATGGGCTTCCGTGATACTTTAGTAATCAGATTGTTTTGTGATTGAAAACATTGCACAGAACTGCTACACCGAGTGACCCTGGTAAGAGATCTGATTGACTGATACAACTGGAAGACAAACCATCAGCTTCACTTTGGGCCATGAACTCAAACAAACACAACTGATCTAGAATAAAAAAGGAGCAGAAACCTGAGGGATGCGTGCCGCAGAAAGACTGCAACCAAATCCTGGAGAGGAGCTTCAAACTGAACATCTGCCTGCAATAACCACACAGAAGACATCCAGCTGTTGGCTTTATACAGAAATTAAAAAAAGGAAAGTCAGTATTCTTTTGTTAATACAGAATTAAGCACCACAAGCAACCATAACATCTGATGGTCTCACTGCCGGAAATGGAATCATGAGTCTGTGAACACAATCTGAGGCATTTAAGGTCAACGTTTGCCTTGTTCCATAGAAAAGTTAGTTGTTAATTATCTTTATCAAAGAAAACCAATCGATAAGACAAGATAAGATAGGACTTTATTGATCCCCGGAGGGAAATTTGGTATTTCTATCAACACTGTATTCATTCTATCAACACTTTGTAGGTCTTCAAGAAAAGATTGTACTGTAACAATGGCGCTAATTTCCCACCTTTTTTTTAATCTTCAACAGGATTTTTTTAGCAAAGGGATTTACCAAACTAATCACTAAACCAGAATCTGCTTGTATTTAACCAGGACGTCCCATTCCCAAAGACCGGTTTTCAGTGCAGCCCCCGGTGCTACCTATAGCATTTCTTACTGTTAGACAGACAGGAGCTGTTTCTCTGAGAAACACAGTCCAGACGTGTAGAAATACTTCCAGTGGTTGTGCAGGAGCTCCTCAGCCTGTTGATGGAGCACAAAAATGAACTTGTACAGGTTTCCATGACAACCCAGGTTTGACGCAGCAACAAGTTTGACCCTGCAACCTTTTAGTGACCAGCTAAAAATGGTGACTCACGCTCTTTGTTGTCCTCTCCTTTTTTCTCGTTTCAGTCGGATGCTGCGACAAGAAGAGCTGCGGGAATCGAAACGAGACTCCCTCTGACCCCGTCATCATTGACAGGTAGGATCTCACCTGAAGACCACCGCTGTGGTTTGAGTCAGCGTCTCATGACACGTTTGCTGGCTGTCAGTCAGTGGAACTGCAGAAGAGTTCCTGAATTCCTGGTAAAATGGGTTCAGACCCAGCAGCTTCCCTCGTGATGATGTCATTACCACGTCCTCCTGCTTCCTGTCTAAAAGCTTCCTGCTTGATTCATGGTGTGAAACTCCAGGCAGGTGTTTTGGAGCATCTGTTGCTCTTTCTTCAACAAACCTGGATCTTCATGAAGTGTTTTTGTGTAGAAGGAGGTTTGAAAAGCTGTCAGCCTGTGTTTCCTTTGTTTCTTTTGCTTTTCTTCAGTCTTTTCTCACCTCATGTCTCTGTGTGAGCGTTTAATCAACACCACGAGGAAAAGCTCCGATCTGTGCATCTGTTGACGTTCAGAGTCGCTCTATACTGTCTGTCTGTGCATTGTCTTTACAATGATCCCTAACGATGCTTGGGATCTATGTGACAAACCCCCCACCTCGCTGTGTGGCAGCTTCAGCTCCGTCCTGCTGGTCTTTCCACAGCCTAATGGAGTTTGGGAGCTCAGACTCTGCTGTTGGACAGAGGTCTGCATTGGTGTTGGAACAGGGAATCTAAAAGCTGGATGCAGCTGTTCGCCATCCGGATGAAACGTCACGCTCCTTCCTCTCCGCTCATGATCACATTAGCTACAAAATCTTTCTGAATGACCTGCTGCTTTCAATCTCATATGTCCTTCCTAATAGCACCTTTCTGGTTCTAAAATTGGGCTGCACGGTTGTGCAGTGGTAAGCACTCACAGCTAGAAGGTTCCATTCTGTTTGGTTCTTTCTTGTGTAGAGTTCATATTTTCTCTGAAGTTTGTTCTAATTCTAAACTGGCTTAACGTCAGTGAACTCCCTTCTGCTGACCAAACAGTAGCCAGGTTAGGCTCCAGCAACCCCGTGACCCCAAATGTAAGACAAGGGCTCCAGAAAATGGATGGATGGATGTATGGATGATGGATGGGTGGATGGATGGATGGATGGATGGATGGATGGATGGATGGATGGGTGGATGGATGGATGGATGATGGTGGATGGATGTATGGATGGTGATGGATGGATGGATGGTGGATGGATGTATGGATGGGTGGATGGATGGATGGATGGATGGATGGACGGATGGTGGATGGATGGATGGATGGGTGGATGGATGGATGGATGGATGGACGGATGGTGGATGGATGGATGGATGGATGGATGGATGGATGGATGGATGGATGGACGGATGGTATATGGATGGATGGACGAGCGGTGGATGGATGGATGGATGGATGGTGGATGGATGGATGGACGGAATCTTTTGGGAATAGATTTTATTTTTTTCATTCATGACAAAATCTTTTGTTGTTTCTTTGCTCCTTTTCGGGACTCTATCTTTTGATTGACAGGTGCACACTGACCTTCAAACTGCTGAATGTCCTGCTGGGGTCAGAGATTACCTGTCCAGGTGTTTTTGTGGTCAAGCATGTTAACCAGCGCCGGTAACAAAACCTCAAACCATTTACACCGTAAATCTTGTCCCGTTACTCGCAGCTGCAGTTGTTTGTGTGATAAGAAAGGCAGGTTTATGTGCCCCCCTCCTACACGCTAAAGCATGCCGCTTTCGAAGGCCCCGGCTATAAAATGCCTGCAGCTGCAGCTACAGCGAGCGCTCACGCCTTCCTAAAGTAAATCACACCCGCCCCTTTGGACTGTACCATTTTACCCCCCGTTTGATCCGACACAAAGCTGTGACCTCTTGGGGGGTGGGGGTGTAATAAAATGGGCCTGTGGGCATGTTACTGGGCATGGAGCTGGGAGCGTCAGCTGGGGGCCTCGCTAATGGCGTGTGTGTGAATATAAATGCGTGGTGATGCTCCTCTCAAAGGTCGCTGAGCTTCTCGGTTTGGTTCGTTAATGGCAGAAATTCTGCCGAGGCAGCAGAATGCGGCGCTGACGGATCGCCGCCACACCGCCGTTATTACACGCTAATATTGCAATTAGATGGGTAGCCAAGTTGCCCAAGAGGGGCAATAAATTGCCTCATAGTGTCAAAATATAGGGGGAGGACGAGCTCCAACTACCCAGCATGCACCACCCCCTCGCCTCCAGCTCCCCCATGTGCTGCCTGACCATCATCCTCAGCTCTAAGCTGCAGCCTCTCACTGTAGGTTTTATGGTATGTGCATGGGGCATGGGATGAAGAGCGACCTTTGACCCCAACACAGCCCCTCTTAGGACCAGAAAAAACCGGATGCAGACCATAACGAGGGTTAACAGACAAACGCTCTTTGCTGTTCTGAGGATGCAGGTTCTGGAGACGTTTTTAAAGTCCGATCATCTTCTGATCCGTTTTCAAAGTCCCCCCAGTCGTCTTTTAACTGTAAAGATGACATTTTCAGCCAAAATCCATAAACGTGACGCTTTCTAGGTCATAGTTTCTCTGCAGAGCAGCAGGAGTTCATTAGAAATCTACCTCTGAGTTGTGGGCAGGACTGTTAGCGTGGAGCAACCCTGTCCCCCCCTACCCATCATTCCTTTATTTACAGTCTTTGCCACTAGCTTACAGTCCCCCCACACCCCCATCCTGACATTAGCGGTGAAACAAAAACTGCAGCAGCATCAGGTCCATCCATCCGTCCAGTTCTGATCCGGATTCCAGCTCAGACCAGGTAAACCCAGATGTTCGTGGATCTATTGGTCTGCAGGTGGATGATCAGAAGGGGCGGAGCTTGGGAGACTTTGGCCTCATCTTTGGGGTCATCAGAAAAATGCAAGGACACATTAGAAACACCTTTTTATCAGAGCAGGTCTTTAATGGAGCTCTCAAACCTGAACCTGGCAGAAGCAGAACGCCTGCTCAGGAGATTTTAGAGCTGATGTTTTCTCCTGGGGGGCATTGATCATTTATGATACTGAGAGGGTGGTTGGGGGGCAGTGCTGTCCTGAACTTCCTGGGTTTCCAACCAGCAACCGTTTGACCCAACCTGAATTCTCCCCCTACCCCCCCCAGCTTCTCCATTCCCCTCCATTTAGCCCTCCTATCAGGGAGTTATAGAAAAATAGCGGCTTAGAATTCAGACATTACTCCCAGTCGATGATGTCATCAATAGTTGCGGGTCAACTATGTTAGCACGGAGCTACCTGCTAACTTTAAAAAGGTCATGCTTAGACAATAGTTGTTATGTTCACGTTATGGACTCACTCTCTCCTTTTCCGTCATGCTTTTAGCTGATAATATTTAAATTGCTGTTTTTAACCATTAACTTATTTTGGGTTCTGGAGTTTTATTTTTATTGTTGTATGTTTATGTTTTTACATACGACGGAGTATTAGGGCCACCAAAAAAAAAAAGTTAAATTACGAGATTTTATCTCTTAAAATCTCATAGATTTACGAGAAAAAAGTCGTAGATTAACAAATAGAAAACACTGAAGTTGTCCGCTTATCGGAGCCATCTTGAAGATGAATACGGAGCCTTTGCAGCTTTCTTTATTTCCGGATTACAGGTTTTAAAACAAAGAGATTCAGAACCTTTGATGACTCAAAATCAGATTATTGCCGTGTAACCGCTCTTCCGGGTTCAGTCAGTAAAACAGAGTTTACGCGTAAAATAAGGAGCTCAGAGACACGCTTGGATGCAGCATGATCGCTGCAGCCTTTATTCTGCTTTTCATTCACACCCTGAAGTTCATCTGTCAACTGACGCCATGAACTCCGTCATCTTAACACCAATGCGAAGTAAACAGTGTTCCATACGCTCCCTCCTGCAGATGAAACGCCCTGCTTGCATAAAACAATAAAGAGGAATGAAAAAATAGCCTTTATATTACATTAGAACGTTGAAAATGACAAATAAGTGCTTCGCTCCTCATGAAGGCCACAATAAAATGTAGAGATTTGTCTTTGGTGAGGAAGTAAGGATTGACGTGACAGCTACAGGAATACTGATCATGGCTTCATCGAGCTGCAGAGATCCTGCAAACCACCCATCAATAAATAACTTAATAAATTGTAACAAACAAATGAGCTTCCAGACATTAGAAATCATATCAATGTCATTCATCTCGCCTGTTTAACAAAGTTTAGTGGGTCTGTTTCATACATGCTCACCTGTTGCCTGCATGCTCACTTCACTTTAAGCATAAATTTATTTAATTTAAAATAAAATCTTGTAAATTTACTAGTTTTTTCATTACCACGCAGTTTTTTCATAAATTTACTTAGTTTTTATTCTCTAGTTCTACGACTTTATCTCCTAAATATACGAGTCGTAATTTAACTTTTTTTTTTTTTTTTTGGTAAATTATTACTCCGTCGTATTTAGATACTTTTGTACTGTGAGGCTAATTCCTATTGTGAAAGGCGCCTATATAAATAAACGACACATATTATTATGTACACATCGCTGTGCATCAGAGCACAGCTAGTGAAGAAAAAAGCTTCACCTCTACGGCACAGTGCAAGGCTCAGCCATTAAACAAACGACAGACAGTCCTAGCCCTCCTACAAGGGAGGGATGGGGAGAAGCTGTAGCGGTTGGGGAGGAATTCAGATCCGGCCTTTCGCTCTGGATGCTCCAGCGGGAACCAGCGCTCCTCATTTGAGGGTCTGAGCAGGACGAGAGGACAATGTGCCGCTCCCAGATCAGTTCCCCGCTCTCCTGCGACCTTCAGTGACCCCTCAAACTGACCACCTAAGCAGGGGAGGAGTCTATCATGACACGGATCTACCCCTCCCAAAAAGGAAGTACCTTTGCTTTCTGATAGGGGCGCCGCCATGTTGAAGGCGACAGGCGACTGTGATTGGACCAATCAGACTTGGATCAATCACTGCCGCCTGGTTCCACATGGCGGTGTCCGTACCAGGAAGCAACAGTGAGGGATTTGGCCTGATTTGCAAGATCTGAAGGAACAGTGGCTTCCTGTGGGTGACGTCACCCCTGGATTGTTGCTACGGTCTGTGCACGGATCAGGTTTCAAACCTGTGAGTTCCATTTCAGCCAGATCTGGAGGACCACGACACAAAGCTCTCAGCGTGTGAAGAAGAAAGGTTTTGGCGCTGCAGCAGCCAGGCAGCTCGGTCTGCAGAAGAGGAACACACATCTGTAGCTGCAACATGAGCCTGTGGTGCACGGCTCCTCGTGCTCCTCCTGGACTCAGTGGAGTCGGAGTCCACAGGGGGGGCTGCTGGAGGGTTATCTGCCCCCGTGGACCCTTCCCAACAATTGCAGAGTATTGATCCGATGAGGAGAGCCCTTTGGAGCCAGCCAGATGAAGAGTATAGATTTACCATAAAAAGCAGGACATTACTGTTGGTCCTGAGCTGGGTTCTGGGAGGAGAGTGGTGTGGATTTCAGACTTATGATGTCCATCAGGTGCAGAGAGTGTATGTGCTGTGCCTGCTTCTGTGCTTGCATGATGCGGCCTTAAAAACGAAGGTGAGACCCGGTTTTAGTCCACAGTCCAGGTTCCGGTTCTGTATGAGGATGTCTGTTTTCCAGTGGGGGGTGAGGACGGCCAACAGTCTTTTGGTTGGAGGTCTCTGTACAGCTGATGGACCAAACGCATGGACGTCACCTCTCTGGGACGTCTAGAACGTCTCTGTGGGATGGAGTCCAGACTCGGGGTGGTGTTGGTGCTACAGGTGAAGCTCTCCTCCATCTGGGCTTCCAGGAAGTGGAAGTTTGTGACCTCTCCGCACCGCCCTGCGGACGAACCGTGGAGGAATCTACTTCCTGTTGGAGGAATCTACTTCCTGTTGGAGGAATCTACTTCCTATTGGAGGAATCTACTTCCTGTTGGTGGAATCTACTTCCTGTTGGAGGAATCTACTTCCTGTTGTCTAACATCAGGAAGTTCTTTGGTCTTTGGCGTGGAGAAGGTTGATGATTGATGGGTGCTCCACCTCTTCACTGTAGGCAGACTTCCCCCGTCGAGCCCCCCCACAGACACACTGTAGTATCACCCACGAACTTTATAGTGGTGGTGCTGCTGCAGTAGAGGGGGGGGGTCAGCCATTCATGTTCAGTGAGGGAAGCAGAGGTCTCAGTCTTGGGGGCAGGTTCTGTCTCAGTTATTTTCAGCGTCCTGTCCCGATTCTGTCCCTTCTGAGTCCTTCTACAGTCCTGGTTTTGGTCAGTGTCCCATCCAGGTTCCTGTCCCGTCCCGGACCTTCTCATGTCCTGGTCCTGGCTGGTCACTGAGCCCCTGTCCCGTCCCAGACCTTCTGTGTCCTGGTCCTGGTTTTGGCTACTGGTTCCTGTCCCACCCCAGACCTTCTCAGGTCCTGGTCATGGTTTTGGTCACTGGTTTCTCTGTCCCGTCCAGACCTTTCTTGTGTTCTGGTCATGGCTTTGGTCACTGGTTCCTGTCCCGTCCCAGACCTTCTCGTGTCCTGGTCCTGGTTTTGGTCACTGGTTCCTGTCCCGTCCCAGACCTTCTCGTGTCCTGGTCCTGGTTTTGGTCACTGGTTCCTGTCCCGTCCCAGACCTTCTTGTGTCCTGGTCATGGTTTTGGTCACTGGTTCCTGTCCCGTCCCAGACCTTCTTGTGTCCTGGTCCTGGTTTTGGTCACTGGTTCCTGTCCTGCCCCAGACGCTCGTGTCTCATCCTGGTTTTGGTCACTGGTCTTTGTCCCGCCCCAGACCTTCTCGTGTCCTGGTCATGGTTTTGGTCACTGGTTCCTGTCCCGTCCCAGACCTTCTTGTGTCCTGGTCATGGTTTTGGTCACTGGTTCCGTCCCGCCCCAGACCTTCTTGTGTCCTGGTCATGGTTGTGGTCACTGGTTCCTGTCCCGTCCCAGACCTTCTTGTGTCCTGGTCATGATTTTGGTCACTGGGTCCTGTCCCGTCCCAGACCTTCTTGTGTCCTGGTCATGGTTTTGGTCTGGTTCCCTGTCCTGGCCCCAGACCTTCTTGTCCTGCCATGATTTACTCTGGGTCCTGTCCCGTCCCAGACCTTCTTGTGTCCTGGTCATGGTTTTGGTCACTGGTTCCTGTCCCGTCCCAGACCTTCTCGTGTCCTGGTCCTGGTTTTGGTCACTGGTTCCTGTCCCGTCCCAGACCTTCTCGTGTCCTGGTCATGATTTTGGTCACTGTTCCTGTCCCGTCCCAGACCTTCTTGTGTCCTGGTCATGGTTTTGGTCACTGGGTCCTGTCCCGTCCCAGACCTTCTCGTGTCCTGGTCATGGTTTTGGTCACTGGTTCCTGTCCCGTCCCAGACCTTCTCGTGTCCTGGTCCTGGTTTTGGTCACTGGTTCCTGTCCCGTCCCAGACCTTCTCGTGTCCTGGTCCTGGTTTTGGTAACTGGTTCCTGTCCCGTCCCGGTCCTCCTCCAGTGTCTTTAAGCTGGCTTTTTCCTCCCGCTGGCTCCTAATTGGATTGGATGTGATTACATCACCACCTGCGGCTTCATCAGCTCTCTCAGCATCGGCGCCCTGCAGCGCTCAGCGGGAAACACTGTAGCGGCCGACTGAAAGACAGCCCCCCACCCTGGGATCTGTGAGATAAACCTAATCGATCTGATGCTCCTGTTCAGCATGCTGCTCTCAGAGAGGGGGGCCACTTCCAGCCTTCTTCATTTATGGCTGTGTGTGCAAACACATTTGTGTTGGAGAATAAAGTCTTCATGTAAATGTTTTACGCCCTCCTATCAACACACGCTATGATGTTACCCATGATGCCCTCTGTCGTGATGATAGCCGTCCGTATTTTTATAGCAGAAATAGAAACTTCTGCTGTCGATTCAAAACATCTCTGCACATAAAATCTGCTCTGACCGGATGACCTTGAACGCATCCATCGGTGACCCTATGAAGAAAGTTGTTGGGGGGGGCTTTAACTTAATTAACTAATTTACAATTAACTCTAAAAAAGGAGGTGGGCTGTTATTGGTTCACAAAGGAGCAGCAGAGAAACCGTCAGATGTGAGATTCAACACATTTGTCTGTTTGTCGAAACGTCACACAACTCTGACAGCCCCCCCACCTCCTCTCAGGAGGAGAACCTGCCATGAAGACTGTTTGGAGCAGCTCCAACACCTGTAGCCAGGTGTTGTTCAGACGCACACACACAGATACACACACACACAATTAAACACACACTGTGGCACAACAGTATTTAGTCATGTGCATTGTGTGCACGTATGAAGATTTGGGGGAGTGGATGGGTGTGTCTGTGGACAGGCCCCGCCCTTTTTGATAAACATATGAAAGCTTTATCGATAAAGTTCAACACAAGGAGGGAACCAAACCTCTCATTTCCTCATCAGAGGTCGACCACTCTACCTCTGCACCATTTGTAATTCGACCCCCTCCTCTGTAAGCTTCTCTTTAATCACCCTTTCACACTTCTTGTACCCTTCTGCCCCCCTTATCTGCTCACAGCTACAGCAGCGACACTGACAGCACCTGAAACCGACAAACATGTCAGAGTGGGGAGAAGTTTGGGGATAAACAGCACTATGGGGGGCTCTGAACCCTTAAAAAGAATGATCAGTCACTATGGGGGGTCTGAACCCTCAAAAAGAATGAAAAGTCAGGCTATGGGGGGGTCTGAACCCTCAAAAAGAATGAACAGTCAGTTATGGGGGGGTCTGAACCCCAAAAAGAATGAACAGTCAGCTATGGGGGGGTCTGAACCCCTAAAAGAATGAACAGTCAGCTATGGGGCTTTCAGCTGCTTCTGTTGATCGTCAGTCTCAGCTGCTGATAAAACTGACTAATCACAGGATGGGAAGCATCTGATGTCAGAACCTTCGGTAACCATCTCTGAGCAGAAAAGAGACTTCAATCAGACCCCCCCCCCCCGTTGGAAACAGAGTCAGGCGGCAGGCGGACGGAACACTGACATAAATGTGGGTGAAAAGTAAATCTGAACCGGGCCGTCCAGACATGACAGCAGCAGGGGGGGAGACAGAAGGGAGGGGTGTGGGATGGAAGGTGGGAGAAGGAGCAGGTGGGGAGGGGGGGGTGAGAATGAGACAGTTGTTGAGACAGAAAGATGGGGGGTATTGATTTAGCTATGAAGGGGGGCAGGATGGTATTCAGGTGGAGACGGGAGGCCATCTGTGATGTAAGGAGCAGAAGAGGAGCTATGGCGGATGAGGCTTCACAGTCGTGACAATCACGCTTGTGAACGACACACTCGACAATTACAACTTCAAAGTTGTGGAGAGAATAACACAGGAGCACAGACGACCAAACGCATGGATCTGAGAGGACGCCACGGGCAAAAGAAGGTGTAGCTGCAGATAAAGAGCAAACAGCTCGGATCAGTCTGACTCCGCCCCTTTTTAGGGCTCTTCTTGGAAGACAGGAAGTGAAGTCCACCTGTTTGACTTTACTTCCTGTCTTTGTTGTTATTTTGTATGTAAAGCATTTTACAATAAAACATTTTCATGGTTAAAACGTGAACCTCTTTTTCACGTTTGCTGTTGGATAGAAACAGGAAGACATGATGTCAAACTGACCTGCAGAGCACCGTTCAGCAGCCAATCAGCTTCCACCGAGTCACACAGGTGGTCTCCGGGTCATCCGGGCTGGGGACCGGCACAGGGACCCAGTCTTGGGCCCCCTTGGGGCTACATGGGCAGTAGTGTGAATGGTCTAACCCTGGTCATCGAACCTGGGCCATGCAACCGACTTCTGAGCCATCCAGACACTAAATCCTGACCTGTGTGGGTAACATCCCATAATATGACTTTCTCGCCTTGTCTGATAATTGTTGACAAAGAAACAGTATCAAACGAGAAAACGGCAAGAAAATGAGGACAACTTGTTCAGGTAGTTTTGTGGCTTTTTTTTCATGACGGACATTTAGCTTTAAATTAGAATTCATTTTTCTTAAAAGTTTTTATCAATTGTTGTGAAAGGAGCAGATAAAAAACGTTTGAAAAAGGTCGTGTTTGTGACGCTAGAAAATATGCTGGGCGGGGCCAAAGTCTCCCAGCTCCGCCCCTTTCTGATCATCCAATTCGCAGACCAACAGATCCATGAACGTCTTTGTTTTCCTGGTCTGAGCTGGAATCTGGATCAGAACCGGACGGATGGATGGATCTGATGCTGCTGTTTGCTGTAATGCTAATGTTAGGTTGGGGTGGGAGGGGCTTTAAGCTAGCAGGAGAGTGTGTAAACAAAGGATGATGGGAAATGAAGGAGGCTTACTCTGTACCAACAGTGTCAGCCCACAACTCTAATGAACTCCTGCTATTGAACACACACACACACACACACACACCCCGCTCCTTGTTCACACACATACAGATACACGCACACACAGACACACACACACCCTGCTCCTTGTTCACACACACAGACACACTCGCACATACACACACAGACACACACACACACCACACACACACACAGACACACACACCCCGCTCTTGTTCACACACATACAGATACACACACACACACACACACACACACACACACACACACACACAGACACACACACACACACACACCCGCTCCTTGTTCACACACAGATAGATACACACACAGATTACGCACACACACACACACACACAGACAGACACACACACACACACACACCACACACACAGACACACACACTCGGCTCTTTGTTCACACACAGATACACACACACACACACACACACACACACACCCCGCCTCCCTTGAAACACACACACACACACACACACACACACACACACACACACACACACACACAGACACCCACACACACCACACACACAGACACACACACCCCGCTCTTTGTTCACACACATACAGATACACGCACACACAGACACACACACACACCACACACACACAGACACACACACACGGACTCACATACAGATACACGCACACACAGACACACACAAACACACACAGACACACACACCCGCCCTTGTTCACACACACCGATCAATAGCGATATAACCAGCAAAGCTGGAGTTCTGGTTTGAGTTTCCAGCTTCATAAATATTGCAGCCTTATTGACTGATCTCAAATCCACTGGAGATTTTCTTCTGGGTTTTTTGTCTCCTCTTCACTGCCCCCAGCTGTGATCCTGATGTTCTGGTTCTACGTGTAAACCAGACGGCAGCTGGGGCAGCCAGATGAACCACAATCCCTCCAGGAAACAACACAAACACACAAAGTCTGAGTGAGAGGACTCACATCTAAACAAAGTGGGACAGTTTTACACTCCCAGTGTTTGAACCCATGTGTGAGCCTGTTTGTGTGTCTGTGATTGTTGTTTGTATGTGTGTCTGTCTGTTTGTGAGATTGTATTTTTTATATTGGTGTTTGTGTTTGTTTGAGTCTGAAAGTGTGCGGTTGTTTGTGTTTTTGTGCCATTCTGTTCTATGTGTGACAGAATTTGTCAGTGTGTGATTTTGTGGAAACACACTCATGAGGATAAAAGTATTCTAGTCTTAATTTGGAGACGTTGTTTACCCAGAATCCTCTTTTTCCCCGGTAACCCCCCACACACACACAAAAGGAGGGCGGATTGATTTTCCTCCAGACTCCCAGAAGTTTTGTTATTTTTCTCTCAGCTGATTCTCCTGACCGACACTGATGGTCGTGCACACACGTGCACGTGATGAGCAAGACTTTGTCAGGAACCGTCAAAATAAAAGCTCAGTGTTCATTGAAGGTCTGTGTGATGAGATTTCCCTCTTCTCATCATCTTCATCATCTGGAGGAGGTTTGTTGGATGCAGAGCTCAAAGTGTCATGAAAACAGGTGGTCTCTGGGGTTGGGGGGTCAGCAGTGCCACACCTTTAGTCCTCACAGCTGAACGTCTGCTGCAGGATAAAATACGGTGCAGTTTTGGAGGAGAGCAGCACTCAAATTTGGCAGAGTAATGCAGGAGGAGGACGGAGGCTGCTGTGTGTGTGTGTGTTTGTGTGTTGGGGGGGGGGGTCATCCTCTGCCTGCCCGCAATCTTCCTTCTTAAGCCCTGCAGTAAAAACCCCTCTCAGTGTGTGGAAATATCTACAAGGTTTCTGGCGGAGGCGTAAATAGGCCCAAAACTGAGGTCGCTGGCGTTTTACTGCTCAAGCTCGTTGCCCAGATGGCAACGACTGACTCTAAAAACGCCGTCAAAGAGTGGCATGGCGCCAAGCGGAGGAAAGCTAAATGGCAGCAGGGGAAGGAGGGCTGATGGAGGAAAGGGAGTTGGGGAGGCTTGGGGGAAGGGAGGCGCGCTGCTTGGAGTCCCAGCAACATCAGGACAGCGCTTATGCTACATTAAAATGTAGCGCTAGCTCACCATATGGGAGGGCCACTACCATCAAAGCTAACAGCCATGTTAGCCTAACGCACACACAGAGACTCACACACATACAAAAATACACACAGAGACTCAGACAGACACACACACACACACACCCACAGACAAACACACACGCAGACACACACACACACACACACACACACACACACACACACACACACACACACACACACACAAACAGACCCACAGTAAAGTGACAGCTGGTGGAGGGAAATGGCTCCCAGTAGATCCTAGAGATCCAGAAGGACACAGATACTGATGGCTCTTTCTAAATGGACCTGTTCACACCATCGCCTAACAATGGACTTCAGTAAACGTGAAGGAATTATTGAAGAAGGTCAATGCTGCCGCTGGCTTGGACCATGTTCACTGCAGTCTGAAGGTGGTGCTGAACAGTTTAGATAAAAATTCTGCTCTAAGACGGTTCTACATAAATTTGAAATGATTACGACCGGGGCTCTTCCCACGGGCCGCGTTGGGCACAGCCCGAAGGAGCGACGTGGGACCACTTCTCCCAAGGGCCCACCACCCGTAGGATACCTCAAAAGGGGCCGGTGCATTGTGGTTTGGGTGGCAGTCGGGGGCGGGTGCCTCGGCGGCCCAAACCCCGGTCATGGAACATGGCTTTTGGGACATGGAATGTCACCTCTTCTGGGAGGGAAGAGTCTGAGGCTGGTGCAAGAGGTTAAGGGATACCGTCTAGATATAGTCGGGCTCACCTTCACACATAGCCTGGGCTCTGAAACTCAGTCCCTAGAGATGGTGTGGGCTTACTTGTGAGCCCCCAGCTCACCTGCCAAGTGTAGGAGTTCACCCCGGTGGACGTGAGGGTCATGTCCCTCCGCCTACAGGTGGGGGACAGGTCTCTAACTGTTGTTTCAGCTACCGGCCAAACAGCAGTTTGGTGTACCCAGACCTTTTTTGGTGTGTCTCTCGGCGGGTACTGAAAGTGCCCCAACGGGGGACTCCATTGTCCTCCTGGGGGACTTCAATGCCCACGTGGCACTGGACAGTGGCACCTGGAGGGGCGTGATTGGTAGGAATGCCCCCCCTGATCTGAACCTGAGTGGTGAGCCTCCCTGGGAAAGTCTATGCCAGGGTACTGGAGAGGAGAGTCCGTCCGATAGTTGAACCTCGGATTCAGGAACAACAGTGCGGTTTCCGCCCTGGTCGTGGAACAGTGGACCAGCTCTACACCCTATCTAGGGTACTGGAGGGATTATGGGAGTTCGCTTACCCAGTCCATATGTGTTTTGTGGATTTGGAGAAGGCGTCAAACGGCGTCCCCCATGGTGTCCTGGGGCACTGGAGTATGGGGTCCGGGAGCCTTACTTTAGGGCTGTCCGATTCTTGCATGACCGAGTAGGAGCTTTGGTTCGTGATAGCCGGCAGTAAGTCAGACCTGTTCCCGGTCCACATTGGACTCCGGCAGGGCTGCCCTTTATCACCGATTCTAGCCACTGACAGAATCCTAATCCTGACAGAATTCAGATTCTTCCTGCTCTATTCCAGGACCTTGGAACCATCAGATGCCTTTAATACTCTTGGCCCGATGCTACAAAGCTCTCATCACATGTGGTGCTCTTAAAAATCAATCAGATGTGGGTCTCGTCTGTGCTCCCCAGAATCAGGACTATTAGGGTCCTCTGTGATCAGCAAAAGCTGTCGTGGTCATGTGACCATCTGAGGACGGCTGTTGCTGCATTTGTGAGGTTCATCTCTGAAAACTGCAGAATTGTGAGTATCCAGAACTTAATAAAACAGACATTTTTACTTTTTTGTTCTTCTAAAGGATAGGCAGCTCTTGAAGCAGGAACCCCGTTCACAAAGACACAGAGGTCTTTTATTTAGCTCAGTCTGTTGAACAGCAGTTTTCTTACACTTCAGCCTTTACCAACTCAGTGCTGTCAGATCCTCGCTGCCCCAGTGCAGGTCTTCTGCTATTTCATTTTTGAAGAACTCATTTTTCCAGAAGCCTGGTTCATCAGCCAATGTTCTTCTCTGGCTTCAGACTCTCACCTCCTCAGGTAAATTGAGTTTTCAAGGTGAAGGTCCTCTTACAGAAGAAGGCTGACAAACACTTGTTGGGTGCCTTGTTGCAGCAAGTGAGTAGTGATAGTGACCAGCCTGTCAATTTGAGAACTGAGATGTATCTCAGCCAGCCAGATGGGGAGAAACCTAACAGCACATTAGTTAATTACTTATGCAAATCATTGCTCATCACTGCACCTTAACTTAAGACAGCAGGAGGACAGGAGGGGAGGCCGGTGGAGCTCCAGTTAATGCTGATCCAGACGCATACTTCCACGCCCCCTTTGTCAGGGTGGAGAACATAGTGGAAGGTCTGTGAGATAAGGTACCACAAACAGAACCATGGAGCCTTAAAGTGCTTGACACAGATTAGAGTTATAACAACTGTTAGAGTTTAGAACGGGTTAGAGTGTAATGCTGTAACACAACGCTTTGTTTACTGCTCTGTGACAAATATCATTCACCAAAGTCTGTAACCACAAACTCTTGTTGGTTAAAGTTGCAAAAGTTTAAAAAAGTGTATTCCTGAGGATTTTCCAAATTTAAAAGCAACAGAATTGTGTCTTTGGGGGAGAAAATCATTTATTGTAAACTTCTTCATGTGTGTTTCAGAACGTGCTAACAGCGTGTCCTTGAACGCACGTTTAGTAACCCTTGTGCTATCCTAGACAATATAACATTGGGAGTGGTGGGTCATCTAGACCCACTAGACAGAGCTCTGAACCTTTTTTCTTCAATGATTTGTGATCTTTCACTGGTGTCCATGGATTACAGAAATCTTTCCACCTTTGTCATGGTAGGGGAACACAATGGAAGGGGGTCATATAAGATAGAACAAGGGTTTAGGGTGTGTACACTGAACAGTTACTAGCTGGTACCAGCGCATGGGACCTACAGTTGGACCGTTTTGTGTAATTCAGAATTTCGCCAAGGCTTTTCTTTCACAGCTATATTCTTTCTTCACCAATTCGAATTCCAGGCGGACACAAACTGCAATTACTAAATTTCCCTTCATTATCAATTTTCATACAGTTGGAGCTTTGTAAATAAAAGAAATGCTATCTATGTGTCACTACCAAATCCAAGTCCCTGTTCAAGTGGTTTAACTTTTAGTGTGCATTTATTGGCTGCATGTTTTTCTATACATGGAGCCCGAAAACGGACCTAAAAACCTGAAGAGAGAAAGTGCATAAACGCGAGAGTTTTGAAGACAGAAGCTTGAAACGTGCATGAACGCGCGTTTACATCGATTTCTGGTTGCAGTGGATGGCTGAAAGTGTGTTCCTGTAAAAGTATGACATCAGAGATCAAAGCAAACATTGCTGTTACAGGGTATCAGGAAAAGCAGGAGACATCAGGAAAGGTGGAGACATCAGAAAAAGGGTGGACATCAGGAAAGGGGCGAGACATCCGCGTGATGCCAGTGAATGTCAGGATTTTTGGTGGTGATACTGCAGCAGCCAGACTCTGCCCAATTATATCTAATAAACCTATATCCAAACTTCTGAAAAGCAAATATAGCTGCTGTTCAGTCTTTTATGGAGACTTTTCCCCCAAAGCATGATGGGGAAAAGTTGGGGAAGAGAGAGCTCTTTTTTCCTCCTCTTAAAGGTTCAGTGGGCTTTTTATCCAGAAGCTGAGGGCGCCAACCTAATTCCCACCAGGCGCTGGGTGAGGAGAACTGAACTGTGTGTGTGTGTGTGTGTGTGTGTGTGTGTGTGTGTGTGTGTGTGTGTGTGTGTGTGTGTGTGTGTGTGTGTGTGTGTTGAGACTTTAAGTATCGATCCATCCATTATAGCAGTGCCCTCCTCCCCCGAGCGCCAGCAGGCTTAACCGTTTAGCTGTCAATCATTAATTAATGCACTTCCACTGTGAGTCCTCTGCACCTGTCAGTCACACACACACACACACACACACACACACACACACACACATGCAGAGGTACATTGGCAACAGGTAACAAGTGGTGTACTTGGCCCCTGCCAGGTGTGTGTAAAGGGGGAGGGTTAGGACATACTGATAAAATATATAAATGAAAGTTTTCTTTAGGAATCAGACAGGTTCCACTTTGCAACACTTTTGTAATTAGCTACACAGAAACCAGACTGAAGAGAGACTTGGTGCTGGCGGCCACAGAATTGAATTTTTCCCAACTCTCCAAAGATGGATCTGGTTTTTGGTTCAGGTTTTGGGAGTCTGCAGGGTTGTATGAGATTTTTGTTTGGGGCCCATAAGAACCAACCCCATTTTAGGGAGCAGTGTCTCCCATTTGAAATACCCCCAGCGTCACCACCTGGGGCTTGATCCCAGAGTAATGTACAGCTGAGAACTCCAACCACCTCCTCCTTGGACGGGGGTGTCTGGGCTGTAGGGCTGAGTCCAAAGCATTGAATTGATGGGGTTTTTCATTTACAGAACTAGCTTGCAGGCTTTACAGGCTCTCTGCGCTCAGCTCTGCTGCTGGTCACAAACATTTCAGATCATCTGTCAACGCTCAGCTAAGCAATCTCCCCAAGGACCCCCCCCCCCACCTCAATGCTTCTGCAGATCTTCACCATCTATTTCTGGAAACAGTGCACTTGGTTTAAGAACCTACAGATGTTCTATGTAACGCTTCCTGCCCTCCATTATTGGCTTCCTGTCGCTCCCCTTTCTTTTTGGTTTCCATGGAAACCATTTGTTGCTGCAGCTTTTCTCCAGCCAGCCGTTTGGCTTTTGGTTTAAAGCTTTTAGTGTGGAAGTCAAATGGATCAAATAACTGCCCCCTGACACCAGTGCAGCTTGAAGAACCGCTCTTGACGCTCAGTGCTCCGGGCCAGTTGTTCAAAGGTGTTGATGGATTTTGCGATCGGATTGATCAAATCTTGAAAAATGGGTTGTTCAAAAGGGAAAGAATAATCTGAAATCAGATTAGATCACGTGAATCCAACTTAGTTCTAATCTGGATCAAACCTTCAGTTTGTGTTGTTCAGAACTTGTCAGTAGGATTTGGATAACTTGATCCAAAAAAACTGATTATCCTGGATCCCAACAGGGAGTAGGATTTAAAGGTGGATTCCAGGAGGGAAATGTAGAAAAACTTTAAAATTGGTCCAATAATCCATTTGTTTCATGTAGTGTTTATACTTTTTTACATTTTGCACTTGACTTGTGTAACCGTTGTAACAGTGATGAAGTAGATACAGTAGACATAGGCTACCAGTTAAACTATTCAGTAAAGTCAAAACAACCAAAGCAGAACTGCAGATCCGCCTCCTAAAAGCAGAGCTTGGAAATGCTGGTCTCTCCTCCTGATTGGAAAACTCCCTGAACATTCTTTATTTAGTTAACTATTGACATTTAGCCATTTTATTTAAGACGTTTTCAAAATATCCACAATGTATTTGTTAATGTCTATTTGTTTTTTATTTTTTGTGACTCAGATGAGGGATCATAACAGAAATTCTGAATGGAAGTGGATGTTAGTTATTTTGTGTTCTGTCTCTCACAGTGACCCCATGTTAGACTCTTCTACCTGTTCTTTACATGGCTGCTAGCCCGTTGTGATACGTTGTCCCATTTAGAGCACAGGCTGGATTTGGTAATCTTAAATCAGTATCTGGATCAGGGTGATCCAGTCTGATGTTGCTTTGAAAACCGCATAAAAGTGGAGAGACGGATTACCTGATCCTGCATAGAAAATAGGATTTAACCGATCATTTTGATCCAGATTAAACTTTTTGAACAACTGGCCCCTGGTTCTTTTACATTGATCTGACATTGTGAGGCTTGTGGAGATGCAGAGGAACTGTTCTAAGGGTGTTCCCGTGCTGTAAACACCACTGACGAGAGACACATGCTCTGTATTTGCAGAAGAGGAAGTAGGTGGAAATATAGGAAGTGCATGATGGGAGTTTCTCTGGGAAAGCTTGTTTCTGCTGCTGTGGACAGATGTTGAACCATTGGGCCACTAGAGAATATTATAAACTGATTATAAAACGACCATACTCTGTGACTACACCACACGTTCTCCAAAAACGTTTCCCCTCGGAGGCTTGAAGACAGAAAATAATCAGTGCCTGACCAAAATTCACTCATGAAGCCAAAGTGGCACAGCAACCTTTTAGAGCTGGTTCTGAAGTCTCTGTTGGTTACCTGCTGTAGAAAACATTTTCTGGTTTTTGCCTTGGACCTGTTGGTTGCACTCAGAACCGGAGGGTAAAGGAGGTTATTCTTTCCGGAGGCTCGCCTTCTGAAGCTGCTTATTCTCCTCGTGATTCGCTCCTCTTTTCCTGGCTTTAACGGCTTTCTCAGCAAGTGTTGCTGTCATCCTGGCATGTCCTAACTGGTAGGCCAAACTGATGAGACGCAGCTGCCTGAATGGTGACTGACATTCGTAGCTTCTAACCCTTTTCATTCCAATTAGACACTAACTACTAAATCTAACAAGAACCATCTAGGGTCTGTTTCAGTTTGCAAATGAGGTCAGAGGATGAAAATCAGAACGTGGAGCAAGGTTGTTTGCTGCCTGATCTGCTGCTGGTTCTAGCAGGGTTAGGGGGTCTCTGGTTCCTGTTGGCAGGCCGCCGGCCTTCCAGGCTCTCCAATGTTGCTGGGACCTTTGTGTCCAGAGGGAGGATTTCCGTAGACAACCGTCCAGCAGTCCCACCGACCGGTTCCAGCCCGTGGCCCTGGGGTTGGGGACCACTGAACTCTACCAGAGTTCATCTGATCCTTGTTCTCCTTCCAGAGGACCTGCAGGTGGGATCAGCTGGAGAGACGGTCAGAAAGAGTCAAGACAATCCTGACCACTTCCTGTCTGCGCGCTTTTTGCAGGAAAACGTTCAGTTTAACTTTATATTTGACCCTTTTCCTGTTTCTGCAGCGCGGCGAGGAGAGACACAGATTTTACATTCTCTAAATAGAGTTTGACGGACAGGTTTGTCTATGAGTTTATCAGATGTTTTAACGCTGGCATCAGTATAAACTCTACAGTTTGAACAGGAGATCATTTTAGAGCCACAAATTCACCGGCGGGTTCGTATTTCTTCAGTTTGTCCAAGACGATTTGATGCTGCTGATGGTTGAAGTCCTCCAGAGCCCAGAGACCTGTCTTTGGGCTACCCCATCGCCACCTGAGGACCTGCAGGTGACGGTAAAGGTGTGGTAAAGGTGTGTGGACCCCTGCCTCCCGGCTTCTGCTGACGCTGCAGCGTACCGGCCAAACAGGAAGCAATAAAAACCACCAAAATAAAGCCACAGCAGGAAGCTGCAACACCTCCACCTCCAACTCCACCACACACAAAGCTGTAATCTTGGCGAGGAAACAAGCCAAAGCACAGTGCGGCGTGGGGGGGGGGGGGTGACACAGGCTGCTCTACGTAGCGTTTGTTCAGCAAAATGAAACAGGACTGTTCCACCTGCCCCGGCAGGCAGCCGTGCATATGGCCTCCGTCTGAAAATAAAGACAGCGTGCATACATTAGCATACATAATGCAGAGCCCCCCCATTTAATATGCAAATTCCTGAAATATTACTGAACACCTTCTGTTTCCACAGAATTCATTACAATCTTCAATTAGACTTATCCTGGATAATTAATGAAAAGTGTCCATTTTTGGCCGCCTGCTAATTTCATTAAACAAGCTGAGGAAGTGATTAGATGCTGAAGGATTGTGGGAGAAAAGCAGGCTGGGATCAGCTGATCACCTGTGCTGGGGCTGAGATCAGCTGATCACCTGTGCTGGGGGGCTAAGATCAGCTGATCAACTGTGCTGGGGGCTGGGATCAGCTGATCACCTGTGCTGGGGGGCTGAGATCAGCTGATCACCTGTGCTGGGGGCTTGAGATCAGCTGATCACCTGTGCTGGGGTTGAGGAGACAAGCAACCCCTCTGAAGAGCAGTGCAGCTGCGCAGCAGCACTGATCTCAGACCCGTGACTCGCTCTATTGCGCCTGCGCGAGGCTGCACATCCGTTGCTCTGTGTGTGAATGTTTGTACGTTTGAGACTGTTCCCATCTAATGCAAGCCAGCATTAGTAGAATTGTTTATTTTAGGAATGAACTAATGATGCTCAGGAAACATAAAACCTCGTATCCGCTGTTATTCTCATCGAGCTGAAGGAAATACCGAGATGCCGAAAGCTGGTCAGAAACATTGCCATGAACTGAAGGCTGCGTTAACCGGGCGGGCGCTCAAACCATTCATCCTCCGGCCATTATGGAAACGCACCCGCCTGCTACATGGAGAGCAGTCTCCTCATCTTCACCGAGACATGGCTAATCAGCTATGTGCCGGATTTTAACGTTGATCTGCCCGGCTTTACCCGTAAGAGCAGACCGCCGACCAGACCCAGCGGAAGACAGGGGTGGCTCATCCTGTATGCTAACAGACGAGATGGTGTCACCCGAATCATCTGAACGTCAAAAAGGTGATTCATACTCATAACACAGGCTGGTAGCAGGGCATCAGACCCTATTACATCCCATGTGAGTTTTCCCACATCATCGCGCTTCTGTGTTTACATTTCTCCGAGCGAAGCACAGGCGGCTCTGGAGACACATCCAACACAACCACAGAACTGCAGTCCAAGCAATCTAGGGCATTCATGATTATTTCTGGTGATTTTAACCACGCATCCCCGGAAAGTACTGTGCCCACTTTCTTCACCAATATGCTCGACTGCCCCACTCGAAATAACAGAACTATTTGGATCTTCTCTGTATGCAAACACTCTGACGACACTCAGCTGCCCCTCCCTTGGAAAATCGGACCACAATCTCATACACCTGCAGCCTAGCTACACCCCTCTTGTGAAGAGGCAGGTAGCTACCACCAGACAGGTCAGGAGATGGTTGTCTGCTGAGCTGAGGAGGCCTCAGAGACCCCTGAGAGCACGGACTGGAGTGAACTGATTGGGTCTCATGAAGATACATTGAAGGAGCGGGCTGCATGACCGGACTATAACCTCTGTGTGGACTTCAGGTGCCTGTCAGAACTGTCAGGAGTTTCCCTTTAATAACAAACCCTGGGTTACCAGGGAAGTTCAGGCAGTTCTGAACAGGAAGAAGAGGGCTTCCAGGAGCAAGGATCGAGAGGAGATGAGGAAGGTCCAACAGAAACTAAAAGTCTGCATGAGGGAGGCCAAGGAAGCACACGGGAGGAAGCTAGAGCAGAAGTTGAAGGACAACAACCTGCGTGAGGTCTGGAACACTATGAAGACCATGACTGGATGCAGCAAAAAAGAGGGCGGTGCGGCAAGTGGGAGTCAGGAGAGGGCAGATGAACTCAATATTTTCTTCAACCGGTCTGAAATTTCCCCAGGCTACTCCCAGCGTCGCTCTGTTCTGCAGTACCCCACCATCCTCCCCAACCATCTTGCTCTGCTCCCTCCCGCTGCCCTCCTTGCCCCCCATCTCAGTCACCAACTCTCGATGATCAAATTCTTCCATCACTGCGGATCAAGTGAGCAGGGAACTGAGACGACTCCCCGCCAGGAAGGCAAAGGGCCCAGACCGAGTGAGTCCAATGCCTCTTAAGGCCTGTGCTGCAGAACTGGGAGAACCCCTACAGCAGAGTTATAATCTGAGCCTGCAGTTGTAGGTCCCATCACTGTGGAAACATCATGCATAGTTCCTGTGCTCTAAGAAGCAGTCGCCTAGTGAGCTGAACGACTACAGGTCGGGCCGCCTCACATCTCATGTCATGAAGACGCTGGAGCTGCAAAGTGGGTCTTGCAGCACCTGAGACCCCAGGTGCGGGGATGAGGACCTCTCCAGTTCGGCCCCATCAACCTAAAGTAGGAGTAGCAGACTTCATCGCCCTCCTGGGCCTGGACAATCGGGGCTGCTGTGAGAATGCTCTTTTTGTACTTCTCCAGCGCTTTTAATACAATCCAGCCCCCCCTTCTCCAGCAGAAGCTCCTCCTTGCATTTCCCATCTGAGGTCGATAACTAACTATCTGACCAACAGGCCGCAATTTGTCAAAATGGGGAGTTGCAGTTCCTCCATGCTGACTGGCAGCACGGGGGCTCCACAGGGCACAGTGCTCTCACCTGTCTTCCTCACCCTCTACACCACTGACTTCCACTACAACTCTGACAATGCCACTTCAGAAGTTCCTGGGGATGACACAGCAATTGTGGCATGTATCAGAGATAAGAGAGGTACAGACAGCTGGTGGAGGACTTTGTGCACTGGAGCCAACGAAACTGCCTCCACCTGAACACATCCAAGACAAAGGAGATGGAGGTGGACTTCTGTCAAACACCTGCTGAGGTCCAGCCCATCCTCATTGGTGGAGCAGAGGTGAGGTAGTGGATAACTACAAATACCTTGAGTCCTCCTGGACAAGAAGTTGAACCTGGTCGGTAAACACGGACTCCATTTATAGGAAGGGGCAGAGCAGGTTGTACTTCGCGACCGCCTTCGCTCTCTGCCATCCTCCACAGAAAGACTCAGGAAGTCTTTTGCACCGAGTGCAATTAGACTGTTCAATACTGCTGAGGAGGGGCATGAGGAGGAGTCACCAATGGGAATCTAATTTACCACTTTTATGGTTTTGCTTTTACTTCTTCTATTTTATTGCTCTTATATTTTTATTCCTTTTATTCTGTTTTTAGTGGGTGTGACTATTTTATGATTTTATGTCTATTTATTACTCAACTACTTTAGATTTCTATTGAATGTTTGTGTATTTGAGCAGCATCGGATGGATATGCAAGTTCCCTCGGGATTAATAAAGTACTCGAAAGAAAGAAAGAAAGAAAAGAAATGATCTCAGACTGCTCCCTCCATCCGACTCACATCTTCACTGAAGACCTCAGAGCTCCTCTTGTGGGGGGGGACTTTTAGCTTTTTCACTAATGAACGTTTTCCGCTCAGCCTGTTTCTCCATCCCCAGCTGTTTTGTTTTGGTGAACTGAACTTTGGGTTACGCTTGAATAAAGATTGACTGGATTTGAAGGCATGCCCACAACACCTCCTGATGACGGAGCCCCCCCCATCTCTAAGGGAGTGTCCAGATCTATGGACCATAGGTGAGTGTTGGACCATGTATAGACCGGTAAATTGAGAGCTTTGCTGTCTGGCTCAGGCTTTCTCTCACCACAGCGATGCAGCGACCGCATAACTACAGACGCCACTCTGTTCCGCTTGTTAACCCTTGTGCTCTCCTAGATGACCCTCCTTCCATTGGAGTGTGTTCTCCCTACCATGACAAAGGTGGATAAAGGTGGAAAGATTTCATGTAATCCATGGACACCCAGTGAAGATCACAAATCATTGAAGAAAAAAGGTTCAGAGCTCTGTCTAGTGGGTCTAGATGACCCCACTGTCTAGTGGGTCTAGATGACCCCACTGTCTAGTGGGTCTAGATGACCCCACTGTCTAGTGCAGGGGGGGTCAAACTCATTTTCACTGAGGGCCACATCAGCATAGTGGCTGTCCTCAAAGGGCCAGTTATTTATTATAACTTTCTAAAGTGACATTTCCAGTTACATAGAAACATCTGTTAGCTTGTTCCTTTAGCATAAATCCTTTTACATGTGATTCTGTCAGGTTAGGTCATATGGAGTCTTTTAGTCCTAATGTTTAGCTGCTCAATCCCACATTTCAATTCCCCCTAGAAATGAATAAATACACACCAATTTTTATTTTTTATTCTAAGAAATTAAACTCTTTTATGCTCTCGCAGGCCACATAAAATGACATGGAGGGCCACATTTGGCCCCCGGGCCTTGAGTTTGACACATGTGGTCTAGTGGGTCTAGATGACCCAACTCCCAATGTTAAAGTGCCTAGGATAGCACACGGGTTAATTTCCCTCTCCGGTCATCCCACTGGGCCTCTGTGTCCGACCGTGTCATTCCTGCCTTTGGTCCCCCCAGAGGAGATGGAGAAAGTGGCTGGGGAGAGGGAAGTCTGGGCATCTTTGCTTAGACTGCTGCCCCCACTACCCAGTCCCAGATGGATGCATGCATGGATTTGAAGAATATCATGGGGTAGATCCATGCAGCTGAATTAAAGGGGTGGAGCAGTGGAACAGCCCTGACCCCCACCACTACACTGGTGGGCGGGGCTTGCATCATTAGCATGTGGTGGATCTCATGAAACTCCACCTCGGCTCCACAGACAGAACTATGGATGGTCCTCGTCTCTGCAGATGTTCTTGCTGGCCGAGTGCTGTCTAAGGCTAGCTTCACCTTGCTGCTGCCCCGCCCGGCGCCGCAGAGCGTGCCGCCGCCAAACCGATGGAGAATGGTGGCGGGCCCCTCGCTGTGACAGAAGCCAGAGAAGCAGCAGCTTGTGAAGAGAAAGTTTGCTGTTCCTCTGGACTCTCGCTCTTCAAAGCTGCATAAATTACTTCATCTGGGCAAGGCTTGCATCATTTTGCCTCCTCTTCATCAGCAGCCAATCAGCTGTGAGGAAGAACCCCCCCCCCCCCCCCAATGTTAGGACTGACTTCAGCCATGGTTACTGTTAACTGTTTCAGATCCTCTTCTGGCTTTTTGTAGCAGAAAGACACACAACAGTTTGGTGTAGTCAGTTTGAAGGTCTTCTAGATGCAAAATGTTTTTTACAAAGTTGTAAAACATTCAAAATGTTACAAAAACGACTAAAGCTTTACCTGACAATACCAGTTTCACTGACTGTTGTTGTGGGTCAAGAAGGCTGAAGACGCACAAACATGACAAAAACTTTACTGAATGTAAACTAAACCTCAACACAAACTGCACACACAAACCCAGTGAAAGGTGGTCTCTGGACGCTGGTATCCGTGACGACGGGTTATTTGGTTTATGTTCTCCAGCTGTTACAGGAACATGTCATCCGTCTCCACCCTCAGCCCAGCTTTACAGTCGCTGAGCTCCTTCAGGTTACAACCTGATCACTTCCTGTTCTCAGTCTTCTCCTTTGTCCTGAAAAAACAGAGTCTGCACTGACATTTCTGTTCTTCTAAAGTCCAGCACCATCTGTTCTTCTGCCTTCCTGTTTTGAACATCAACCCTGTCCATCACTTCCTCTGATTTCTTCACCCACCTGTCTGTCAAAGGCATAGATAAATGAAATAAAAAAGTACTTCTAAACAATCCACCAGCCAATCAAAATCCTTACCGAGAAGTACGGGACTTGATTGACATGCCGAATGGCCAATGGACATCTTCTAATACAAACGTCACTGCACTGAGAAACTACAAATACTCTGAGCGCAAACTCTGTCTGTCATCAGAAAGTGGCTTTCTGCCCGCAGTATGTGAAGTCCCCGGGAGAAAACCCCTCTGGACAACCGGAGTGTTTGTTGAAGCCGCGCCGCGTCTCCTCCTGCTATCAGCTCTGCGGTTCTCGCCCGATAAATACGAGCTCATTACGAAAGCTGTTGTTTTTCCGTAGCATGCGCTTCGTACGGAGCCAGCAGCGCCTTTGAAACGCCACGCTAACAGAACATGTGTGTGTGTGTGTTTATATGTGTGTGTTTGTATGTGTGTGTGTCTATGCCCTTGTGTGTGTTTGTATGTGTGTGTCCGTGTGTGTGTGTGTTTATATGTGTGTGTGTCTATGCCCGTGTGTGTGTTTGTATGTGTGTGTCCATGTGTGTATGTTTATATGTGTGTGTTTATATGTGTGTGTGTCTATGCCCGTGTGTGTGTGTTTATATGTGTGGGTGTGTCTATGCCCTTGTGTGTGTTTGTGTGTGTGTGTCCGTGTGTGTATGTTTATATGTGTGTGTTTATATGTGTGTGTGTCTATGCCCGTGTGTGTGTGTTTATATGTGTGTGTGTCTATGCCCTTGTGCGTGTGTGTCCGTGTGTGTATGTTTATATGTGTGTGTTTATATGTGTGTGTCCGTGTGTGTGTGTGTGTGGATCTCTTCCAGGACTGTCTTAGAACTTCATCAAATATTTATTCTGATTGTACACGCTCCTGTAATTGCCATCTTGGTTTGTGAATTATTGATGGGGGGTAGCAAGGCCAAAGAGCCCCCCCTCCAGCCCCCTCCTCTAAAAACACACACAGACACACAAACAGACTGATGAATGTGGAGCTGCTCCTGTTTCATGTCCTAATTATCTGCAGAGGAGCATCATCTCAGCTGCTCAGTAATTATTTGAAGAAGGAGTCTGCAGTCAATATTAGTCTTTACTCAGCCGTCTAATGAGCCCCCCCTCCTCCCCCTCCCCCTCTTCACTGCGCAGACAGCCTGCAGCCTGCTTTTGGTGGATGTTCGTCCTGATCCTCCACGCTTCACTCAGACGTGATGGACAGCGTCTGAGCGGGTGTACTAGGACAGATCACTGCAGCTCGTCACGCCTCCACTTTGCTTCATTTCAGGCGGTTTCTGTGATATCAGCACGTGTGCGTGGTTCAGACTCGGCGGGCGGCGGGGAGCTCCTGGTAGAGCAGATCAGATTGTGAAGGCAGCAGCTCTGCTTTAGAAAAACCTGCTCCTGAAATATTGATCCTGTTTCTGCTGCTGATTCTTCTCTTCTAATGTAATCAGGGGCTCCAGTGAGCATGTGCAGGAACACGCGTGTTCATCAGGGCTCTGTAATCTGAGCTTCATGTAATTGCTTCCCATAGTGCACTGGGTGTGGTCAGGCAAAATCCTGGCCAGTCAAAAGTCAGACTGACCCCCCAGCCCTTAAAGCAGCTCCTCTGATTCAGTTCCATTCAGACTCTCAGCAGCAGAACCACTAAAGGTTCTAAACGTTCTGCACTGAATCCTTTTTTACCCAAACATGTTAAAAGTTTTCCATCAAAACACATTTTTACAATAAACATGTCAAACATCCACCAAATCCAGTTTTCTACTCAATTATCTTGAGGTTTCGTTGGAAACTGTAAGGAACCTTAAGGGGAGGAACTGCTACGAAACCGCCGGACCCCCGAGCTCTCAGGTCTCTGGCAGAGGACCCGAGCTTGGAGGAGAAACCCCCCCACGGAGGGGGAGAGGCTTTTTTTATTTGTCTAAAGCGCACCATCTCAAATGGGTGTCAGGACTGGCAGGCGAGCGACAGAAAGCACCACCCCCCCCCACCCCTGTCTGTGTGCGGGACTCGAGAAGTGCATGCTTCTGGTGGACACTCCTGCCTTAGTGGGATCCCACAGGTGGAACCTCTGGACCCGGCAGCAGGCGCCCTGGCAGGACAGCTGGGTCAGACGGGGCGTCTCTGTCACAATTCCAATTGAGGAGGCACGCGGGTCGACCCAGGCCTCAATGGACTACGTTCAAATATCCCAAAATGCCGCTGCACGGTGACCAAAATGCACCAAAATTCACCAAATTCAGCAGGTGGCTGCGCTCTAGTGTTTGTAACCAGGAGGCGGCGGTGGCGGCGCTCTGGTGTTTGTAACCAGGAGGCGGCGGTGGCTGCGCTCTAGTGTTTGTAACCAGGAGGCGGCGGTGGCAGCGCTCTGGTGTTAGTAACCAGGAGGCGGCGCTCTAGTTTTAGTAGCCAGGAGGCGGCGGTGGCGGCGCTGTAGTGTTAATAACCAGGAGGCGGCAGTTGCGGCGCTCTAGTGTTTGTAACCAGGAGGCGGTGGTGGGAGCGCTCTCGTGTTTGTAACCAGGAGGCAGTGGTGGCGGCGCTCTAGTGTTTGTAACCAGGAGGCGGCGCTCTAGTTTTTGTAGCCAGGAGGCGGCGGTGGGGGCGCTCTAGTGTTAGTAACCAGGAGGCGGCGCTCTAGTTTTAATAACCAGGAGGCGGCGGTGGCAGTGCTATAGTGTTTGTAACCAGGAGGCGGCGGTGCTCTAGTGTTAGTAACCAGGAGGCGGCGGTGGCGGTGCTATAGTGTTTGTAACCAGGAGGCGGCGGTGCTCTAGTGTTTGTAACCAGGAGGCGGCGGTATGAGCGCTCTAGTGTTTGTAACCAGGTGGCGGCGCTCTAGTTTTTGTAGCTAGGAGGCGGCGGTGGCGGTGCTCTAGTGTTTATAACCAGGAGGCGGTGGTGGCGGTGCTCTAGTTTTTGTAACCAGGAGGCGGCGGTGGCGGCGCTCTAGTGTTTGTAACCAGGAGGCGGCGCTCTAGTTTTAGTAGCCAGGAGGCGGCGCTCTAGTTTTAGTAACCAGGAGGCGGCGGTGTCAGCTGCTGGGGGTTTCAGATTCTCAGCAACCGGGGGATTTTTTTGCATCGGGCAGTGAGCGCCTGTGCGCATTTGCAGGTCACATGGTGGCAGGAAGGAAGCAGCGCTTTAAAAATTGATAGGAGGGTCTCCAAGGTCCGTCTCGTGATCTGCCACCCTCCAGCCCCCATGCTGCTGTCCCACTACTACTGCTTCATTTGACATGGGCTGGGGGCCTGGCGATGACCAGACGCCAATCTGATGATCCCAGCCTGGTTCCTGCCCACAATAATGGCCCCCCCTGCTCTGAATGGTCCCTCAGCTGTGAATGTGTTGTTTGTCTGGCATGTGATGGACTAGCACACGTGTCCCAAAGTTTGGCCTGCAGTGCTATTATAATTGGCCTGCGAGATCCAATGAAATGTGCATCAGAGCTGGCCTGTGTTATATATACTGTAACCCTAATACTACAAGTCCCACAATGCTTTGCTAGTATGATGGCGCACTGTCAAAACAGGCAACCGCTCCTTTTTTCTGTTGACCAGTGGTTCTCAAACGTGGGGCGCCCCTCTCTGGGGGGGGCTGGGGAGTCATCTCAGGGGGGGTGCGATTCACCCAGTGGGACAAGGCTGAGAAGATTGTTTGGCGTGGGAAATTTTTTCACTGCGGAACATAAACAAACGGGGCTGCGGGACCGCATGTCACGGGTCTTACGTGACTTACATGAACCTAATCCTGACGGTGACGTTTGAAGATGGCATCATTATTGTTAACGGCGGTTTTAACATCTTAAAAACGGTAATGTGCAAATCTGGAGCCCTGAAAGTGCGGCTGTTCTCCACACTTTGTGAAGAGATGGGAGCAAAACGCTCAGCTGTTCCACGGCGGGGCCAGCTGGCTCTGCCGTCATCGAGCTGGGAGAAGAAATCTGGGTGTTTTTGGAGGACATGACATTACCAACAAGTTTAATGATCATCAGTGTCTAGAGAAACTGGCCTTTTTTGGAAAGCTGAATGATTGAAATCTTCAGCTTCAAGGCAGAGACACACACCTCCCTCACCTGGCAGACCAGATCAGCTCATTCACTCGTAAGCTGGAGCCTTCGTGATGTGTAGATGTGCAGCACAAAGCAGGCACATGCAGCCATTAACACAACTTAGTGTTTCTCTTTGGACATAGGTTCAATGATATTGTCTTCCAAAGTGAATGATCCTTTTTTAAAATGTTTTCCAGTCTCTAGCAGCAGGAATGTGTACGATTTGGATATGGTATTAAAGTTGAACAGATTTGGCTTATTTTGTCACAGGTTTTCCGTGGTGGGGGGTAAACATTTTCCACCTGCAAAGGGGAGAAGAAGAGAAAAAGTTTGAGAACCACTGATATGACATAAGAAGACACTATGGTTGAGCATTACATATCAACTGCAGTTCATTTTTCAATAACTGTTGAGTTTAGTCCGTGACTTTACTTCACTGCTTCCTTTTGGCCAGCTGTGAGTTTGAGGTTGACACCCCTGGACTAGCGTGTCCAGCCTGATTCCCGCCTTCACCTGCTTTTGGCGTGGTAGAGTCCGGTATTCCCCTGACCCTAAACGGCAAAACGGGTTTTGTAGATGGATGGTGTTGTGTGTGTGTGTTTGTTGATTGAGTCCACACTGGTTCCTGCTCTCTGAAGGCCGGTCAGTGTCTGACTGGAGCTTCCCATTATTCGGCTGCCATTAAAGCCATTAGAACTCCCAGAGCAGCAGATCGGCTTTCAGTCGATACGAACTTTCACCCGGTGGGGAGGTTTACTTTGTTCTAGCGCTTCTTTTTGTTCTTCCTTTTCCCAACGTCCTACCCTCTCATCCTGGAGCAACACCTGTGCACAGACCCCCCCCCCCAGAGCAGCAGGTAGTCCAGAACATTCCTCGCACAGCAATCGCCATGCATGCTGGTCCATGATATCATTACAGAGCAGTCATGTAGGATCTAGTATGAGCACAGTGACAACAAAACAGCTAACACTCTTCAGATGTTGATCAATCACAGACAAAATGAAAAGTTAAGATTAAAGAAAAGTATCAAAGTACAAAATACTCAAAGTATTAAAAGTAATTAAACATGACTTTCATATAGTCGTTCTCATAGGTCTTTGTAAATAAGTGTTCTGTTGTCGCTGTTTATGTATGTTCAGCAGTGCTGTGTGTACGTGTGCATTAGGATGCATGTGATAGGTGACGTTCTGCTGACAACAGGACGTCATTTTCTGATAGTCGTCTGCCGAGATCTGTGAGGTTTACTGGAGTGAAGGCCTCTGCAGATCTATGAGATGGAGCACTGTCTAGAAGATATCCTCTACATGTCTCACAAGATTCTTCTTTGGAGGATTTCTTTACAATTCAACCTAAATTATACTTTTTTATTTACAAACTATGGCACAACTTCATAAAATGCTATAAGAATAAACACAGAAAACTTTGTCCAATGTTGGCCCACTTGCCAAAGACAATCCAGTTAACAAGTTTATGTAAATATTGCATCTTGAGGAGCGTTATAGTACGTTTGGGCGATGATGTATCTGAAGGATATTGGTATATTATGCATTCATGTGTTTGATCATTAACAACGTTGACATTGGCTAATTTTGTTCTCTTTAACAAAACAAACAAATGAACAATTTGCTATTAACTTGTCCACTAACTGCTGTGTTACACGTTTTATACAGTTGTGTAAACGACCAGCATTGTAGTAGTGCTTAGTTGTTAGAATCCGTTGCCTGGCTGTGAAACATCAAGTTTGGCCAATTTTTCTGTCATTTTTTTTTTTCTTTTAACATGTCCTGTCCAACAGCTGTGCAGTCAGATGAGAGCTGAGGCCCTCTTGTGTTGTACATGTTGTACTTTAACAAGAGGGGTTATTAATCTTTAGAAAAACCAGAGGTATGTCTGAATAAACCCCTTTTGTAATTGAGGCCAAACTATTAATTTCAACCATGTTTGAAAATCTTTGGTGTTGGACCGGACGGAAAAGGAAAGAGGGGAAGAAGAGAGAGGGACGTTAGAGAGAGGGGGGGGGGGTGATAGTGAGAGGGGGGGTTAAGACCATGAAGCAGCATAGAGCAGACAGGTTTACTGGTTGTTAATCATTACGGTAAGGTTCAAATGTAGTACAAAAAGGGCGGAGCCTGTCCACACACACACTCAAATGTTATCAAGATACCTGCTAGCTGCAAAAATGTCCACGTCAACATGGACACAAAACAGATAGTGTTCACACGCATACTTATGCCTTAAAACCAACTAGTGTGAAATATTTCATTCATTCAATCACACAAACTATTTGTGCAAAGGTGAGCTAACACCTGTGCTCAGGTGAGTGTTTATATTCTTCTAAAATGGGTTACCATTGGGAGTAGGGTCATCTAGACCCACTAGACAGTGGGGTCATCTAGACCCACTAGACAGAGCTCTGAACCATTTTTCTTCAATGATTTGTGATCTTCACTGGTGTCCATGGATTCCATGAAATCTTTCCACCTTTATCCACCTTTGTCATGGTAGGGAGAACACCTCAATGGAAGGGGGGGGGGGGTCATCTAAGATAGCACAAGGGTTAACCTTAATTTCTTTTCTATTTAAATTTGGAATTTCTTTTTTTTCTTCATTTCCACAAATCAACAAAAACAAAAGAGTTTTAATACAAGAAGAAAACTTTTTTACATTTACACTTTTGGTGTCAACACATTTTACAGTAAAAACAAACATAAATGCAATAAAAATGTAAAAGGTAAAGTAACTAAACCTATTTTTATGAATACATTTCTGTAATAGATTGTACTAGTATGTTTATAGTTTATATTTTTAATGTGTACGACTATGTCATTCCAAAAATAGAAATACAAACAGTTAAGATTCGATAATTAATTCTTTCATTCAAATAGAATCTAAGATTACAAAACTGGAACAAATGCATCATGGGAGATAATGAGAAAGATGTAAGTCCACCCTAAAACACGTTTTTAGAAATATTCTGTTCATAATGCAAAAATTATCGAAACCAAAGATAAATTAGAAAAGAATAAATTAATAAAATGTCCTTAACAAACCTGAGAATGCTTGTAAAACAAAATTTTTTTATACCAGCAGTTTATCAGATAAAGAACACCAGAAGCTTTAAACAATATAAACTATATAAAAATCATTTTAAAAAAAAGCATAATAAGGCAAAGAATTGTATCTGACAAAATAATCTCTGTTGTTGTTTTTATGGGTTTTTCAAAAAAATTACTATTATTTTTAATATTTTCTTTCTTATTGGTTTGTATTTTTCTTGTTATTTTGTTTGGAATAAATCCAATCCAATCAAAAGAATATCCCAGAATGTCAGACTCTGACTATGTTTGTCTTGTTTCTCGTTTTCTAGTCGTACCTGGAATTATTTCACAAGGTTTGATGTTGTATTTTTGAAGCAGTTCTAGTTTATCAAGTTTTTTGATTTGGTTTCTTTAATTGATTGTTTTAGATTGTTCCACGTCTTCACTCCTTAAATTGTTTTGTTTTTTGGGGGGTTAGACAGGATGACAGGATTATGGGCCGGATGGAACTGTAGTTACTGCCAGAGATTGTTCCTGTTTCCTTTTTTGTAGAGTAAGTTTGACACGTTTCCCTAAAATGTTCTATATGATAATGAATTGTGGAACAAAAAAGGATTTTAGGGTACTTTTCCAGAGCTGACTTCACTTTTGTTTTGATGGTATTGATTTGGGATTTCCAGGTGTACCCTCATCAATGAGGACCCCAGAAATGCAACGTCTGTCAATCTTAATACTTTCTGTTTCAAGTGAGATATTTGAGTCTGTTGCTAAACATTATGAAGGATGTTTTATTGCAGTTTAGTGATCATTTATTTCCATCAAACCATTGTCTTATAGCTTTCAGCTCTGCTTGGATCACCTCTTCCAAATGTTGTAAAGTATAAAGAGTGTTGTCAGCAAATACGATTCAGTTGAAAACCCTATCCGCTGTTTCCTTAGAATCTTATATTCTGAGTGGTTCCTTATGAAGTAGTTTGGGAGGTCTGCCCATTATTGGTTTTTATTTAAATTGCATTTATAGAACCTTATGTTGCTTTTGTACCATTTTTATTCATTTTTGTATGTTTTATCCCTGTCCTCGGCTTCTTCTCTTCTCAGTTTCAGGAATGTTTCGTAGAAGTTTTTCTTTTTAGGAGAATTCTGAAGCCCTTTTGCAATCCCAGATTTATTTATGCAATTTCTTCAGGTTAACAGTTTTTTTCGTAGAAGCTACTAAGTAAATGCAGGGAGGAATTGTAGAAGTTTACATCTTTTACATAAGCAGCCAGTCTTCCAATTTTGATGTTCAGTTTTGATGATCTCTTTAGAGCCTCCAGGGCCTTTTGGTGAGCTGTCCCTTACTAGCATTTCTGTTATTGGTTGTGTTCTGAGGATATGGTGGTCATGGGTCGTCAACACTGGTAAATGATCACTGTTATTAGTTTCCACACATTAGTAAATCTAGAATTGGTAATGGTTGAGTTCTTGTTGGTTTGGTTAATAACGGACATGAGCCTAAACTGTACGTTGAATTTGATCTCATTTGTCGTGTTCAACACTCTTTTGTTCCCCAGATGGATTGTAAAGTCACCACAAACAAAAACAGACTTGTTGTTTAAATTGTCTGGTCTGTGAGTGTGTTTGTGAATAACCTGATGCGGGTACCTGGTGGTCTATAAACACAACTAATGCTAATATTCTAGTTTTTTCTGACACGATTTCTATTGAAATATTTTGCATGACATCATTACAACCTGGTTCATTTACATTTACAGCTTCAAGGCTCACCTCTTGTTCTCCTGTCGTTTTTCCAGATTCTTCCTGAAGTTTTTCCTCAAGTGCAATCAGAACTGTTTGAAAAATGCCGGAAACCCTCGAGACATGAGGAGATTCCAGGTAGGAAACCGAAAAAGGGCTTTCATGGTGTTTGTGAAGAGCGTCCCAGTCACCCACCCTCCTCCACAGGTGGTGGTGTCCACTACCGTCAATGTGGATGGGCACGTGCTGGCAGTGTCCGACAACATGTTTGTTCACAACAACTCTAAGCATGGCCGCCGCGCCCGACGCCTGGACCCCTCTGAAGGTAAGAACACTAAACAGATCCAGCCCCCGCTACAAGTTTTGGAGCAAAGATCTGGTGTGCGATGGCATGCGTGTCGTCTGGACGTTTAGGAAGTGACAGCGAGCAAACCTTTGAGTAAAATGCTGTAAACCTGATTCCAGTCGCTGCCATTTCCAGAAAACTTGAATGGCTTTGCTGCTTAGTGGTTTACCGTTTCTAGGCCATGGGCCGCTTTCATTTCAGACAACATTTTTACTAACAGCCTGTTTGAGGCTTAAGTTGGCATCAGTTTTTCAGGTTTACGGTTTTCCTCAGCTATTTCACTTAACTTTACCGCTTTGATGTCAATTTCAATGTTTATGGTGTGGCAGATAAGTACAACACATAAATAATACAACTGTCACAGAAACGGGCATTTCAACACAACACTAACATTAAAGCAGCGTCCTCGTGGCATTACAGTCAGACATTTCAAGCAGAACTGGATTAATACGTGGGAACAGCTGTTGCAACAACTCCATATTTTGAGCAGAAGTCCTGGATCTGTCTCCTCTGACTTTCCTGCACAGAGAGTTGTTTTTTAATGTAACTTTGCCAGCTTGAGGGCTTTCAAATGGGAGAGGGCACAGATCTGATTAGGAGATTCATCAGAAAAGTGGACTTAAACTGCCAGATTCTCAGCCCCCGCCTGCACAAACAAACCTACCCTGTTGTCATATTCAAACCCACCTTACCCACCAACGTGCTGAAGAGTCCTTGGGCAAGACGCTGAACCCCACAGTGCTCCTGGTGGTTATTGGTTGGTGCCAGTGTTGGACGGCGATCTGATCAGTGTGAGGCTGTACGTCTCTACTGTTTGCATAAAATCAGGGGCAGCTGAAGTCCTGCTGTCTTTAGGAGTGTCCTACGTGCAGCAGGGAGGGACTTTACCTCACAGAAGACAGGCGAGGACTCGGCCCCCCTGCCCCTCAGTCCTCACCTGTCTGGATGTGCCGAGGCGGTCTGACACCAATCTGGCATCGGTCTGATGCGTTTTACCTGTGAGACGTTTGGTGCCTCTGCAGAGGGTGAGCATTATATTGTCCTGGGGGGGAGGGCACTGTGGCACAGTTGTTTACCAAGGTCTTCTGTTGGGGGGGTCCTTTGTATGTTTTCAGAGGGGGTAAACGCCTCAACATCTTCCCCTGCCTCTGTCGCAGGCCCACTGTCTCTCAGCTCAAAGATAAAACTTTCCATCTCCTGTTCTGCATCTTTGTGCTCTCTACCCCCCCCCCCCATAACCCCCACCCATCATGCTTCTCAAAAGCTCTGTTGCTCAGCAGACAAAAGAAAGCAACCATCATTCCCCCTTTACAGAAGATGTATGTGTGTGGGGGTTCAGTGAGGATTCTGTGGTGGTGTCCTTGGCCCGCTGGCCGGTGGCCCCCATGGGTCCTGACGCCGGGTTCAACTATGCCTCCTGGTGCCGGGGAGGCCCCTGTAGGGGGGCCCCTTCTGCGCCTGGCTGGGTGGGTGGGCGGTCCCCCCCCCCCGGGCTGTGTGGGTCCCGTCACCGGGTGGGCTCCTGGCCTGGGGGTCTCTCCTCCCCTCTCCTGGTCTGGCTGGTCGGGCTGGGGAGGATCTGGTCCCGCTTATGATCACATGGTTCACTTCGGCAGCGTGCATGTAGCTCCACCCCCATGTGCACACTGCCACACTGCACCTTGTCTGCCTCATCCCCCCTCCCAACCCACAGTGTGATGGACAGATGTCTTCAGAATTTCACCTTTGATGTAACATTTGTCTTTCCAGCTGATCTGGTAGAATTGTTACAGCTTAAAATAATAACTTATTCAGATCTGAGCTTACATCCTCCACTTTCTCACCTCTCTCCTTTTTTATTCTCTTCTACCCCCCCCACCCCCCACCCCACACACACACAGGCTTTTCCCCTCTCCCTCCCCACACACACTAAATGTAACAAATAAATAAAAAATAATGAAGTAACAAAAGGGGCTTTATATACATTTCTCTCTGGTTTCTTGAAGCTATATAACCTCTTTTTGTGACAGTAAACCTGTCCAACACAAACGGCTTTCAGCTCTGATCTGTTTGCTCAGTTGTTGGACAGAACAAGTTAAAAAAAGGAGCTCTTCCCAGGTCTGTCAGTCTGCCTCGCCATTGACTGCAGGTGGCTCCTATGAGCTTTTGATCTGTTTTTTGGGGCGCTGGTCTTAGATTTGGACCCAAGACCTCTTCCAACAGATGTGGAAGAAGCCATAAGTAAACATGTGTTAACACTGAGGAGGTGGGGGGCAAAGGCTATCCAGTGGCTCACAAATATCTAATGACCTCAGTGATCTTTAGCTCCACCCACTGCGCTGCTGCTCCTCTGTTTACTTGTGTTGGCTCACTCTGCCCCCTTCCTTTGTGTTTCCGAAGCAGCCACGCCCTGCATCAAAGCCATCAGTCCAAGCGAGGGCTGGACCACTGGTGGCGCCACCGTCATCCTCATCGGTGACAACTTCTTTGACGGCCTGCAGGTGGTGTTCGGCACCATGTTGGTGTGGAGCGAGGTCTGTTGCCACTTTCCACTTCCAAATGTCATCTCTTCATTGTTTTATTCACATGCATGCATTAGGGTGTAATAAGAGGAAAAATAGGAGTTGGGAGTCACTTAACGAAGGCCAGAAGTTGGATTAAATCAATTTATTAACCATAAGTCACCAAACACTGGGAGGAAACTCCAAAACCCAAACATGAAGCAAAAAGCCCAAAAGGAAACCAGCAGACTGGAATCAGAGCAAGAAAACTGCCAAAAAAAAAGTTACATACAAACGACTGACTGCAGGCAGACAGAGGCCAGGTGAACCGGGGGTGGGGTGGGGTCAATTTGGGAGGAACCGATGTATGTAGAACTGATGTATGACTGTTTCTCTGCATGTTTTCATGTTACCTGTAATAAACCACAGACCTGCATGAAGGCCACAGTCACAGCAAACTGAGCAGGCAGCAGAAAACGGATAGAAACGGGTTTCTGAGGAGAACTGTCCCAATCCAAACAGAGCAGAATCAAAGTCTCTGACAAGTTTGAGTCTAAAACCAGTTGCACAGACATTCCAGATCCGGAGAACCTTTACAGGAACCAGCGACCAAAAGAGTCCAAGAACACCAGAAGGACTCATCCAAGAGGTCCTGAAAGAAGCAGAAGAAGCTGGAGAGAGGGTCAGACCTCAGTTCTGGTCAGAGGTCATGATCCAACAAACAGAAATCAAGGGGAAAGACTCTGCTGAGGGAGATCTGGATGATCCACTACACTCCTGGACTGATGCTCTGATGAGACAAGAGGATCTTTCTGGAGGGAGAACATTCCACTGGGGCCGCTGTGATGCAGAGTGGTGGGCCTCTTATCGGGTGATTGCAGGTCTGATTCCTGCCTTACCCGCTCATGTGTCAAAGTGTCCTGGGGCAAGACACTGAACCCCACCTTGCGTCTGGTGGTTATAGGTTGACGCCAGTGTTACGCAGTGGAGCCGCCATCAGTGTGTTTTTATGGGAGAGCAGGACTGTGACTGTAAACCGCTTTGTACGCCATCTACAAACATCTGGACTCTGACACTTTCAGAGTCAGACATGGTAGTGGGGGTTCATGTGCTTCATGTGAACTTCTGCAGCAGAACATGATCAGACGTTCATCTAGAAAACTGGAAAAGTGTCTGAATTCCAACATTTCTGCAGAGAAAAGCAGAAGTCACGGCTGAGGGGGGGTTTCGGCATCTTCTAACAGATTTTTTCTCTGAACACATGAAACCTTTTTCAACTTCTTTGTCTAAAACCTTTTTTTGCTGATCAGAATCAGTAAACTATGACAGAAATGCAGAAAGGGAAAACTCATGGGGCTAGAAACTTTTTCCAGCCGCACCTCAGTCCGCTCATCCCGGGACAACCTCAGAACCTCCAGAGAGCTGCCGCTGTTCAGCCTCCATCAGCACACTCTCTTCATCAGCAGGAACATCTGCTCCCGTCCCGGCTGTGTTCCTCGCCGCAAACGGGAGCAGCAGCAGGAGCTGCGCACGCCGCCGCATGAAACATGAAACAGCTGCAGAAGAGCAGAACACCTGGCGGGGATGGAGCCAAGCTCCTCTTCAGGTGTAGTTCGTCTCACATCAGACGGCTCTGATGAAGCAGGGAGCTTTGATCTGGGCCGTCAGGTGGGGAGCTGTAGACTTCCTCTCAATACGGACCCTGACCCACTTCAGAAGAAGACTTCTCTAAAAGAACTATTTCCTGCTGCAGAACAGAAAAAGTTCAGCTAAAGACAAAGATCCAGCTGGATCTGGTGCTCTGCAGCTCTGAAGAGGACAGCTGAGATTTCTTTATACAGGAAAAAACAAATCAGAACCCGATGGTCTTATTGAAAAGTCCAGACTTCAGATCAATTATGTAGATCAGAACATCAGAGGTCAGGCCTTATGTTTGTCTGAACTTCAATCAATGTGTCTCTTTAGATATAAACGCTTTTTAAAGTTTTTCACATACCAGTTTTACATGTACTAGAGTTTTCAAAAATACCAGTCTTCCATAAACTAGAGTTCTCCATATACCAGTGTTGCCATTATTGGTAACATGGTGGCGGGGCGTACGGACGCAGCGGCTCCCAGCTCTCGGATTGCTGAGTTATTTTTGGGGTTTTTGTGTCTCTTGTGCTGCTTTATGTGCTCCTCTGCACACGCAAACAACCACTTTAGTCGACAGAAGCTTTTGGACATCGGTTCTACATTGCATCTAACCGTCACGGAAGAGTTTCGCCTGAAGCGCACACGGCATTCCCACGGAGATAGCTAGACCAGCGGGTGCCCCCTGGATTGTGTTCGGCTCCGGCAGGAGACGGAGACGGAGGAGAGACAGGAAGCAGAAGCGGGGCTGCCGCTCAGGCCTGCAGGAAAGGCTAAGGAAAAACTCCCATAGGCCTCCTCTTCCGAGTATGTTCCTCGCCAATGCACGATCCCTGATCAACAAAATGGACGAGCTGGAACTACTCATGGATGGGAACCGCTATGTTCGTGACTGCTGCGTGCTGGTTATATCAGAATCCTGGCTACACCCGCAGATTCCCGATGCGGCTATCCAGCTAACTAGCCGCGCTGTTCACCGCAACGACCGGAACAAAGAAGGCTCGGGTAAGAGCAGAGGGGGAGGCCTGTGCATGCACATACACAATACAGCGGGGACAATAAGTATTTAACAAGTCAACATTTCTCTCAAAAACATATTTCTAATCGAGCTATTGACATGAAATGTTCACCAGATGTCGGCATCAACCCAAGTAATGCACACATAGAAAGAAATCCAAACATTTATGTCCATAAAGTGAAATGGCACAGGGAATAAGTATTGAACACGCTTACTGAAATTGATTTGCTACTTAGTGCAAAAACCTTTGTTGGTGATTCCAGCCTCAAGACGCCTCCTGGATGGAGAAACCAGTGGAATACATTGCTCAGGTGTGATTTTGGCCCATTCATCCACACAAACTGCCTTCAAATCTTCAAGGTTCCGGGGTCTCTTCTGTGAACCCGGATCTTCAGTTCTTTCCATTCTAGCAGCTTTATTTTCTTTTTCTTCAACCAGTTGAGTGTTACCTTGGCTGTGTGCTTGGGATGGTTGTCTTGCTGAAAGACCCACCCTCTTTTCATCTTCAGCAGCCTGGCAGATGACAGCAGATTCTGATCCAGAATGTCTCCATACTTTTCTCCAGTCATTATTCCTTCAATGATATGAAGTCTACCAGTACCACATGCTGAAAAACAGCTCCACGCCATGATGCTCCCACCTCCCAACTTGACTGTTGGTATGGTGTTTTGGGGGTGATGTGCGGTGCCATTTTTCCTCCAAACATGTTGTGTCTTATGACATCCGAAGAGTTCAATTTTGGTCTCATCTGACCAGAGTATCTTCTCCCAGAATGTCATGGGTTTATCCAAATGTTGTGTGGCAAACTCCAAACGAGCTTCAACATGCTTCAGCGTGCATGGAGGCCATGGCGGTTGGTGCATTACTTATTGTTTTCTTTGAAACAACGGTACCTGCTGATTCCAGGTCTTTCTGAAGCTCTCCACGAGTGGTCCTGGGCTGTTGGAGAACCCTTCTGATGATTGTTCTGACTTCTCTGTCTGAAATCTTGCGAGGAGCACCTGGCCGTGGCAGGTTTATGGTAATGCCGTGTTCTTTCCACTTCTGGATGATGGCCCCAATGGTACTCACTGGAACTTTCAGAAGTTTAGAAATGCACCTGTAACCAATGCCTTCAGTGTGTTTTGCAACAATAAGGTTGCGTAGGTCTTTGGACAGCTCTTCGCTTTTACCCATCATGCAATGCTTCTTGTCTAACACCTTGCTGCTGAGAAACCTTTTTAAAAGGCATCAATCAGGCCTATACCAGCTGATATTACTTTGCACTAATAGGGGGCAGGTTAACCTTCTGAATACTGACAAACTCCAGCTGCTTTCTTGGCTTGCCAGACCTTTTTACCCCTCCTTTTCTTCATGTGTTCAATACTTATTCCCTGTGCCATTTCACTCTGTTACACATAACTTAATTTATGGAAATAAATGTTTGGATTTCTTTCTATCTGTGCATTACTTGGGTTGATGCTGACATCTGGTGAAAATTTCATGTCAATAGCTCGATTAGAAATGTGTTTTTTTGAGAGAAATGTTGACGTGTTCAATTCTTATTTTCCCCGCTGTAACTGGTCAAAAGACAGCCAAATAATCCACAAACACTGTTCGCCGGATTTAGAGTCCCTTTCTGTTAAATGCCGTCCATTCTACCTTCCCCAGAGAGCTAACAGCCGTGCTAATCACAGCTGTTTACATACCACCTGATGCTAATGCTAGCATAGCTCTCTCCCTGCTAACAGACACAATACACAGACTACAGAGGATTCACCCTGACGGTTTTCACGTAATAGCTGGCGACTTTAATCAGACCAACCTGAAGTCTGTNCCTCCTGCTCAGCTGCTCCGTTTGTCGCCTTCAGGCTCATTGTTGGCCTCCTTATCTCCATCCTCCATCAGCGCCGATGCTTCTGTCGGAAGATCCAGATGTCATTCAAAGTAGCAGAAAGGTCAGATGGAGGCTGTTCTGTGCGATAAGTAAATGTCATTGCGCGGTGGCATGAAGGAACCGGGCGTGTGCGGGCTTCCTGTTTAACACCAGTTTATCACCTCCTCTTGCAGGCAGGGTTTTTGTGGGAGGCGGAGCCTCTGTTGGCGCCCGGGGGACGGCTACTTACAGCGAGCACACTGGCCTTCTGCTTTTGAATGCTAATCTGAGATCCCACTTCTAGTTAACGGAGACAGCAGCCCAGAGCTCTACGGCAATGCTGGGGGGCTCAGGATCGGAATTGGGCTTAAATGGGGGAATGGGAGGTTGAGCAGCATCCTCTGTTCTCAGCATTTGTGTCTCCTTAAAAACACCTGGTTGTGATGTCATTATCCTTAAACCAGATCCTGACCAGACTAGAAAGAATGTTTGAACCTAAATGACAGTAAAGAGAAGGGGAGGGGCTTCATTTTAAGCAGGTGCAGAGATGCAGAGGTGGACCAGGTTGTCACCAGAGACCTTTCAGACTCTGCATCCATAGTTTTCTGTCATTCAGTCTGAAGGAGCTTCCAGAAGGATCCAGAGTGGGACTTTTCTGGATTCTGCTTTTCTGGTTTCACCCACGAGAACCCTCTCCTTTTTTGGGAGGGGCTTTGTCTCCATGGTTGACCTTCAGGTCAGCAGGATGAGGAAACATCAGCATGTTTTTGGGGGTTTCTCGCAGCTTTTCCTCTGCCTGTCAGGAGCAGCTGTGGTTAAAGAGAAGAGCAGACCCCCCCCTTCCCCTGGCTTAAAGCAGCTTGAGATTTGATCAGACGAAGAGCGAATGTGGAGGAGGCGTCAACCTGCCTGCTGTCATGTGACCTCTCCATATTCTCCTCCTGATGCCCGTGATGCTGGTTCAATGCCCAGCAGCATCAAACACATTAATGCTTCCAGGGGGTGGGGTGGGGGTGGGGGGGTTATTGCAGAGCAAAGCCACAGACCTTTATAGCTTGATAGTCACACAGATCTAAAGCTGGCTCGGGGTGGGGGTGATATTTTTTCCAGAAGGCTGTGGTTAAAACAGGAAGACTGGATTCTTTTGTCATTTTCACCTGGGGGGGGGGTTAACGGCACTTTCCTGTGAGGCGTTCAGGTGCTGCTTCATTATAACAGACTCTGTAGCGTCGGAATCTCAAAAAAATAAACCAACAGATCAATATCACCCGACCCCCCCCGCCACTTGACAGGTGTCTGAACAAAGCCGCATGTCGGGCTGCTGACAGACCGCCATCACAGGCGCCAACCAGCATCAATCAGATGTAGATTGGGGGGGTCACTCTCATATGGAATGTGTGCTTTATTTGAAAGCAGCGTAATTCAGGAGGAACGGGGTCCATCTGCACATCACGGGCGCCACGGCGCCAGTGGGTCATCATCACAGAAGCAGGAAGGTGAAGGTGCGCTTGGACCCCCGCCCCCTCCCTCCATATTCCATCTCCGGCTGGTAAGCCGAGCGGCGGCTCAGGAAAACACTCAGATGGCGAGAAATGGAGACCAGGCGGAGATAAATAAGTGTAAACAGAGGGGGAGGGGGGCAGACGGAGGTGTGAGGGACGGAGGCCTGCTGGGACGATCAGCATCCGACCAGGGAGGAAGATGAGCTGACCTTCATCACAACAAGGCTGTTCTGAAACTATCAAATAGTCCCCCCCATCACTGGAAGGTGGGAGTGGTGGTGGTGTGGCGGGGGTGATGGTTTGTCTCCACTTTCAGATCTTCATCAACAACCGCTGGTTTGGACTTTGCCCCCCCCCCCCAGTCTCTTCAGTTCTTCTTTTTCTGTCTTCTGTGCCCCCCCTCCCAGCCCATCAGCTGTTGCAACAGCTGCCCCCCCCCCTCCATCATCTGTTGAAGGACTCTCGCAGTGAGAGGGCAGAGCAATAAATACTCCATTAAACAGGTAAAGAGCCCCCACCCTCTGCCCCGGGTGTGGGGGGAGGATCAATAGGAAAGTGCCGCTGGTGCAATCGCAGCATATGTTTACACTAAATCAGGCAATCTGTCTTCATGTGGTGGCTGTAATGCGCGACGTGGGGGGGTCAAGGTTCGCTCTACCAGCCACCGCTCTCCAATTACCCGGGGAGGCAGCCGTATCGACCGCTGGGAGGGGGCGGGGCCTGGCGGGGGCAGAGAGGCACGGTGATCCGAGAGCAGTGGGATGTTAATAAGAAGCTGATCATTACGCTTCTTTGTTTCATCAGCCTTCATCATCAGCTCCTCCTCCTCGCCCGACGCCATCCTGTCGTTTTATCACATCTTGATGTTTCTCTCGTATTGACACCAAAGTTTAATAGTAGCTCCGCCCATTTATCTATGTCACTATGGTAACCGAGCAGAAGCCCGTCTGGAGTAGAGCAGCAGATGTTCTGCAGATCATGTGACCTGCAGACATCAAAGTGGGAAAACCTCCGTGGGGGTCACTGTTCCATCTCCTCAGGTTCAATTCAATTTTATTTACATAGCCCAAATTCACAACAGTCTTCTCAGTGAGCTTTGGGAGTCTTGTAAGGTAAACATACAATCAAACAGGATCATAAATGCATAGAATTCAATAGGATAACGCTAAAACTTTAACTAAACTGACATCCCCCCCCCTTCTCTGTGAGGAAAAACTCCTAAAAAAACAGATTCCGGAAAAAATAAAGAAACCTCAGGGGTGTCCACATGGGATCCTCCCCCAGGATGGACAGGCCATTTTACCAGAACTCTTAGAGAAGAATTAACTTATCTAAATCTACAACTACATATATAAAGTCCAGCAGACGAGCTTCATCCAGCCGTGGTTGGGGGGGCAGTCAGGGGTGCGAGTCGAGCCGGAGACAGAACCACAGCCAGGTAGGAGCAAAGGCGCAGGTAGACGGTCAGGAACTGAGCACGGATGAGCTAACTGGAGTCTAAGCACTTACCTCAGGAGTGAGAAAGAGGGACAATACATGAATCACTGCAGCAAACAGAGACATGGAGAACTAAATGATGAATAATGATCAGGAATAGAGGAGAGGAAGGGTAGAAGTAGAAGAGAAAAGAAGACAGAACCCAGAAAGCACCGCAGAAGGCCTCCCAGCTTCAACTTCTAGCAGCCTTTTAAACAAATAGTTATTATTAAGTTTAATTTAAACACCTAACATTGCTAAATAATCTCTGAATACTAACTAGTCTGACAATAAGCCTGTCCACAGAGTGAATGTTTTCAGTCTAACTTTGAATGTAGAAACTGAGTCTGCCTCTTCCATGAGCTGGGAGTTTATTCCATAAGACAGGGGCTTGGTGGCTGAACGCCTACCTCCAAACCGTATTCTTTACTAATTCTAGGAACCACAAGCAGTCCTGCATTTAGTGAGTGAAGTGTTCTGATTGGATGGTAAGGACTATGAGGTCCTTATAGACGGCCATTCCATGTAAGGCCTTATAGGTTAACAGGAGGATCTTGAACTGGATCCTGGAATCAACTGGGATCCAGTGAAGTGAAACTAACACAGGAGTGATGTGATCTCTTCTGCTAGTTCCAGCTAACAATCTAGCTGCTGCGTTTGAACAAGCTGGAGACTTTAAGAACTCTAGGACACGCTACAACAAAGGAAGTTACAGTAATCCAGCCTCCACGTAACAAATGCATGGATGAGTTTTTCAGCATCACTCTTAGAAAGTATATTTCTGATCTTAGCAATATTCCACAGGTGAAAAAAGGCAGTTCTACACGCCTGAGATATGTGAGCCTTAAATGATAAATCCTGGTCAAATAAAACCCCAAGGTTTCTAACTGTGAATTAAAGAGATTGCGCCATCCAGGAGACTATCTGAGCAGACAGAGCATCTCTGAGGTTTTTAGGTCCAAGTATAATGACCTCAGTTTTTTCTGGGTTCAAGAGGAGGTCATTAATTGTCATCCAGGTCTTGATGTCACTGATGCAGGCGTTCAGTTTCTCTATCTGGTCATTCTGGTCAGGCTTCATGGATAAATACAACTGGGCGTATCGCCGGCATAACAATGAAAATTAATGCTGCGTTTCCTGATTATGTTTCCTAGGGGTAGCATATAAAGCGTAAACAGGATGGGTCCTTAAGACTGAATTCTGTGGGACCTCCATAGTTGACTCGAAAGTGCACTGAGAGGAATGGCCATTACATTAACGAACTGATACCTATCGACAGATAGGATTAAAACCACTGACACAGGGACCCCTGATCCCTGCGCGTCCTGCTCTAATCTATGGAGTAAAAAATACTGTGGGTCGAGCAGGTCAAAGGTTGCACTGAGGTCCAACAGGACCACAGAATAATAGAAAGTGGAGACCTTTTCTGAGGCCAATAACAAGTCATTAGGAGACTCTAACTAGTGCAGTTTCTGTACTGTGTGGCTCCAAACTCGACTGAAAAGTCTTCAAAGAGTAAGTAGTTGTCCTGTAGGTGGCAGTAGTTGCTTAACTACAACTCTTTCTAGGATTTTATAAATAAAGGGCAGGTTTGATATCGGTCTATAGTTGGCCAAGATGCTAGGATCCAAACTGGGCTTTTTTCAGAAGAGGTTTAACAACTGCATATTTAAAAGATCAGGCACGTAACCCGTTTCCAGAGAGGCATTTATCATTGTTAATATGGGATCATTAGTTAGTGGGAAGCATGTTCTAATGTAAAGGCAAGGCAAGGCAAGTTTATTGGTATAGCACACTTCGTACACAAAGTAATTCAAGGTGCTTCACAAAACAGAAAAATGCACTGAAATAACAATAACATCATAAAATAACAACGAAAAATTTACATTTTAAAAGAAAAGAAAAAATTTGAAAATTGATTTAAAAAATAAAGGAAGGAAAGGAAAGAAAAGTGCAGATAGGACCTTTCAGTCATATACACGGCTAAACAGAAATGTTTAGTCTAGATTTGAAACATGAACACAGAAGAGTAAGCCTGTCTTACGCCTTCAGGAGGCTACTGTTCCAGATTTTAGCTGCAGAATATTGGAAATGTTGACTCCCTTTGTTTAGTCTCTCTGACTCTGAATCAACAGGAGGCCGGCCCCTGAGGTCCTCAGAGTACGCAGATGGTCTATATGGCACTAACACATGTCAGAGTGGACTTGGTGCCTCGGCCATGGAGAGAGACTTGGACACAAGCAGAGCTGCTTTGGAAGTCTATTCTTTGATGCACAGGAGCAGTGCAGAGACCTGGAGCACAGGACTACTGTGACTAAGCATTTCCTGGTTCTGGCTATCAGACTCCAGCAGCAGCATTCATGTACTGGAAGCTGTTTTTACAGCCTGTTTGGAGAGGCCGTGAGTTAAGGGTCAAGCATAGTAGTCTAACCTACTGGAGACAAATGCATGAAGAAGTATCTCCAGGTCTGGCTTTGACACTATGTTTTTGATTTTGGCAATGTTTTTCGTACGCTGATGTTACTGACTTGATATATTGTTGTGCTTAGGTCAGAGTCCATGATTACCTCAGATTTCTGACTTGATTTGAGGGTTTAAGAGACAGAGAATGAAGGTAGCTGCTGACACTTTCTCTTTATTTCTGTGGGCCAAAAATAATAACTTCGGTCTTGTTTGAGTTTAGCTGGAGAAAGTTGTTCTGCATCCACGCACTGATCTGTTGGAGGCAGTGGCTGAGTGAATCCACCGCCCATATTCACCTGCTGTCAGTGACACATAGATCTGGAGTATCATCTTCGCATAGTTGTGATAAGATATGTTATTATTAGCAGTATTAACCCGTCTCTAGTGGCAGCATGTAGAGTGTTGAACAGAAGGGGTCCCAGGATCCTGGGGCACACCTCCACAAGTCAAGGCCAAGTGTAGCGTCTGAGACACAACTCCCAATTTCAATAAAATATTTGCTCCCAGGATAAGACTTGAGCTAACTTAGGGCAGATCCAGAGATGCCAACCCAGTCTTGTGCCTGTACAAAGGATCCCATAACAATAGTATCAAAGGCAGCACTCAGGTTCAACAGGATTAAGACAGAGACTTGCCATCATCAGTGTTCAGGCGGATGTCAAAGTATTACCTTTGATAAGAGTAGTTTCTTCTGTGCTATGATGGGGTTCTAAACCTGACTGGAAAACATCAAATGAATTTGTTTAATAAGAGAAAGTCAGTGAGCTGTTGCAGACAACTTTTTCAAGGACTTTTTCCTAAAATAGGAAAAATTAGAGGATAGGTCTGTAATTATTCAGCACAGGGGATCAAGACCGCTTCTTCAGGAGAGGTTTAATGACTGCAGTTTTAAGGCCTCTGAAAATATTCCAGATTGAAGAGACATGTTAACTATTTGAGTAATTGATGGCAACACACTGTTCAGGACAGACTTTTAGAAATCTAGTGGGTAACACATCAAGGCAGCATGTAGACGGGGTTTCAGACGGGTGATGGTCTTCTGGACAGTTTGGCTGGGGTGACAGGTACAAAGTGAGTCAGCTTTTAGAGGAGTAGGTGTCGTTGGATAGTTATATGGGTTGTGGAGTTGATGGCTTTTTAATGCCCTGAACCTGTCATTGAAAAAATACAGCAAACCTAATACATTTAGGTGTGCAAAACCAGTTCTATTGGTAGCTGATGGAGGGTTGTTTATCCGCTTACTGTTGTGAATAGGACACTTAGAGCGTTGCTGCAACTTCCAATGATTTCAGAGAAGTACTCTTTCCCTTGTTCTGCATAAGATCTGCTGTAAGCGATAACCCCTTATACATTTCATAATGAAACTGGAGTTTTGACTGCGCCACTTTTCGCCAGCTCTGCTCTGTTGTTTCTGTGCCCTGACTAGACTATCGTTCTCCAGGTGGAGCTTTTTGCCAATGTTTTCTCAATTTCTTAACTTTCATAGGGCAATGGCATTCAGGAACATTCAAGATGTTAGAAGTAACAGAATTACATTTCATCAACATTGGCACCAGAGACGCTTAGGTTGCATTATTTCTGCCAAACTGTTCCCTAAAGTGCTCTCTATTTATTTGTCTCCTTTAAATTTATCGTAGAAGCAGGAAGGTGGTTTGGGAGTTAAACAGACAGGTCAAAGAATACACAGAAATGATCAGAGGAGGGCTTAACATCAACCATTAATTAACATTGTAAATACAACCCCTTGTGATGAAAGGAGGTCCAGAGTGTGCCTCTGCTGTGGGTGGGGCAACTCACATGCTGAATTAGATCAAGGCTCTAAGGACACCATTGAGCTCTCTTTTTACATTTCTAACATTGACATTATCAACATGAACATTAAAATCACCTGTAATGACTAGACCATCAAAGTCTGTGCACACAACTGAGCATTTCAGTGAAATATCAATGAAACTTTGGCTGTGCTGAGGAGGTTTGTACATGACTATGCAGAGTAAGGGAGGAGTTTGTTTTAACTCAATCTTGAAGGACACATACTCAAATGATGAAACACACCAAAGTTAGTCTGCGGTTGCAATATCTCTAAACAGTGCAGAAACGCTTCCACCTCTTTTTTATTTTCTCAGATTCGATTCATGTTTGTGAAGCTTGGGGGAGTTGATTCGACTAGAACTGTTTCAAGCTTTTGCTGTCGTGTTTCAGTTAATAACATAAAATCAAGATTAAAAGAAGAGATAAGATTATTGATTAAAAAATGATTTGTTGTGGCAAAGATCTGACATTGGAGTGAAGCAAGCTTGATTAGCTTTGGGACTGTCAAAACCTCTTGCAGGGGATATGAACTAGATTTCTTGGGACAGTCTAACTGGGTTCTTCTTTAGCATTCTACGTGGTGCAACTACAGGTATAGCACCAGAAGGAAGTTGAGCCCATCACAGGCCCCCAGTTTGACATAACCTTCCTAGGACACTGGGGTCCTGTTTCATCCTAGCTCTGGGGGATAGCAGGTTCCAGAGGCATTTCAGAGAGGTTGAGTTGAGGGTAGTTTATGATGGACCGGGAAGAGCGGGAGCTGGACGGGATTTGGGTGGAATCTAATGGAGGGGGGCGTGGTTGAGGGGGCTTTGATGAAGGACTGTGTATAAAGGATCTTTGGGTAGAAGGATAGAGGGCGCTTGGAGGGTGCAGGGAGAGCTCCCCAGTGGTGTGAGGTTCACAGGTTAGGGAGCCACCTTAATTCCTGACCTAATGAGGCTGGTTAAAATGGCTAGGTAGGGCCATGTAAGAAAGTGGGGGCGAAGCGAAAGTGAGTTCACTGGGAGCAGATGTACCAGGGCCCCACAGCTGGTCAGGATGGTGGTATTTCTGGGGCCAAATCTGGTGGTTCTTGTTGTGGTTCTGCGTTGTCCTTAGCTACGTGTGGTTGCCAGGATGTGCAGCTGAGTCCATAGATGGTGGTTGTTGTGATGCTGGTGCAGCTGAGTCCTTAGATGGTGGTTGTTGTGATGCTGGTGCTGCTGAGTCCTAGGGGTGATAGTGGTTGTTGTGCTGGTGCTGAGTCCTAGATGGAGGTGGTTGTGGTACAGCCAAGGAGTCCTTAGGTGGAGGTGGTTGTGGTGCTGGTGCTGCTGAGTCCTTAGGTGGAGGTGGTTGTTAAAGGAGTTGCTGAGTCCTTAGATGGAAGTGGTTGTGGTGCTGGTGCTGCTGGAGTCCTTAGGTGGAGGTTATACAGATGCTGGGTGCTGCTGAGTCCTTAGATGGTGGTTGTTGTGGGTGCTGGTGGCAGTTGGAGTCTCTTAGATGGAAGTGGTTGTGCTGGTGCTGAGTCCTTAGGTGGAGGTGTGGCTTGCTGGTGCTGGTGCTGCTGAGTCCTTAGTGGAGGTGGTTGTGGTGCTGGTGCTGCTGAGTCCTTAGATGGAGGTGGTTGTGGTGCTGGTGCTGCTGAGTCCTTAGATGGAAGTGGTTGTGGTGCTGGTGCTGCTGAGTCCTTAGATGGAGGTGTGGTTGCTGTAATGTTGGTGGAGCTAAGTCCTTAGATGGAGGTATGGTGCTGGTGCTGCTGGATCCAAGCTGGCTGACCGTTGTGGTGTGGAGGTAGTTGTTGCTGCTGCTGTGCCGGTGGTTTCCTGGGACACTGGCTCGGTCCTTCCTGCTGCCTTTTCAGGGCCTTTGGCTCATGCCCCAGAACGGGGAGGAGGTTCTACTAACTCTCTTGCTCCACCTCTGTTCAGGTGTGGGCCTCTTCCCATGAATAATAGGTCCTTTCTGCTTCCAGAAGGTATTGAAGTTCTCAATGTAATGGAATCTTTCTGGAAGCACACTTTCTGGAGAGCCAATAGTTCAGCTGAACAGATGGCTGAACTTGCAGTGACACCTATTAGATGTTAGGCGAGGTCCACTGATGAATGCTTCTTCAACTCTACTATTAATCTCTTCAAATAACTTCTTATGAAGTCTTTTTTTCAGACGTTCAGATTGTTCTTTCTGATATCGGCACTCTTTACGGATGATTATTCTGCTTAACTCCCTGGTACAAGACTTCAGATAAGAGTCCTGTAATCACTGGAACAGTAGAACTTAAGCAACATAAAAGTTTGCATTCTTCTGTGGCTGATTCCTTACCGATAGTGCCATCTCCAAGCAGCAGCGTATTTCTCCTGACCTTTTAACATCACATTGTGTTAGGGTAAAATCTGTTTGTGAGTTTTATTTCGATGTTCTTGTCATTCTTGCTGGCTTTGGCTTGATTACTGGAAGGTAATCATAAAGTGACTCGTAAATATGGGTTAAGAGGAAGGACACTCAGCTGGCTGATCTCTATCCCATGGGTTAGAACAAGATCCAGGGTGTGCTTATGACAGTGAGTGGGTTCATTCACACTTTGGGTGAAACCAACATCATTTAATAAAGCTGCAAAAGCCTTTCCTAGGCAGTCACTGGGGTCATCAACATGAATATTAAAATCCCCTAATATTAAAAAATCCCCTAAATCCCTAAGACAATAGTCGAGAAGTCGAAAACTCAGTAAAATTCTGAATATGGGCTGGGGGCGAGCAATAATTATGAGTAAAACAGGTTTCTTCCAGTTTTCCTGTTAGTGACTTAAAAGACAATATGATGCTTTCAAAGGAGTTATAAGTCGCTTAACTTTAGGCTGAGAAGCAAGCTAGACCAGATATTACTGCCAAACCACCTTCCTTTCCCCCTGAAATCCCGGATTTCTTGATAGTTACATATGCAAGGTTTTATTCAATCTAACATATCATCCTGTTGGAGCCAGGTTTCTGTTAAGGCTAAAAAGACTACAAGGTTGCTATCAGTAATTAACCAGCTGACTAAGGACTTGGAGGAAATGGATGGAATGTTTAATAAACCGTGATTTAATGACATCATAATTAACTCAATTCCCTGACTTTATCCTCTGCTTGTCCAAACGCCTCTTGGGGGTCCCATTGAAGACTCTGTCCTGGTCTCTTCCCCCCAGCGTAAGTAGAGTAAATAGGATCCAGAGCTCCTCATGGAGGAATCTGACTTGCCCCTGTCCCTCTCTGTCATCAGCCCAATCGAATCTCAAAGCCCTTTTCTGTTTCAACAAATTTGATTTCTTAGCAGCCGTCCGTCGCTGCTCAGGAAAGAAACAAATATTGTTCTAATGGTAATAACATCTATTTGGCTTATTAAATGGCGGCGGCCTCTGAAGGAGACCTCTGCTTGCCACGATGCCTGATTCTTATTCATGAAAGCCACCGTTATGCATATTAGCACAAACTAGCTATTCTACTCAGCAGCATTCGGGCTGTCAATCATCCTTACACAGAACAAGAGCCCGTAGTGACAAAAGCCGAGTGGGCAAGATCGGCTGACAAATTGTCCCCAAAGTCAAATTTGACAGGCTTTTATGATTAATGGGCTTGATTATGGAGAAGTATCTCCCTGAACTCATTTCCGGGGGTTTCTGCAGCTCATGGCGAGGAGGAGGACGCCTGATTGTTGGGGAGCTGAATGAGGGAAAACCGAGAGAAAGCGCTCGGTGGAGGGAATTGAATTAGGTGGGGGAGGTCTGTTAACGGGGGGCCATCTGAGTTCGGATCTGTGTGGACATCTACAAGCAGGCCTGCAGAAACGGCTTAACCTCAAATGACGTGAAGAGACCATTAAACAAGTCGATTCAGTACTAAAAACCAAAGCAGTCGTTACCCAGATGTGTTTGGGCCGGGCTCCAGAACCCCTGAAGGTTCTGGAGGGGTCTTAGCGTCCAGTGCTGTAAGATGTCTTCTAAGCATTTTCTCTGGTCTGACCTACAGCTCCTGAACGAACCCACCATTGACTACGGCTTCCAGAGGCTAAGGCAGAAGGTCAATCCCTGCCACCCTGAGACCCTGAGGTTACCAAAGGTCAGTGGTTAGCAGACGTTCTTGCCGGGTTCTGTTGGCTCACAGCAGATCCATGGATCTGCAGGGGGCCGTTTGCTCCAGATCAGCGATGGTCACCTAAGGATCTGACACCCAGTTTAAAACCCGCTTTGTTAAAGATGTCAGCTTTGCAGTGTGAACCCAAAGTTCTGGTCTCTACAAATAATTTTTCAGACAAGACTTTATGAAGAGAAGAAGGTCTTGCTGGAGGAGCTCTTCGCCGTTATTCCACAGAAGAAGGACTTGGTTGATCTTGTTTTGATCTTTTTCCAGAAGATGTCTTGTTGATGCTGGAATGTTTTTTTCAGTACTTCAGTGTCAATGAAGGAGCAGCTGCTTTTTTGTCTCTTTTCCAACAAACCAGAGGAGTGGTGGTGGAGGGGGTGGGGTTGTGGGCGGAGGTAAATCAGCATTCCTGGTCATTTCCCAGAGAGGGCTGAGCCTATTTAACTTTTCTTCTCAACAAAGAAGTTCTCAAAAAGATAACTTTTGGCTTTTGAGGACAGTGCCCCGTGGGGCTCCTACAAGCACCCATCACTACATCACAGCCAATCCGACGCATGATGGGTACCAAAACAAGACATCAGGTTCTGATCCAGTAACAGAGGCTGGATGGTGTTGAGGACCATATCCAGACTTGTGGTTCTTCTCAGGTCTCTGATCCGTTGTAAATCCACTTATGCAAAAAAATCGATTAATTTGATTATTTCTAAAGCAAATAATGAAAACATGGAAACACAAAGAATCCTCCAGAACAGGAATCAAATAGAAAACTCTCCAAGATAAAATGAAAAGCAGCTTTAAACACATTTAGGGGTTTGGTTGTTCTGAGTCCGAGGCAGCAGCTGGAAGAGCGCTCTGGACAGCGGGATCGATGTAACGCTTCCTGTTAGCCGACGCAGACGTGGATGCTAACTCCCACTAACAGCTGATCAGACAGAGCAGCAGAAAGAAAAGTGGCTTTGATCGAATCTGCTGTGGACTCTGGATGCTGCTCCACAGGAGCAGCTCTCAGGTGTCCCGGCCACTATGAAGAGATTATTCAGCCTGGGGGAGGCTAACTGAAGCCGATTCTGGAAGTCGGCGAGCGGCGGGAAGCCTCAGATGGATCCTGACACTCTGAAGCTGCCGCCAAATTGAAACCATTTATCAAAAGCTGACATGGAGATCCAGTCACCAAAAAAGCAGTTTATTTGTAAATTGATACTAATAGCGAGCACGCGTTGTCTGGCCCATTTGATGGCCTGATATAAGACCCCCCCCCTAAATATTTATTTATTCTAAAGCAAACCCACCAGACTGCAGATTCAAGTGGTAAGCAGACGAGCCTCAGTCATAGGAACCGGGCCAGGTGGCTGCACTGAAAGCAGCCAGCCCGGTTAATCCCACCTGTCACTTCTCTTTGGGTTTCACCTGCAGCCGCCCCTGCGCCGGCGCGCAGAGCGGGCGACGGGGTGAGTATGGGCGCAAGGAACAGATTGATCTCATGTTGGTGCCAGGTGGAGGATTATGGAGAAGGGTGGTGGTGGGGGGAGTTTGACACAGACAGGAAAAGAGCAGCGCTTTCCCTGTCTCAGACATGCCCCCCCCCATTATTCTGGTGCCGAAGGTTTCACTTTATAAAATTCCGGATCAAAAAACTAATTCTAGGTTTCTAGATTAAGAAAGGTTACATTTTGGTAAATCTTTCTGAGTTTTTTTTTGTTTTATTTCTTCAAGTCTGTCTGCTCTCTGAATCAGTGATAATGTGAACATTCTCATTGAAACCCCTTGTTTCATCCTAGTCTTTAACGCCGAGTGTGTGGGTCATCTAGACCCACTAGACAGTGGGGTCATCTAGACCCACTAGACAGAGCTCTGAACCTTTGTTCTTCAATGATTTGTGATCTTCACTGGTGTCCATGGATTACATGAAATCTTTCCACCTTTATCCACATTTGTCATGGTAGGGAGAACACCTCATCGTAAGGGGGGGTCATCTGACCTCATAGACAAAGTGGCTGTGGTTACATGAGTGGACGCCTCTAGTGGTAATAAAGACAAAAAGGTAATTATTAAAAATAGAACAAGTGTTTCCAATAAGTAAAGTTGTGTGTTCGTTACATTTTTATACATAAGAAACGAGTTTTTACCATATTTATATTAAATTAATATTCATTTATAATAAATCCTAGAAAGCCATTTTCATGGCTGTAAATGCGACAGCCATAGACTAAATGACAGCTTGCTGTGCAGATGAGTTGCTGTTTCCTCCCGGTTCGTGAACTCAGAGGTGATACAGGAAACGTGTTTTGGCGGTTAAGTAGCCCCTTTAGCTCTGATCATTGCCCCCCATCCGGACCGGCGGACGATCCGGGATTATTCATTCCAGCCACTTCATGAATGAGGATCTCTCCGGCGTTCATTGAGAATACTGAGTAGAAGTGGATTCATGAGCTGAATCAAAACGTTTCCTCTGAATGAAATGACCCCCCCACAACGTCCCACTTCGTTAGGATGGCTCTCCTTATAATCACTGATCTACAGATGTGCTGCTCCTGCAGGTCCATCCATATTTTATCCCGAGCGGCGGCAAGTGCCCTGCCTGCAGCTCCGCTCAGGGTGATTCATCATTGTTAAGGCCGCTGTCTGATGGCCTCTCCTCCAGGGTCACGCTGATCCCTGTTTGCCTCTACACCTCCACCGCAGAGCCGCCCCCTGCATCAAGGCCTCTAGAAACCAATGGAAGAAAAATAACAAGAGCTAGAAAATGGAGGAATCTGTCAGAGATGGACAGAAGACCCAGGATCTGTGGGGTTCTGCAGTGAGAGGAATGTCCCTGCAGGTCCTCCTAGATCCCTCACTGCAGAACCAGGGTGGTTCTGAGGATCACACTGCTGCTTCTGAAACCTCTTCAGAACCTGGAGGTCCGTTTTAGGGAAGCTGTAGGCTCAAAGGCAGCTCATCAGAAGAGACCAGCTTTCATCAGTGATGCGAAAAAAATGTTTCCACTCAAATGTCGGCAGCAAATTTATGAGCACCAAAGATTTAAACACTTCCTGTTTATCTCTATTTTATTTAACTCCTCATTTTTATGCCTCATGTGACCACGAAAGGATGGACAGAAGGACGGACGATGGATAGATAGTTGGATGCATGGATGGTTGGATGGATGAACAGATGGACGGATGATAGACTTCATGCATGTACTAATGTTCTGGATGTTCACACACAATCAGCTTCTGAGTCAATCTTACATAAATTCCAGTCATTCCTCCATTTAGGAGAAAAGAAGCTGCAGCCAATCACAACGCAGCCTCTTTCAAGGACCCCCACATCCCAGAGAGGAGCCACCAACAGCCACACACACAGATGTACACACATTGATGTACACACAGATGTACACACACATATATGTAAACACACTGATTTACACACACAGATGTACACACATTGATGTACACACACATAGGTACACACACAGATGTACACACACAGATGTACACACACAGATGTACACACACAGATGTACACACACAGATGTACACACGCATATGTGTACTCACAAACATGTACACACACAGATGTACATTAATATATTGATGTACACACACAGATGTACACACACAGATGTACACACACTGATGTACACACATAGGTACACACACAGATGTACACACAGACGTACACACTGATGTACACACACATATATGTAAACACACTGATTTACATTACCACAGATGCACACACGATATGTGTACTCACAAACATGTACACACAGGTAGACACTAAAAGAACTTTTGTTTACACCCATTGCGTCCATGTTGTGTTTGTGTGTTTGTGTTTCCTGTCTTTGTTTACATGGATCAGCTGATGGATCGGTCTAAACACAGACCTGAGCCAAACGATAAACAAAGAGCTTTGGTGCTGGATGTTGGAGCGCCACCTGCAGGTCGACACGCTGGTTTGTTAACAGAAGCATGTTGGAGTCTTGCTGCAGGGAGCACTCTGATTGTCTGACAGGGAAATCTGTGCAGTTTGGGGGAGGGGCCTGTTGAGTAAATTAATCAAACCATTTGAGGATCAGAGGATTAGGTTCCGTAGATCTGGGTGGATCTGCAGCCACCGGGGTACAAACCTGATTTCCTGGAGGCGGGGCTGAGAGACATTCCAGATGTTCCTGGGTGGCGGCTTGGCGCATTCCATGAATGATGGTTAAACGTCTCTCCTTGTCAGCTGGAGGAGGTGGACATGTCTCCTTTCTCCGCTTCTTCCTCTGTGTAGGTAATACCTCAGGAGCTCCAGCAGGGCTTCACCGCCACTGCTGCTCCTCTGGGACCTCTTATCCCTCTCTGTCAGCTGATTGTCTTCAGGTTTATCTTTTTTCATTCTGTTCATTTTTTGTTCATGTTTTTGTGGTTTTTCTGCAAATCTTCTGGTTTTTAGGTTTTCCTTCTCCTCTTTCATTCCTCCTCTTTTTCCTGAAGTTTTTCCCTCCATCTTTTTTCCATTGTATTCCCACTTTTTTCTGTTTACGTTTGTTTTCCTTCGTCTTTTCATCATGACTGTTGCCATGGTGATATGTCCTGCTGCTGATACTTTCCTCTCCTTCGTTGACGTGTCTGAAACTGACTTGTAACTCTGGTTTTGCTCAAACATTAAGAAGTTTGTCCGGAGCTTCCAAAGGTTCTGGAGCTGTGCTGACCCGGATCCGGTGGTTCTGTTCTGACATCATTTCCGGCTGTCATTCTCAGGAGGTGCTGCTGAAACGAGCGGCCGACCTGGTGGAGCAAGGCTCTTGCGGATGCCGCATAAACAACCAGGTGAGTTTCAGCGCTTGTAGCATCATGTTTGCCCCTTTGCTTCAGATGATCCTCTGAGACAAAATACAGAATTAGGAACATCTTAATGTTTATGAAAAAACCGTCATGCCGTTGTCATGGTAACTACTTGGTTTTAAATGTAAAAAGGTGTCACTTTTGTGACACGTGTGCAGGACCGGCGCCTTAATGACATCACAAAGCTGAGTTTTATTCAGCCTGAACCCTTTCTTTTGCTCTCTGCTGACTTCAGCTGCTCAGAACAGTTGCTGCAGACACGGCGAAGCGGTGTCGACTCTGTGAGGATTTGGGCGGAGGCGGACAATACTTCAGTGGTTCTAGAGGTTATGGTGCTTTTTACAGACATTCACATTTGTCATCTTCTGCCACCCCCCCAGGAGATCATCCTGAAGCGGGCCGCCGACCTCACAGAGGCGCTCTACAGCGTTCCCCGCAGCCACAACCAGCTGCCATCGCTCACCAGCTCCGCCGCACACTCGGGCATGATGGGAGTGAACTCCTTTAGCAGCCAGCTCGCCATCAACATTTCTGAGGCCTTTCAGGTGAGCAGGGTAAACACTGCACCTCACAGAGTCCAGACTGGTTCTGGCTCAGCCTGAGCATGTCAGCAGAGCCCTCAGGAATCCACGCAGCTCATGAACGCATCAGCAGAGCTTTCACAGCCAGAGCCCCTCCTTCCACCTCCACCCTGGTCTGTTTCCTCCATCAGCTTGACAGCGAACGCCTTGCAGGAATCCATGAGGTCATGGGAAAGCGCTGCGGCAGGAAAAGCGTGGTTATGAGGACGTCCCTTTATTCAAAGATACCCCCAGTTAAAACACAAGAGTGCAGGTAGTAAGTATCCAACAATAGAACTTTTATGCTAACTCACAAAAAAATATGACTCAGTATAAGAGCAAGTACAAAATAATGACTCAAGTACTGCCAGTTCTGAGTAGTTTAGAGTCTGAAACTGATATTAGAAGAAAATGGTGATCAACATATAGCACCAAATGTTAATATTTAAATGAGGCAAAACACATGCTAGCTTAATTCAAAGGGAAACAGGTTCTGCTGTCAGAATCAAATCTCACCGCCTTCAAGGCCAACCATCGTTTACATCCCAATAATCTTCTCGTTTGATGCATTTCCACAGTCAGAGCATGGCAACGGACCAGTCTTTACCTTTTAGTGAAGGTGTCCTCTGAGAATTCCCCAACTTTATTGTGTGTACCTGGAAAAGGGGGTTCAACAGTTCTAAGTAAAGTACCAGCAGTTACTGGTTCTGGTTAATACTAGTTTATTTACCCTCAATGTACTTACATGAAATAAAAGTACTGTGCAGGAAAACTACAAAAGTATTCAATGTTATTGCAGCCTGTTAGCACCTGGATTGCAGTAACCCTTGTTCTATCCTAGGCACTTTAAAATTGGGAGTTGGGTCATCTAGACCCACTAGACAGTGGGTCATCTAGACCCATTAGACAGTGCTCTGAACCTTTTTTCTTCAATGATTTTTTTAACTTTTTAACTTGTCCTGTCCAGTCACAGTCAGATGAGAGCTGAGGGCCTTTGTGTTGACATATTTTATTTTAATTATTAATCTTCAGGACAAACTGAGGTATGTCTGAATAAACCCCCTTTGTAATTTCAATCATGTTTGAAAATCTTTTGTGTGGGACCGGACGGAAAAGGAAAGAAGGGAAGAAGAGAGAGGGACGCGAGAGAGAGGGGGGGTGATACAGGAGAGGGGGGGTAAGACCATGAAGCAGCATAGAGCAACAAGTTTACTGGTTGTTTATCATTACGGTAAGGTTCAAATGTAGTACAAAAGGGCGGAGCCTGTCCACACACTCAAATGTTGTCATCACACCTGCTAGCTGCAAAAATGTCCACCTGTCACATGTATATTAAAACAGATAGTGTTCACACGCATACTTATGTCATGATCGGACTACTAGGGAGACCCAGATGCTGGAACCCGGAAGAAACTCTGTTAGAGGCGGCGTATTAATGTGATGTTTAATTATAGAAGTCAGGGGACGTCGTGATGCAGGAAACCGCGTGGCGAGGTGGAGCGCCGAGGACGGGGCGCTTCACAGTCCGGTGGACGCAGGAGCGCCGAGGACGGCGTGACCGCTTGAGGTAGGCGCGTGACGCTTGAGGACAGCGATCAGCTTGAGTGAGGGCGGACGGAGGACAACAGAATCAGCTTGAGGCGAGGCGTGACGAGGACAGCGTAACTGAAGCTTGGAGTGCAAGGCGGACGCCGAGGATGGTGTAATCAGCGCGGGAGCGGGGAACCAGCTGTGACTCCATGGAGTGAAGACCTGAAGACGGAGACAGACGGTAAGGCTGCTTAGGATTACTAGAGCGAGAGTAACTTAACTTGAGTGCCAGGCGTGATCACCGAGGAGAGCAATTGACCATGAGGTGCTGGGATGGATCTCCTTAAGAAGGTCTGCCAGGTGATGAGATGATGCAGGTCAGCTGGTTCCAATGAAGGAGCAGGGAGGGGAGGTAGCAGCCGGAGGAACCGTGACAGGCCTCACCCACTCCGCCTCCAGGCGGTCCCGGACGACGATCAGGGTGGTCCCGAAAGAAATCGTCTATGAGGGTACGGTCCAGAATGAGGGAGCGGGAGATCCATGAGCGCCCGACCATCGTGAACTTTCCAGTCTACTGGTAGAAATTGGAAACCGCGCTTCGGGCGGCGACGCTCAACACTCTTGTTGGCGGTGGTGAGCGCCGCTGATGACCGGGCGCATGGGGAAGCGGACGGGCGGCAATAAAGGATTCCTGGACAGGCTAAGCCAGAACAGAAACGGGTGTAATTTTTAAGCGCCGCCGGGAGCCGCAGCCGCACACAGGAGGGGTTTATGACCTTCGATGGGGTACGGTCCAATGTAGCGTGGAGCCAGCTTGCGGGAGGTGGCTCGAGTGGTATGTCCTGGGAATATGTGCCAAACCTCTGTCCCAAGTTGGTAGGTGGGACTTTCCCACCCTGTGGGCGACAGCGATCCTGCAGTTCTCTCTCTAGTGCGCGAGGAGGGCGGCCTCCGGCCTGAGGTCCAACACGCTTGGGCGTCAGTAGGGTGATGCTGAACCGACGGGACCGCCAAGTCCAGCCCTGGGTGGGGAACAAGGGTGAGAGTATCCGAGGACGCCTAAACGGGGACATACCGTAGCGGAAGACGGATGGCTGCTAGGCGATTCGATCCATGCCAGGAATGAAGACCAGTTGAGGGTTTTGGAGGCCACACAACGGAGGGCGCTCGAGTTCCTTGGTTTGCACGCTCCGCTTGCCCATTTGACTGGGGATGATGACCTGATGTGAGGCTAACCGTGGCACCCAGAGCAGAACAGAAAGCCCGCCAGACCTGGGATATGAACTGGGGCCCGCGGTCGGAGACAATATCACTGGGGATGCCGTGATGCCTGAATACCTCTCGAACCAAGACGTCAGCCATCTCGGTGGCCGTGGGCAGCTTGGGAAGGGGAATGAAATGGGCAGCCTTGGAAAAACGGTGGGTTTATCATTGTGTAAGAATGACGGGCAGTTATTTTGGAGAGGCCGGCAACCCAGTGATGAAGTCTGGTGGCGCAGATGGGACCAGGGCCAAGGCGTGAACGGCACGGATGGAGGAGACCAGCAGGTGGCGCAGTTGGAAGACTTAGGAGCGGCGCAGACGCCGCAAGTCGCAACAAATTCTCACGCCCCGGTGCCATGGAAGGCCAGAAAATCTAGCCGCTGCACGCAGCCTCAGGGTTCTGCGAATGCCGCCAGGACAAGCAACACACGCGACGCAGCCCTCAAACCAGACATCCGAGCGAGGGAGGAGGGACGAAGAGTTCCAGAGGGGCCGGAGGATGGTCAGGTTCCTCTCCCTGAGCTTGAATGACCCCTGCTTTCAATGTTCCATGTCAATTACCCACTATACATGGGGGGAATAATGGAGAGCTGTCCTGGTCATCCCCGCGAAGAAAATAAATGGAGAGGGCGTTCGGTTTAATGTTTCTGCTACCCGCCTGTGGTAGGTGATAGTAAAATCAAACTTGCCGTAAAGAGGCACCAACGGGCCTGGACGTGAATTAAGCGCGCTTAGCTGCAATGTAGGGTAGGGCGAGATTTTTATGATCCGGCCCAAACGATGAACGGATGTTCAGCCCCTCGAGCCAAAGACGCCTACTCCTCCAGAGCGAGTTTAATGGCGCAGGAGTTCGCGGCCACGACGCTATACTTTCTCCGCCGTGAGAAAGCTCTTTAGAGAAGAACGACATGGTTTCCAGTTTCCCGAAGTCAACCTCCCCGTTGAGGAAAAGAATCGCTCCCACACCAGAATCGGAAGCGTCGACCTCGACAACGAACTGTCGGAGAGGATCAGGCTGTGACAGAATGGGAGCGGAAGTAAAGAGGTGCTTAAGTCTATGAATATGATTGAGCCGGGGTCCAGAAAACGTGTTTAGTAACGGATGGTGAGTTGAGTTAACGGAGCAAGTACGTTGCTATGTTCCTTAAGAAGCGACGGTAGAAATTTGGCGGCCGAGGAACCCTGAAGAAAAAGTTTCATTGGAAGGGGAGGTTCCCAGCTGGTGACGGCCGCGATCTTGGCCGGATCGGGGCGAATGTTACCAGAGTCTATGATGAAAACCCCAGAAATGAAAATGGTGGGTACATGAAACTGCGACTTTCAAGGTTTTAACATATAGTCGGCTCTCTAAAAGCCGGAGAGAACTCCAAGTGGACATGGTGGGTGTTCAACCAGACTGCTGAATAAATAAGGATGTCGCCAAGGTAATAGGCTAAAGACCTAAGCGTTCAAAATCAATAAGAACATCGCAATCTAGATTCTGGAAGGTAGCAGGAGGCTGCCAGGAGCCCAAAAGGCATCAACAACACCAAATGACCGAAGTGGGGGGTGTTAGCGGTCTTCCACTCGCCCCTCTCTCAATGCGAACTACAATAATAAGCTGCTACGGAGGTCTAACTTGGAAAACTCGAGCTTCCTGAACAGAATGTAGAGCAGAATCACTGCTGAAGGAACATGAGCCCCACAGTAATTTGATTGAGGTCGCGGTAATCAATGCATGGGTTAGAAGTTTTGTCCTTCTTCTGGACGAAGAAGAACCCGGCACCGACCGGAGATGATGAGGGCGATATATCAGCCGAGAGGGCTTCCTTGATATATTTTTCCATTGACAGTTTCAGGGCCTGATAAACAACAGCTCTCTTAGGCAGCGAGCTTCTTTTTAACTAGTTCGATGGAACAGTCGCACGCCTGTGGGGAGCAGCGGAACCAGCCCTGGTCTTACTGAAAACAGTCCCAAGATCGCGGTAGCACGGAGGAACCTTAGAAAGATCGACTGTGATCTGGATCACAACGAGGGAGAAAACCGAGGGCATGATGAACTAAGCACAATTAAATATGCAGGTGCTCCAGTTGGTAACGTGGAGATTAAACTCCAATCGAACTGGGGGTTGTAGGAGCTGGCCAGGGGAACCCAGAATGATGTGGGAGACTGGGGGTCTTGGTAATGTAAACCAAATGAGTTCTCGATGATTACCAGACGTGATGAGTAACATCTAACGTTTTAGTACGTGTGGGTTATGTGAAAGTGGTGACCTGACCACCCAATCCGCCGCCCCTGACAGGGATATCCAAAAGTGTCTTGGGGAATGTTAAGCTCAGAAACAAGACAGTCATCAATGAAACTCTGCTCAGCCCAGAGTCGAGCAAGGCTTCACCAAAAACACTAGAAGAAAAACTTAACTTGACAGGTAAATAAAGAAAAGGTCTCTCGTTAGAGAGAGAGGAATGACCTGCCCGTGGCCTGCCTTCTAACGGGGGGTTCGGGAGTTTAAACGAAGCTTACATTGATGAACGAGGTGACCGGTTTGGCCGCAATAGAAACACGCCCCCTCATCTTCGCGCTTGCCGCCGGCCTCAGGAGGAGCTAGAATGTCCACCTGCATCGTTCCTCTTGTGGAGAGTCCGGCAGAATCGTGAGACATAACATGAACATAAATAGCAGGGAATGGAGGAGAAGCACTGCGAGTCTTTGTCTTATGGGGCGCCAGCATGATCGCTTCACGACGCATACGACCGCATAAGTCATGTGACGAAGCTTCTAAAAGAGCTAGCTCGTTGCGTAACATAAATGATCTTTAATCGAAATAATATGGATTGGTAGAACACCCCTTAAGGGCTATATCCGCCAACCCGCCGACAGCTAGAACCGAAAGTCTAGATGGTCACCACGGATCTGTGGCTGTTTGAGGGCTAGTACGGCGGTGGCCTCCCTTCCTCCTTATGGGTTGATCGAAACCAGCCGGAACTCGCCTAAAAGCTGCTCGAAGGAATTTGAGAGATGGATTAGCGGTCAGGTGCTTCCGAGCCCATTGCTGGCGACCTCGAGAGAGTTCACTATATGGGTGATTTGCTGTGGTCTTGCATGATAGTGCCGAGGTGCCTGCTGAAGATCACCAAACCACATTGCAGGAGTGAATCTCCGCAGGCTCACGCTTACCCAGGAAAGGCCTGGTGTGTTGTCGGATGTTTTCGTGAGCTGCATTGTCTGTATGGGCCCGGCTTCCGGTGGCGGGAACCCGCAAGTTGTTGCCAGGCGTTAGTAGGTCCCTCGGGAGTGTTAAATCCACAGGAGCTAGAGAAATGCCTGCCCAAGCCACTTGAAAAGGTCCTGGCCGGGCGGGCGGCCATCTGGTTGAGGGGATTCAGCTTGCCGTCCCAGAGCGATGCCTTGGTGAGTGATGGCCAAGCGGAGTCCTTCCGGCCGCTGTCTGGTAATGCCGTCCGTTTCACGCGATCGACTATTAGGAGACCCAGATGTTGGAAACCGAAGAAACTCCAGGAGGCGTATGTATTAACAGGATACAGCGACTATAGAAGTCAGGGGACGCCGTGATGCAGGAAACTGCTGTGGCGAGGTGAGCGCCGAGGACGGGCGTTTCACAGTCCGTGATCGCAGGAGCGCTGAGGACGGGCGTGGACCGCTTGAGGCGAGGCGTGACGCGGAGGACAGCGTAATCAGCTTGAGGCGGGACGCGAGGAGTCGCGAATCAGTTTGAGGGCGCAGGGCGTGGACGCTGAGGACAGCGAATCTGAAGCTTTGAGGCAAGGCGGACGCCGAGGATGGTAATCAGCGGAGCGGGAACCAGCGACCTATGGAGTGAAGACTCGAAGACGGAGACAGACGGTAAGTACAAGCCAGGGATTACTAGAGCCGGCACTTAACTGAGGCCAGGGCGTGATCACCGGAGTGAGTGAGAATGACTGGCGAGGTATGCTGGGATGGATCTCTAAGAAGGTCTGCTACAGGATGAGATGATGTAGGTCAGCTGTTCCAATGAAGGAGCAGGAGGAGGGGTAGCAGTCGATGAACCGCGACAACTTATGCCTTAAAAACCAACTAGTGAAATATTTCAGTCATTCAGTCATGCAAACTGTTAGTGCAAAGGTGAGCTAACACCTGTGCTCAGGTGAGTGTTTATGTTCTTCTAAAATGGATGGTGGAACGTGAAAAGAAGGAAGGAGAGTGCCCAGCCACCCCCAGACCCCCGCCGCAGCAGCCCACGGTTGGTCCAAGGAGGAGCAAAGCAGAGGCCAGCCACCCCCACCCCGGAGGGGAGCACCTGGGAAAAAGGGGCCCACATGCAGCAGGAACATGGCCCCACCAGGCTCACCCACTGTTGGAATTTTGGCGGGCCCAGCGCCCAGGGCAAGGACCAGAACCCACCCCCAGGGACACGGACACCCCCCGGCTCAGGTGTAATGGGGAACACACACCCTCAACTCCCCTTTAATACCGCCACCCAGGAGACCGCACCCGGACATGCAGTCAGTCGCTAAGGGACCCGCACTTCCACCAGGAAGGGTAGGGACAGATGGTTCCCAGGTCCCACCTTCCTGCAGAATGTGTGTGCGTGTGTGTTTGTTTGAATGCATATTTTGAGGGGAGGGGTAAAATACAAGTAGTCAAAATTGGTGGGTGGGGCACTAAGGGACATCTCCTGATTACTCACAGTGATGCCCTCACCCTCCCACCAAGGGGCTCCAAATTAAGGGAAGAATTAAGTGGTGCTAGGAGGACATCTACGTTTGCTGGCAGTGATGTCCAAGCACCCCCTCACTAAGTGAGACCCCACATGTTCAGCAAGGTGCAATAAAACCGGAAGAGGGGGGGGGCTCCACTCATGCAGTAACCATGGGAGGACCACTGCCAAGTAGCCTCTACAAGATCGTGAGTTAAACCCCACCCCTTCACCCTAATATGAGGTTATATGAGGAAGGGGGAAGGTTGGGGACAGCTGGTAGACAGTCCCCCCGGTGGCCAAACAGCCCCCAGCCCCAGCATAGCCCGCCACCCCAGCCCAGGGACCCCATCCCCGAGGCTTACACGCCAGCCTGCACCACCCACCCCACAGAGAGATAAAAGCTGTCAGCCCCCGAGCAAGCTCAGTGTCTCTGCTAATCAGGGCCCAGAAGAGCTTGGTTTCAGGCCTCGGACGGACCGAGAACCACAGCTGGGCAACCGCCGATTGCCTGCCGGAGACCCCGACCTGCCAACTCTAAGGTCTCCGCATTAACAGTGGGCTCCTCTCCAGAACGCCTCCCACAGGACACAGGGCTAAAGAAATCATTTTTTCTTCAATGATTTGTGATCTTCACTGGTGTCCATGGATTACATGAAATCTTTCCACCTTTATCCACCTTTGTCATGGTAGGGGGAACACCTCAATGGAAGGGGGGGGGGTCATCTTAGATAGCACAAGGGATAAACCGTCAAAAGCCCCATAGCCCCGTCATGTCAGAAATGATCCACAACTGTTTGTCTTGTGTAAGCTCTTATTACCTGTAAAGTTAATTAAGAACCAATTGCTATATGCAACCCTGACCAGGGCTCCAGACTAACTTTTTTCACTAGGAGCACCGTGGCCCCTAACTGAAAATTTTAGGGGCACAACCAGAAAATTTAGGGGCGCATACCGTAAATCAACATTCTGACCAGATCTACTAATTTCCACTGTATTACTAATAAATACTTTAATAATAGATGCAGAAATTACAATGTGCTGTTTCTAATTCAGTGTCACATTTTATTCTGTACTTTTGAAAATGCAACAACAGGTAAACTGACAGCAGCATCGCTGTCATGTCAGTACAAATAGTAAAGAAAACGGATGGAAATTTATCTTTGTGACACCAAATATGTAAAGCCAAGATGCACAATAAGCGTGTTTGAGATCACCCAGGTGGACTCAACCCTCCGCAGATCACCTGGTGTGGGACATATATTTTTGTTTTTGCTCCAACATCAACTGTCAATCATCACAAAAATATCGCGAGAAAAGGGGCGGGAGCAAGGGGCAAACCTACCCGGACACAGCTGGAAACTGAACTGACTGAAAGCTGCCCCAAAGACTACAAAACAATGCATTATGGGACATGTGTCCTGATGGTTTTTGTAGTTGAGTGATTAATTAAAATATTTAAAATACAAATTCATTAAAAAAGGCTACATGCATCACAAAACATTAAAATAATCATAAAATATATAATAACAGAGATCATACTAAGGGGGAGAGGAATATTAAAACTAAATTGAATGTTAAGGACAACTCCAACTTCCTGTTCTCCTTCAGTCCTGCTGCAGATTCGCCTTCATCTCACAGATGAGCCGGCACCAGGTGCCGTGCCGGCTCATCTCAAACACGTCTATCGTTGCATTTTCCCCACGTATTTTCAGTGTGTCTAAAACTAATGTTTTTTTTTGCTCAAGCGTGTTTAAATTTCAAGCCCTGTTAGCTGTCACGCGTGTTTTAAAGCACACATTTATTCTCCTCAGCTGACCATCTCCCGCAGGAGCGGTGAGCTGCCGTAACAGCCGTGCACGAGAACCATTTGATACGCCGCCGTAACCGTAACCAAAACGTAACCTTCCTCCGGCTCTGTGCGGCCCAGAGCAAAGTTCAGCTCTGACTGCATGTATTTAGAAAATGACCAGCGAATAAATACGTTCTAAAAAGGAAAGTAAGGAACTCCTAAATGTGGTCTGGGGAGGGAGGGGGCTGTCAGGTGTCCTGCTTTAAATGTTCCCCTGCTTTCAAACCTGGTCATGGTCCCGCCCCCAACAGTCATTTACCCCACTGTGATTGGTTGGTCATCTCTGTGCACGACGATGAAAAAGTGTCATTCATTAAAACTGGCGGGCTGCAGTAACATTTAACTTTCATATTAAGGCGGGGGCCGCAAAATATCATCTTGGAGGCCGCAAATAGCCCGCGGGCCGCGAGTTTGAGACCCCTGCTGTACACTCTGGCACTGGTACACTAGCCGCAGGTCGGAAGAATGGATCAATAGTTCTCTTACTCATAGCTCAGACGCACATATCAGGTTGTGATGATATTTGTCTCCGTTTCCTTCCCACAGATGTTTACACGCGCTCGATTATCTCTAGGCCCCGCCCCCTCCACGCATTTAGCCAGTTACAGTGACTTATTCTTCTCACACGCATTGGCCGCCTCACAGACGGGCGTCACGCGAGTGTGTGCTCGCGTTTCATGAGTATATGCGCGAGTGTGTGTGTCTGCCTGCATGCGTGTGCGCTCGCGTCTCATTGATTATTTCATTGATCATTGACGTGCCCCTTCCACATTTAATGTATAAAAAATACGGAGGGTGGGGGAGGCAAATTTACTGGTCGCACATGTGCGACCTGAAGTAAAATTCAGTTGCACACTCTCAAATTTTGGTCTCAAAATGCGACCAATTGGTCGCAGTCTGGAGCCCTGCGACCTGGATTTAACTCATGGATGCGAACTAGCCACTTTGAGGCAGGGGTGCTAACCACTACACCACATGTACCTGATGTTTGTTTGTCTGTTTTTTACGTTGACTTTTTTCTGTCTGTGATGATGATTGTTTTATTTGTCAAATCATCAAATCTGCTTGTAAATATTTTGTTTTCTGCTTTGCTTATTGGTCTAAATGTTTATCTTCCTGTTTTTCTTTAGTTTTTTTTCTGCTTGTCTACAGCAAAGTAATGATTTCCCTCAAATCAGTCTTGATGGCGATCCTCCATTCATCGTTTGTAACCGTGGCGTTTTCCTGTTAGACCCTGCCTCCATCATGGTTGACAAACCTCCGTCTTCTCTCCCCCCAGGATACTCGCGTAACTCCAACAGCGTGTCTCCTCGCGGCTACGCACCAAGCTCCACCCCCCAGCAGTCTAACTACAACACCATCACATCTACCATGAACGGGTACGGGGCGGGGATGGCCAACCTGGGCGTGCCTGGATCTCCAAGCTTCCTGAATGGTTCTACGACCAACTCTGCTTACGCAGGTGAGTACGTTTACAGAGCAAAAGGTTGGTGGTGAGAGGCTGCTGAGCATCTGTGAGTTCAGCATTTTGGATTTCACAATCCTCATATTTATGTTCATATCTTAACGGTGAACACGGATCCTTTTACCCTGAAGCAGCGCCACATTTTACTGCTGGGGACTCATCCTTTGAGCTTTCGTAAACGTCTGGCTGTGTTGGCCACAGTCTTCAACTATCTGTGATTGGATCAGGAGAAATCTGTCCTCTTCAGGAGTGCAGACTTGGCCCCTCTGGGCTTCCGTACTCCATGGAGTGGTCGACATTTTTGTGCACACACTACGTTTACGCTCTGAACTCCTGTGTCTTGAAGGCATCTTTGCTCAAACCTTCATGAAATTTTCTCTAGCTCCTCTAAAGAAAGGTTCTGGCTCCTCTAGGAGGCAGCAATCAGGGGATGCTGTTGCCCCTGGCAACCATGGAGGGGGAGGCTCACATCTGCGCTGCAGCATCCTGCTCAGACTGTGACGGCTCCCCTTCCCTCTTCATCATCACCCCCTCCTGCACTGACCTTGTTAACATCCTTCATGCGTTCATCAAAACGACCTGAAGGGGGCGTTGCTCTGTGGAACCATGTCAGCTGCTTGACATGTGGTGAGCATGTTCAGTTCAGCTGTTTCTCCAGAAAAAAACGGATCTGGTCCAGGAAGACGTGTCTTCATAACAGTGGGAGGAACCCAGCTGGAGTGTCTCAGGTCCAGGTGCTGATCCAGTTTTATCTGGGTCCACCGTTTCCTTATTCCTTCTTCTAATTTGACGTCACTGATGACATCTGGAGAACCGCCTGAGTAGAAACTCTGGAGTTCTGCGGCACCAAACCCAGCTCACCACCATGCAAAGAACATGAACGTTTTACAGAGAAATCCACGAAGGTTCTCCTTCATCGGCTCATGTTTTTACCAGACCCAGAATGTAGGTCTACTCCCCCCACCTGTTCAGAGAGGGTTCTTCCATTTGGACATAGTCTCTTCCTGGACTCATGTGTCCTTTTGGTCCAGAACGTGACTCTGTCAGCTGACCTCCTGAGTCCTGGACTGATGTTGTGGCTCTTCTGTACTGGAACAGTGTGTAAAAACATTAAAGATAGTAATAATATTAATGATGGATCAGATTTGTCTGCGGTTTTCCAGATCCTCAAAGTTCTTCCAATGTGTCCATCATTCATTCATACTTGGTGATTGTAACTGCTGATGTAGCCTCAGCTGCCCCGGGGCAGACTGACAGAGGAGGGGCCGCCAGTACGGCCCCTCTGACCATCACCGGGACATTCATGCACCAGTGGAGCCACACTGGAGGCAGGGGGGGTGAAGTGTCTTGCCCGAGGACACAAAGACAGCTGAGTAACCCTTGTGCTATCCTAGGCACTTTAACATTGGGAGCTGGGTCATCTAGACCCACTAGATAGTGGGTCATCTAGACCCACTAGACAGAGCTCTGAACCTTTTTTCTTCAATGATCTGTGATCTTCACTGGTGTCCATGGATTACATGAAATCTTTCCACCTTTGTCATGGTAGGGAGAACACCTCAATGGAAGGGGGGGGTCTTAGGATAGCACAAGGGTTAGGGGAGCAGGGATCAAACACCGATCATTGGTCGACCTAACAACCGCCTAAGCCACTGCCGCCCTAAAGCTAGTTTCCGTCTGAGCCTGTGAAAAAAACAATGTCAATCCAAATCCCCACTAACTACTGATTCCAGAATAAAATCGTGTCTCTGCTTACAGACCAAAGAGGCATTCAATGACAGACGGTACAATGACTGGTTACACAAGAAAAACTGACAGACCACATCATGCTATTTACAATACTGATGCTAACTCAATGTCACACTGTCAAACACGGTGGAGGCAGTATGATGGTCTGGGGCTGCTGTCTACCAAAGCTCAGAAGGAGGAAGTCCTCGATGTGGGCGTGACCTGCAAGAAGTCAAAAGTCCGGACCTGAACCTTAAGAAGCTTCATACGGGAGGGGGGGTCGGTATTGAAACCAAGAAAGAATTGCCGTTCAGTCATTGGCTCTGCCAGCCGTCTGTGTCAGTTTGACCCCCCCCCCCCCCAGTCTGCTACTGAGCACGTGCACACAATGAGCGCGCACATGCAGCTGCAGCTTCAGGTTGGTTTCACTTCTCCAAGTTATGGATCAACTTTACCAGACGTTTGTTTCAGCTCATGCCTCTCCCTCCAGCCTTCGTCCTCTTCCTCCTGAACCCCCCCGCATGCCCTCCTCATCTCCCCTCGACTGCTCACCCCTCCTCACCCCGCCTCTCCCTCCTCTGCTCCCATAGGCCCTTGTTCATTCTCTCCTGTCCATATGGTTTCTGCAGTCAAACAGAAGAGCGCCTTCGCCCCCGTCGTGCGGCCACAGACCTCCCCGCCCCCCACCTGCACCACCAACAATGGCAGCAACCTCCAGGGTGAGCATCCCACCACCCCTCCTCCTCTTCCTCCCACCCGTCAGCATCTCGGCCCCCCCTGCAGTCCTTGTCCCGTCCGGGCTTGCAGGCAGACGCGCAGCAAAGTTGATCCATAACATCTGAGTCAGGTGTCTGAGCGCGCTCAGTGTGGAGGAGCCAGACCTCTGTAAATGCCCCCCGCCCCCGCCTCAGCAAGCAGACACAGAGAGCTCAGGATCTGGGGGGGTTTCTCTGGATGGACTCCAGCTGAGCGTGCTCAGAGGTCTGCTGCTGGAAAGGAGCTACTCCGTCCTCCTGGAGGAGCAGAAACAAACCGCCTTTATAAAAATATGGAGTTTCCATTTTACATCCAATAATTCTGCAGAAAACTCATATTCATTGATTTAAAAGAACCTTTTATATGTAAAGACTAAAGCAGAAAAAGAAAAAGGCCCTGAAATTTTCCTCCATCAGCATCTGACTGTGTTTCCTGTTTCAGCCATGGCCGGACTCATTGTGCCCCCCATGTGACGACCAAGCACAACGTGAAGATGTGGACCCGCCCACTAACCGGAAACACCACCCCCACCTTCTGCAGTTTCCTCCCAGAGATGCCACCTCTATAAAATGTGGAATTTGTTGTTTTTTTTGCACCTGAATCTCAATGAAAGTCATGAACACGTTCCTGTCAGTTCCAGCTCAGCTTAAAGGTTCAACCAGCAGTTTACCGTTTTTTCCGCCTGACGGTGGAATAATGAGTCCACAAACCTGGATCCTTCAGAATCTGACCTCTGTGATGGGCTGTTATCGGACCCGTCCAGCACAAACCCGAGGGAAAATGTTAGGAGGCCTCTGGGCCGGAAACTGGACCGAGTCAGTGCCACCCCCCCAATAAAAAATGGTTTACTTACTGAGGCATCTGATTAGTCAGTTTGTAACTTAAATAGCTTAAAGAAGAAATATCCTGAAAAAAAGAGGATTACCAAGAAGAAGGTATCAGATCCAGAACGGTTCCTCTGACTGAGGAACAGCTGTTCATTTCTCTGTAGAAGTCGATGAGCTTTTGGCTTCTTTGGGCCACTTACCGTTTGGAACACCAGGGGGAGGAGTCACTCAGTCCAGTTCTCAGATACAGTCAATGTTCTGTACCATCGGTCTGAGTGTTCATGACCCGTCTGGAAGACGGGGGTCCGTCACAGGAGGCTCTGCAGCTGGTTTCTATGGGATCTGGTCTTCTGGGGTCTTTGTTCTCACTGTGGACCAAACTGTGATGGTTCTTGTTGTTCTACTGGTTGATCTTTTTTCTATGTATTTATAGTCCATTCTGGGGAGTTCTTCTGACTTAGGCCTGAATGATAGATCAAAGATAAATATGTATGTATCACATTTGATGTCTTAATACTTTTAGATCTAATAAAGTCAGAATGGAAGGACTTTTGTAAAAAAAAAAGAGAAGCCGTTGTTCTCATGGAGGTCCTGGATTCTGCCAGCAGGACCTCAGCAGCTCTTCCATAACTTTTGTACAAAAAACTGTTATGATTCCATATTTAACTTTTGTAAAACACATTGTGCATTTTTCTCGTCCTTTGTGTATTTTTGTGAAATGTAAAATGATGGTTCTTTCTTAATGCACTATTTCTGTTGAAGCACTTATTGAGAAAAAGAATCTGAAAGAAAAGAACGATGACGTCAGAAAAGCAAACATGTCTTTTAGCTGAGTCAGCGGAGAATTTTAACATTTCCTAATTCAAATGTGAGCAGTTTCTATCTTTAACGTTTTATTATCTTCTTTTTTCATTAAAAAAATAAATACTTTCTGAAGGGAATGTCTGGATGCGGGCGCTGCCACAATCGGGCTCTTTCTCCGGTTCTGGACCACCGGGTCCTCCGGAGACCAGAACCTATCCAGTTCTGAGCCTTAAACACCGACATGAAACATCCGTCTCCGTTTCATAACTGATAAAAGGTTTACACATTTTTTCCTCTTTAGTTTCGGGTTACAGTGCCTAGGATAGCACAAGGCCCACGTTTCATTCCAAACATCAGAAACTTGAAGGCATTATGCTCCACTTTGCTCCTGTAAATATAATTGTTCTTCATGGATCCAAATGGAAGAAATAGAAATGAATCAAATCTAAATCTATCCACACGGTAATCAATTGAACATCAGAGTTTCAATATATTTTTCAAATTCTTCTTTTCACGTTTTTTTTTTTAGATCTTTCTTTGTGTTTAGTAAATCACAAAGCAAAGCTGAACATTTCTGGGTTAAATATTTCAAAGGTTTGACTTAATATGTACATTTTTCAACCTCAGCAAAAAAGCATCAGAAATTGAAAGCCTTACATGTTTTGATTTGATTTGATTTGAAATGGTTTATTTCAAGCAATTAAGTAGAAATAATACACTAAAGCAATATAATCATCAGTTATACATTCATACAGTAACTAATCAAATGTAGGATAATTAGACATATTAATAAATATTGCTTGAAAGGGAGTGGAAGGAAGCAAACTTATATAATAAAATATACTACGTTAAAAACAAACTAAACACCTTCAGTCTTCTGAAGACTTCAGGAAATAACATTTCAGCCAAATTCTAGAGCAACATCTGGAAATAACTTTCTCTTACTGCATCCTCTCACCCCGCTTCTCAATTTGTCTTTTTCTGTCTCCAGTTGTAAAAATTCTCATCTTCATGTTTAAAATGAAAATGTTCTTCTTAATGTTTTCCTTGAACATGAAGCAGAGGCTCTGTGAAACCTAAACTATATCCTCCAAGTCTATGAAAGCACAATTCATGTCTTTAGACTAAAAATGACATGTCCAGATTGGTCCTTTCCTGTCTCTAGCCACGCTGTAAATAGATGCATGTCTTCAGTTTTCTTCTTTTCTTGTGATTCAGTAATTTTTGTACAGAAACAATCTAATAAAGGTGGCGCTTGGCTTGAAGCTGTAAAAGGTCTGTTTTGGTTGTTTTTCTATATCAATGTGGATTTTGAAAGTCAAACGAACAGAAAGCTGTTCTTTGAGACAGAATCTTCTTTTTTTAAACCTCACCGTACCGGAACATGAACATGATTACCTATGCTTTTGTAGAACTTTTTAACCCTTGTGCTATCCTATGACCCCCCCCCCCTCACATTGAGGTGTTCTCCCTACCATGACAAAGGTGGATAAAGGTGGAAAGATTTCATGGAATCCATGGACACCAGTGAAGATCACAAATCATTGAAGAAAAAAGGTTCAGAGCTCTGTCTAGTGGGTCTAGATGACCCCACTGTCTAGTGGGTCTAGATGACCCACCTCCCAATGGTTAAGTGCCGAGGATAGAACAAGGGTTACAAGATCCAGGTACTAACAGGCTGCAATAATGTTGAATACTTTTGTAGTTTTTCTGCACTGTACTTTTATTTGACATAAGTACATTGAGGGTAAATAAACCAGTACTAACCAGTACCGTAACTGCTGATACTTTACTTAGATGACCCCACTACCAATGTTAAAGTGTCTAGGATTGCATCCAAGGGTTACGCATCTAGGACGTCTACCTTTCCACCTGGTCTCCTGGACACAGTACGTCCACCTTCCTCCTCTGCCTCATGTCAGGAAGACAGAGGATAAAACAGAAAGCCTATGCCTCCTTTTGTCAGTCTCTCGTGTCATGACATTTACAAGATAAAAGCTTGAAGCACGTCAGAACTGAATTTCTGCTTCTTTAGAAGCTAGCAGCTCTGATTTGTCAAGGCAAAGATCTTCCTCTCAGAGAGATAAGCATACGGGAAGTTGGAAAGGTTTATCAGTCTGCAGCTCCAAGCAGGATGACTGTTTTTATGTTCAGTAAAAGAAGAGCTATTTGATTCCAAGGGCTGCATTGACACAACAACTGGTTTGTTGGTTCATGGATCAAATGACGATAAAGGAATGCATAAACACTACGGCAGCAGAAAACATGAAAGCTGCTTTATTTTGGTTCTCAGAGAAGCTGCTTAGCTAAAAAGATGAGACAGCGTTATCTTATTTCATCTTCAGCAGATGGACAGACATACAGGATGATAAGAAGAGTCTCCTTGTGAATGTGGACACCAACAGCTGGAGCCTGAACATTGTAACTGTTGTGCTATCCTAGGCACTTCAACATTGGGAGTTGGGTCATCTAGACCCACTAGATAGTGGGTCATCTAGACCCACTAGACAGAGCTCTGAACCTTTTTTCTTCAATGATTTGTGATCTTCACTGGTGTCCATGGATTACAGGAAATCTTTCCACCTTTATCCACCTTTGTCATGGTAGGGAGAACACCTCAATGGAAGGGGGGGTCATCTAAGATAACACAAGGGTTAAATGGGTCGGTACAAAGCTTCTCTGACTCATCTGGTGATGTAGAAGCAGATCTTCAGAAAAGTTCACGAGGCTCTGAGCTCAGATGAACTTCCAGTCAGAAACTGGAGTAAAGGACCATGAGAGACCCTCACAGTTCTGCTGGATCAGCTGTATTTGTCTCCAGTAGGTCAGACTACTGTAACGGCCTGCTCACCGGCCTCTCCAAACCAGCTGTAAAACAGCTTCAGTACATCCAGAATGCTGCTGCTGGAGTCCTGACCAGAACCAGGAAGTATGATCACATTAGTCCTGTGCTCAGGTCTCTGCACTGGCTCCCTGTACCTCAAAGAATAGACTTCAAAGCAGCTCTGCTTGTGTCCAAGTCTCTCCATGGCCGAGCACCAAAGTCCATCTCTGACATGTTAGTGCCATATGAACCATCTCGTACTCTGAGGACCTCAGGGGCCGGCCTCCTGTTGATTCCCAGAGTCAGAACTAAACAAGGGGAATCAGCGTTTCAATATTCTGCAGCTAAAATCTGGAACAGCCTCCCTGAAGGCGTAAGACAGGCCTCTTCTGTGTTCATGTTCAAATCTAGACTGAAAACATTTCTGTTTAGCCGTGTATATGACTGAAAGGTCCTATCTGCACTTTTCTTTCCTTCCTTCCTTTATTTTTAAATCTTTTTTTTTTCTTTTCTTTTAAAGTAAATTTTATGTTGATTATTTCTATGATGTATTGTGATTTGAATGCATTTTTCTGTTTAGTGAAGCACCTTGAATTACTTTGTGTACGAATTGTGCTCTACCAATAAACTTGCCTTGCCTTGCCTATAGTCATGAAACATCGAAAATAGAAGATCACAAACCATCTCCCTCCACCTGCAGCTTCATCCAAAATGATTTATCTGTTTGGGTACAAATGATCTAAAGAACAGTTAGGAGCCAGCCCAGAACTGCACAGAGAAACTTCAATCATCTGTAGAGACCTGGGACGACAGTAACAAAGGTTACTACGGTAACACTCTCCGCCATCATGAATTCAAATCTTGCAGAGCTCCAGAGGTCTTCCTGCTAGAACCAGTACATGTCCAGAACCATCTAAAGTTCTCCAAAGACCACCTTAATGATCCAGTGGAGGCTCGGAAGAAGGTCATGGGGACAGATGAGACCAAAAGGAACTCTGGTAGAAATGTTTAGAGGAGGAAAAAAATGCTGACTCACTGTGAAGCACGGAAGTGAAAACGTCATGGTTTGGGGCTGCTTTCCTCCAAAGGACACAGAGCAGATGAGGAGTGAAAGGTTTAATTGATCCATGTTTGGACTGAGTGGAATTTTGCATTGAAAAGCTCCCAGCCTCCGTGTGAGCTGGAGACATGTTCTCATACCTCAATTTTCAATAAGTAAAACAAACAAAATAAATAAAAATAACCAAAACTGAGGAACTTGTGAACCGAATAGAGCTCCATGCTGTTTGGCAGATGTGGATGTACTCAAACTCATAAGCTGATGCAATGCTGTCTTCTCCCACAGTGTGTTAATGGCTTGCGCACAATCTGAGAGTCAGGTCGTGATTTTTCAGGTTGACCACGTTGCCTAGTACATGCGGCTTTAAAAGTAGTCAAACACGACAAATGGGTGGGTGCGGCTTGTAATCAGGTGCGGCTTGTAATCCGGAATTCACAGTACAATTATTATTTTTAAAAAAAATAACTTTTAGAAATCAACATGGCAATGAAGTATCCAAAATATATGCAGATTATGTTATTTATAAAAGTCATTGTGACATGGTGCCTCTGTCAATCACATACCTCCTCCCCCTTTCCTGCTCTGCTCTGGACACGACCGGCTGGTTCCACTCACCTCATCTCCATCTCCGCCTACTTAAGGACATCCAGGACCTGTTTTCAACACCAGTCCCTTGTTCCTTCCACAGTGCTTATGTCTGGCCAGCTCATGTTTTGTGCCTTGTCCTGTTCCAGCCTCGCTAACTGTTCCTCTCTGCTCCGCTCTCAGGAATCAGCCTCACCACGAGTGAACCTCTGGTCGCGGTCCTCCGCTCTCGCTCCCCTCCTTGGATTCAGCCGTAGCCACGCACTCTGGATCGTCCTGCCACAAACCTCCAGTCAGCCGCCACGCCACATCAAGAATCCTGCAATATACTCACCACCTGTGAATTAAACTCTCTTAACTCTCCTTACGTCTCCTTAAGTGTCCTTCTGGGTTCCAGCGTTTGGGTCGGTCAGAAAATCCCGCGAGACCATGACACATTGATATGATAAAAAATAATACTATATCAGTAAAATAGACATAACCCCTTTTCAGGAATTTTCATAGCAAAATGTGATCAAGTATCAAAAGTTAATAATATGTGCAAAATTATGTTACATTAGGAGAAATTCATGAATCAGCTTATCAATTTTTTGGCGCAATGAAGTAGTATCATTAAAAGTCAATCAATTTAACCATTTTCAATAATTGATTAATCATTTGTTTTATTTTTTGTATTTTTATTTATCATTTTTTTGTCTTTTTATCTTTTTTATGATAAAGTAATGCTATGAAGTAAAAAAATAAATAAATAAATAAAAATAAAATAAAAAAATAAAAAGGGTTCATATTTGTCGAAAGACCAAGGCTGGTATTTCTTCTTCTTTTGCTGATAAACAGCCGTTCTTCTCGCTTTAAAACAAAGTTTATAGTTCTCTTCACTGTTATGTCTGCAGACATTAGATGGAGGTCCATATCCTTAGCTAGCTTGTGTTTTTGATTCACAAACCTGATGAGGATCGCTGGTTTCTCCGTCTCCTTTCTCCTGGGGAGTGGTTGGCAGGTCTCCATGGTGTTGAGATCCAGGGAAATCCCTGTAGATGTGAGAAATGATCCCACTTGGTGTTCCAGAGACTCTGCACTGCTCTCCGTTTCAGAGCTCCTAGCACTATTAGCATTAGCAATGCTAACTCCAGCTGCATCTAGCTTTGCCCGAGGTTTGATCGGTACTCCAGTGAGAATGACATTATTCATCCTTACTTGTTGTTCCACATCGTCCAGTCTTTTCTCAAGAATGTCGACCCGGTTTTCTCGCTGCTCGTTCCGAGCACGGAGCCTCAGGAATTCTTCCAATAGCACTGAGAGCAGAGTTAGCTTCACGTTAACTTGTTCCATAAAGGGATACAGCGTAGCTTGGATATCATCAAGAGTCTTTTTAAGGTCTTCGTATTCCTGGTTTTTCTTAGGGGCCATGGTCAGCTCTCTTTTTTGGAGAAAATCAACTTTTTAAGTCGTTTGAAGATAGTTGTATAGCCGCCATGAGCCCACACGCGTCCGTGTTGTAACCCGGAAACGGAAAAAAAAACCTTGAGCTATACTAGGCACTTTAACGTTGGGAGTTGGGTCATCTAGACCAGTGTTTTTCAACCTTTTCTGGGCCACGGCACACTTTAACCTTAAAAAAAATCCCGCGGCACACCAGCATCCAAAAATGAAAAAAAAAGGAGAAACTCATAGTCTGTATTGATCTACAGTCCCTCCACAATCTCACATGCATTTTTGAAATAATTGTTACAGAAAAAGCTGGAAACTGCAGCTGTTTTTTTCTAAAAGATGCAATAAAAGTTAATGATTTAAAAACAGTTTGATGTGTGTTCGTTGGTTTCAAGACGTTTAACAACAGATCTCCTTGTGCGCTGTCACTCTCGCAACCCAATGCATCATGGGAGATGTAGTGCATTAAACGTCCGGTGGAGATCGCGTCTCTGAGCTTCATTGTTTTGTTCACTTGTTCCACGGTCAGACATCGGATTCTGTGGAAAGCTACACCGCTAAAGACGAGCTTTAGCTGGTATTTCTGTTAGAACTGAGCAACTTTACAAGCTAAATCGGGACAAGGAAGTGAAGACTTTAAGCACTTCTGATTGGTCAGACTGATGACATGTGATTAAGCCCCCCAAGAATGATTGGTGGAGATAGTTGAAGGGGCGGGGCTTTCCCTAAATACAGCCAGAGCTGCAGCTGAATCAAAATGTATTTAATAAAATAAACAGAAAGAAAAAAGTATTTTATGATCTTTTATATTCCTAACTACTCAGTGTTTTATCAGGGTCTGTTTGGATGAACAAAGAGCTGACATCCTGGAGATGGGAAATGTTTTTAAATCAGTTAATGAGGGCAATTTCCCACGGCACACATGACCATGTGCCGCGGCGGCACACTGGTTGAAAAACACTGATCTAGACCCACCAGACAGTGGGGTCATCTAGACCCACTAGACCAGAGGTGGGCACTGAGGGCCGCATTCCTGCATGTTTTCCAGCATACCCTGCTCTGGCATGTTCTAATTGGCTGGACACACCTGAACCAGGTAATCAGCCATGAGTAGGGCAAGACTATCTGGAAATCATGCAGACACACCGGCCCTCGAGGCCTGGAGTTGCCCACCCCTGCACTAGACAGTGGGGTCATCTAGACCCACTAGACAGTGCTCTGAACCTTGTTTCTTCAATGATTTGTGATCTTCACTGGTGTCCATGGATTACATGAAATCTTTCCACCTTTGTCATGGTAGGGAGAACACGTCAATGTGGGGGGGGGGGGGGTCATCTATGATAGCACAAGGGTTAAACTTGTTCTGTCCAACAACTGAGAAAACAGATGAGAGCTGAATGCCTTTTGTGTTGGACAGGTTTTACTATCACAAAAAGAGGTTATGAATCTTCGGATAACCAGGGTGTAAATTTGTATAAACCCCATTTTTTTAAATTATTTTTTCATTTATTTGTTACATTTTGTGTTTTAGGTATATATACATATACTTTTTAATACAGTTACAAAAACACAAGTTATTTTCAGTGACTTTCAGAGGAAGCCTGAAAATCCATGGGCCCCCCCACATGCCCCAAAGGTTCACACCTCCTGAGGGTCTTAGGAAAATGGGGGGGGGGGTCTCTTTACGCCTACCTGCCCTTTTCGTATTCTTCCTGTGAAGCTGACAGGATGTTTGTGTTGGCTGTAACTGCTGCATGACCTCACTGTTACATAATTCAAGTAAGAATAATACCCCCCCACCCCAGGTTTTAGGTTCTCACTGCTGTCTCTCTGTAACAATGTTTAACAATCTTTACTTTGTCAAATGTGGGAAGCCTCAAACCAACTGTATCAATAGGAAAACAGTTTTAATAAGCATTCCCAGGTGGGGGCGCTCGAACGCGCCTCACCTGGAAGCTATTAGAGCCGACAGGAAGTGGAGACAGAGATCGAGTGCTTCCCAATAATGTGCGTCCCTCAGGAGACCGGAAATATGTAGATTCATCATAAAACACATCGGAGCGCTTGGACTGTAACCGAGAAGAGAAAATCAGCAGAGACAGCTGGGCACCTCCAGATAAAATCCCACAAACATCTGCAGATGCGGCGGCAGAGCGTTTCATCGCTCATGTCCAACGTCTCTCCTGACGCTCGCGCTGTAAACACCTTCTCCAGATGGACGGCTGGATTTATGGAGACTCCCTCCTGCCAATGCAAGGAGGGATCCGGACCAAAACAGCAGCTATGTTCTCAGTCTCAGCAGAACTCAGGAACAACTTAAGATGAGATCAAGTTTACCTCTTTACTAGAACATCAGCTGACCAGCAGCAGCTCCTTCACGTGAACCACTGACCTGAATCAGCCAATCCCAGCGTCTCAATGGAAACAAGCACTTGATATCTGCTTTGCTGAGTTCTTCTTTTTTTAGTTTCCTGTTAGAAACATTTGTTTGTTAAAACTCATCAAAGAAACCGATCATCATGAATGCTCTTCCTCATTTTCATAACAATCATCCTCACCCTCGTGGAGCTTGGAGTCTGACCGCGTTCCGTTCCTCAGGTCCTCGCTAAAAAATGGATATAATGGTTGTGCTGATGGGGGAGGGGGACATCTAATCTGTTTAATGATGTCTGCAGACGGCGGTGATCCGTGGAGGAACAGGGAGGAGCCGTCAAAGACGCCATCAATCACCACGAGAAACAACCTAAAGCTTGATGAAGGTGATGATGAAGAGGGTTCAGGTCTTTAGTTCAGGCTACATGTTTTGTTTTTTGTCTCTGAAGTCATTCTAGGTGACTTCATGTTTGAGAAAGTTCTGAATGACAGGAAGAACAGATTCCAGTGAGCTTTGTTCATCATCATCATCATCATCATCACCACCTTCATCAGCAGCCCCGCCCCTCAGGTGATGTGGACCTGTGTCTGCATCAGGCATCTGAAGGGTTCTGAGAATCCTTCACGCTTAAATATTTACCTGCAGCTCCATCTGTCCGGCGCTGCCCGGGTCCAGTTCCCTCTGGGAACTCTGAAGATGTGGTTGAGATCGGCTCTGACCAAGACTCTTATTAAAACAATGAAGCTCATAATTATCTGGGAACTCCAGAGCAGTGTTATAGTCGTAATGAGGCCACACCGGAGCCGGAGAATAAAGAATGAATGTAATAAATAAGCCATTAGATGGGCAGTAAAAAGAGCCGGCTGTGTAAAAGAAGCAGTGAAATAAGTTCAGACAGGTCTTGTTGTCTCCTGATGAGCTCTTGGAGAAATTACTGCTTCCATGTTTGTAATAAAATGAGACATCAGCAAGAATAAAGATTAAAATTCAGCTGGAAAATCTGCAGGAAACTAAAAACAGGAGGTGAAGATTTGGAGAAGTTCTCCAAAGAAAACTTGAGCTCTGATCGGGTTTAGATATGAGTCTGCGGTCCAGGTCAGCGGGGGAATACCCCACAGGCCAACAGCAGTTTCATTTTTTACCATTCTCCAGGTTAGAATTAACCTCAAAACCATCAGAATACATTCTGCGTCTGTTTGGCGACAAAATGAAACAGACCAAAATGCCAAACTGGAAGAAGAACCAGAGAAGCTGGGCTTCAGGCCAACCAAAAAGTCATTTCAAGCCTGAAATGGGTTAAAAATCCTTGACGTTTAGCTTCTTTAACTCTGTGTAACCATGATAGTTTATAATCCTGTGGGTCTGGACAGGTCTGGACCGTTACCTGCTAATGATCGTCATCTTCTTCTTCTTCATAGTTATAAACAGACACGTTGATTTTAGCCAGAGAAACGAAAATCATTGTGATCATGTGACGTCTACCTTTTCAGGCCAAAACTGAAGGCCTAAAAAGTGAAATGTCTCCAAAAAAACCTGCAGATTGTCTGAATCCGAGTGTCTGGATGCCTCTGAAGCTTTTATGGTGGAAGTGTTGAGGATTTCCCATAAGGAGCCCAGAGTTTTATTGGTTTTATGGCGACTGTCGTTTCATTCAACCGCCGTCCTGGAAGAGCTCATGGCTAATGGAGGGGGGGTCAAAGGGAAAAGTTTGCTGATTGCAGCTACAGCTTCCACAAACTAATTATCTGTGGCAGTTAAATAAGTCAAAGTGGTCATGCTAATGAGTCCACAAGAGACTGATTGTTAAACTCCATTAAAAAGAATGATATTCCTCCTCTTTTATATTTGTGTTTTTCCTCTAAAGCAGCCAAACAAACTCTGTTGAAAGGTCATGATGCTGCAGAAGCACCGACTAATTAAAGGGAAGCTCAGCAGTCGGAGTGGAGTCATTCCTGCTCAGGTGAGTCTTTGAGTCAGAGACTCAAGTTATAAAAAGGCAAAAGGAAGAAGAAGAAATGCAGACTTCAGGTCTAACCCTTGTCCTATCCTATGACCCCCCCCCCCTTCCATTGAGGTGTTCCCCCTACCATGACAAAGGTGGATAAAGGTGGAAAGATTTCATGTAATCCATGGACACCAGTAAAGATCACAAATCATTGAAGAAAAAAGGTTCAGAGCTCTGTCTAGTGGGTCTAGATGACCCAACTGTCTAGTGGGTCTAGATGACCCAACTCCCAATGTTAAAGTGCCTAGGATAGCACAAGGGTTAACTGATCTAAAAACATTTATCATCTCCAGGAAATCAGCTCTGTCTTCATCCAAACAGGCCCTGATAAAACACTGAGTAGTTAGGAATATAAGAAGTCATTAAAAAAATGTTTTCTTTGTGTTAATTTGAAACTATTAAAGACATTTTGATAAGAATGACGGTACCGCGATTTAGCCGCACCTTAAGCTCTGTTTTAGGAAAAGTCCCGCCCCTTTAATTGTCTCCACCAATCATTCTTGGAGGCTTAATCACATGTCATCAGTCTGACCAATCAGAAGTGGTTAAAGTCTTCACTTCCTTGTTCTGATTCTGCTCATAAAGTCTCTCAGTTCCAACAGAAATACCAGCTAAAGCTCGTCTTTAGCGGTGTAGCTTTCCACAGAATCCGGTGTCAGACCGTGGAACAAGAGAACAAAACCATGAAGCTCAGAGAAAAGAGTCTGTCTGGCTTTTTATCACACTACACCTCCCATGATGCATTGGGTTAAAGTGACAGTCACAATGAGTCGTCCTTGTTAAACATCTTGTAACAACAACGAACACACATCAAAGTGTTTTTAAATTTTCTAACTCAACTTTTATTTCATCTTTTAGAAAAAACAGCTGCAAATTCCAGCTTTTTCTGCCACAATTATCACAAAAATGCACGTGAGATTGGGGGGTGGGGGTGGGGGGGGCTGTAGATCCGTACAGACTATGAGTTTCTATGAGCGGAGGTTTTTTTTTAATGCTGGTGTGCCGCGGGATTTTTGTCAAGGTCAAAGTGTGCCGCGGCTCAAAAAAGGTTCTAAAACACTGGTAGATGACCCAACTCCCAACGTTAAAGTGCCTAGACAGCACAAACAAAGTCTAATTTAAATAGATTACTTAAAAAAAACAAATGTAAAAACCTGATTCATATTCACTAACCTGGAGTTTAAATAATAATTAAGAATCAACCCGAATGGATCTGAAACATTTGAGTTTACTGGTACATTTCCGTTCATTTAATGTCCAGCATGAAACAATATTCAAGGAAAAAAGAGCAGAAATCTGCAGAAGCCAAATATTTTTCTACCAAAATGAAGAAAACTAAAGATCTCACCAATTACAATGTTTTGTAGGGTTAAGTGCCCAAAATAATAACCTAATTTAAAATGTTTCTTGGATCATTTTTGTATCATTTTTCCCTCCCTCCCTCCAGACAGCAGTCTAAGCAAAGATGCCCAGACTTCCCTCACCCCGGCCACTTCCTCCAGCTCCTCTGGGGGGAATCCCAGACGTTCTGTCGCCAGGTGAGAGACACAGTCTCTCCAGAGTGTCCTGGGTGTTCCCTGGGGCATGTACCGGTTGCGACATGCCCCAGGGAACACCTCCCCAGGGAGGCATCCAGGAGGCATCCAGACCAGATGGAAGATGAAATCCAGAGGCACCTCAACTGGCTCCTCTGGATGTGAAGGAGAAGCGGGTCTACTCCGAGCTCTCTGCAGGTGACCGAGTTCCTCCGTCTACCTCTAAGGGAGCGCCCAGCCCCCCTACAGAGGTCCTGCTTGTATCCGGGACCTGATCTTTTATTGTCCTGTCCAGCAAATGAACAGACTGCAGCTGAGAGCTTCTTGTGACGGACAAGTTTGTTTTACAATCAGGGTTGGTTGTTACTCTTGGAGTTTGTTCAAATAAATCCCTTCTGTAACAGATGTGAACTTTATTGAGTTTTAGCCACTGGAACAGGATGTGTGTTTGTGTGTGTGTGTGTGTGTGTGTGTGTGTGTGTGTGTGTGTGTGTGTGTGTGCGTGTGTGTAATAAGGTCATGAAACCATGCTAACCAGCCCAGAGAAAATTCTAATGATGATGAGAGGAGGCTGGCATTTTGGCGTGTTGCTGCAGGTCTATATGTGGCATCCATCGAGCATCCCGCGACCCGAGGGGGAGCTGAAACCCCCCAGGCTGGACAGAATCCAATAAAACGCACTAGACGTTTTAATTGTATTTTCCTCATCAAGGAGTAATGTGCAAGATGGTTGTTGCATTTCTGTTGAGACCAATAAGGCTGATATATCAGTCATTTCCGGATAAACATCCTCCCCCTCAGGTGGGGCTGCTGGGGGTGTGGGCGGTAAATTGAGGATCAACCTTTTGGTTTCTGAACTGTCCAGACTTTTCTGTTTGTTAAACTGCTAGAAAGAAGGATGAAAACACAGAAAGTTCAAATGCAGCAGGGCTTGTTGGGCTGGGAGAAGTATTGATGATTCAGGGTCCAGAAGGTTGGAGAAGCACCTCAAATGTTTTCCTCCAAATGAGGACAACACGTCTGGTGTCGTGGTCTCCAACAGAAACGTCACGGTGCCACGATGACTCAGCAGGTGGAGCGGTTTTGACACTTCTATCTAAACTTAGAACACGTCATCGCTTTTGCTGGACTGTCGCTCATAATAAAGAAGAAAGATGAAGGAATGAGTGGGAAAACAACCCCCCATCAACTAGCATGATGCTCCTCAGTGAGCTACAGCGCCAACGTGTGTTCAAAGACAGACGCTGCAGTCAAGCCTGAGAAAGCCATCGACCTTTGACCTGTATGTTTGAAATGAACAGAGCTCAGCAAAATGGTGCTACAGAGCACTGTTTTTATCTGACAGAGACTTTTTATTTCTGATGAACAAGAATCATAAAAACAAAAGAATTCTGTGCAAAACAGGATTTTACAAAAAAGACCAACTGTTCCACTGTTCCTCTGTTCCACTCTTCTTACTGTTCCACTCTTCTTACTGTTCCACTGTTCCTCTCTTCCCACTGTTCCTCTGTTCCACTGTTCCTCTCTTCCCACTGTTCCACTCTTCTTACTGTTCCACTAATCCTCTGTTCCCACTGTTCCTCTGTTCCCACTGTTCCTCTGTTCCCACTGTTCCACTCTTCCCACTGTTCCACTGTTCCAACTGTTCCTCGGTTCCACTGTTTTACTATTCCCACTGTTCTTCTATTGCCGGAGAACAGACTCTTCTTTAGTGTCGCTTAAAACATTGTTTCTCTCTGGCTAAAATTTCACCTTCACTGTCTTCAAACAAATGCAATTTGATGTCCTGGTTGCAGAGTTGTTGATGTTCTATGTAAAAAGATGACAGAGGCCTGCAATTTCCTAAACCTCAACTACAATAGACAAAATGAGCAAAAAACAAGAAAATCCCCTTTCTGATCTTTAAGAATTTATTTGTAAATTATGGTGGAAAATAAATATTTGGTGAGCTACAAACAAGCTAGATTTCTGTCTCTCACAGACCTGTAAATTCTTCTGTAGAGGATCCTCTGTCCTCCACTGGTTACCTGTATTAATGTCACCTGTTTGAACTGGTTATCTATAGACAGACACCTGTCCACAACCTCAGACAGTCACACTCCAAACTCCACTAAAGACCAAAGAGCTGTCTAAGGACACCAGAAACCAAACTGTTGACCTGCACCAGGCTGGAAGACTGAATCTGCAACAGGAAAGCAGCTTGGAGTGAAGAAATCAATTATTAGGAAATGGAAGATAACGAGACCACTGAGAACCTCCCTCCATCTGGGGCTCCCCCCAAGATCTCACCCCATGGGGTTAGAATGATCACAAGAACGGTGAGCAAAGATCCCAGAACCACACGGGGGACCTAGTGAATGACCTGCAGAGAGCTGGGACCAAAGGAACAAAGGCTACCATCAGTAAGACACTACACCACCAGGGACTCAAACCCTGCAGGGCCAGACGTGTCCCCTGCTAAAGCCAGTACATGTGCAGGCCCGTCTACAGTCTGCTAGAGAACATTTGGATGATCCAGAAGAGGATTGGGAGAATGTCCTATGGTCAGATGAAGCCAGAATAGAACTTTTTAGAACTCTACTGTTTGGAGGAGAAAGAATGCTGAGCTGCATCCAAAGAACACCAGACCAACTGTAAAGCATGGGGGTGGGAGCATCATGCTTTGGGGCTGTTTTTAAGCAAAGGGACCAGGACGACTGATCCATGTAAAGGTGTGAATGAATGAAGCCATGAATGGTCCGATTTGGAGTAAAAACCTCCTTCCATCAGCATTGGAGATGAAACTGTCATGGTCAGAACACGAGACGGACCCAGATGCTGGAACCCAGTACGAGGAGACAGGTAAGTGGATAAATGTAATTTAATGTCACTGTATATGGCGAAGGCTTGGAGGAGTGTGGCTAGGTCAAGACTAGAAGG
>CM074496.1:31606043-31702194 GCA_037389245.1 Oryzias sinensis
AGAGAACGAGTTTCAGCGTTAAACCACGGTGCTACTCGGTTTTGTCTGACGAACTTAGGTTTCAAGGGGGCAACAACATGGAGTGTACTCCTGAGGGCTTGTAAGGCATCATTAACAAAGTGGTCATTTATACTAGGACTGATACTATGGGAGCTGGTGTGGTCATAGTCATGGTTCTTTGCTCTGCCACCTCCTCCATGAGGGCCAGCTTCAGCCCAAGCACAGATAGCCTTTCTGATGATCTCGTTCAGCCTGCAGATGTTCTTGTCACTGCTGCTGCAGCTCTCAGCAGCATGAAGGAGGACTCTCACCACCACAGACTGCTCAAACATCTGCAGCAGTTTGGAACAGTTGTTACATGAATGGAGCCTGTTGGGACTGGCCTTACCTGTATCGGTGGTCCAGGCCAGCTTGATGAACAACACCAAGTACTAATCAAACACATGGTAATGATTTGCCTACTTTAGCATGGATCAATCACAGTTCAGAAAACCTTTTCTGATTTTTACAAACAAGTGGATTGTTTTCCTCCACAGGTTAACGTTTGGTTTTGGTGAGATTGTCGTGGACAGTCTGGTTTTTCAGTCAAAGCAATGAGATCCTTATGACTGTCTCCAGCGTTTGTATTTAACTCAGTATAGATTTTTAAATAGTAGCATCTGGATGGATCCCAGCCATGGACACTTGCCATGGCAACATTATCTAAGAGTGATGCCATTAGTTTTAAAACCCTTCGATTTAACTCAAACAAAAGTCAGAGTTTCTGTTGTATAGCAATTTTAGGATTTACAAATTTACTTTATAAATATAGATACTTACACAGGTGAAAAAATTCTAGAGATTGGCCAAAAAGTTGCAATAGTAAAAAATGAATAAAGAAAATTGTGAACTGCAGGTCAACCTGCCTGTGCCTGTTAAACTGTAGGGACTGCCACCAGTTTGATATTTCCTGGGCGTTTTTACACTAGAAGCTAGTATTTAGCTGTGAAGGTTAACTTTGATCCAACATAAAATGTGTGATGTTCTTTTTTTCTCTAAAAAAAATGATTTAGTGGAGATTGTTATATTTGTCTTCAAGTGTAGAGGCACAAAGACTCGTGTTTTAGTGTACTTGTTAGTGTACTACACACAAAAAGCCTTTGCTGTTTTCATATGTTGGAACTCAGAAAATGTTTGTGGTTTTTAAGAACCTTTTGGACAGTGAGTGACCACAGAAAGTTAGTTCAGGTCAGTACTTAGAGCCTTTAACTGTCAGCAAGTGTAGTGCGACTAAACGGGACCCCAGGGAGACCGAATAGTTTGAAAGTTTCTTCTCAGGTGTGGAGATGATGACTGCGCTGGAGCAGAAGCTTCACAGCAGATGGACAGTGATGGGTACAGTGGGTCCTGAAGGAGAACAACTGGAGGAGGAAGAGAAACGGAAGCAAACACACAAAACCAATTATATGGAGTTCTGGATTCAAGTGTAAACATTCGTTTTCCTTCTCTTACAGCAGATTTTTCCAGCTTGAGAATTTGTCAGTTGAACCTCTGACTCTGAGCGCTTTCATTTTCTGTTATTCCAACGACACAGTTTCGCTGTTGGATGTTAATTTGTTCTAGCTAGACCAGAAGTCTTTTTGTGGGTTTTAGAAAACTGCCTTAATAATTATACGCATTCCTGACCAATCGTCTAACACAAAAATGCACAGAAACACAAGACTCTGACAAAGAAAGTACACCGAGACACAGCAGAAAGAAGAGCATAGAAATCCAACATCGTTTCTGTTTGTTGTCATTTTTTCCGCTCTTTATATGAGACTTTAAATCTCCGGTTGTGGAGTTAAAAAAACCAAACGTGGACAGGTCCTCCTGAGAGTTTCTTCTGTGTTTACAAATGATTCCTCCTCCAGGCTGCAGCTGCTGCCCTGATGCAAGACTCTCCTCTTCATCTTCATCACCAAGACCTTCTCATCCATGCACAGCTTCAACTCATTGCAGGATACCGTGTTACACTTGCAATTTGGTTGACCTTTGATAGCAATCCTTGTAATTTTTGAGGGAGCAACAAAAAGGTGGTCCAACCCTCGTCTGCCTCTTCATCACCCTCAGAGCGTTCACATCAGGGTTAATGTAAAGTCATGTCCCCGGACACTTTTCCCACAAACTCCACTCCTTTTCTTCTTTATCTGGCAGCCGTGAACCCAGCTTTTCTTTTCTTCCTTCGTTAATGCCAACTGAATCTGACCTTTTTGAGGTCATTTTGTTACATTTTCATTTATTGAATCAGGGCACTGGTTCATGAACTGAAGAGATGACAGCCCTTTGATCATGTGACTCTCAATTTTGATTGGCCAGATGTGATTTCATCCTTTGCCACTTTTTCCCCCAAAAAATAAAAAGTAGAAATTCCAGTCAGTTTTTGGAGGAAACCCAGAGGTCCGTGTTCTGATCTTACTGAGGGAGATAGATGAGGCAGCAGCTGTAACGAGGCTCTGGGTCCTGGCTCTGGCTCGTCTGGCGCCCCCAGCCAGATGAGTAGTTGTAGTTTGTCAATTTATACCTCTTCAGAAGCAGTAAATGGTAGAATTACCAACAAGTATGCTGGAGTGTGTGGATGGATGGATGTGTCTTTAGACAGGCCACACCCTTTTCACAAACATCTACCTGTGAAAGTTAGAACGACACACTTCCAGAAACTTCTTACCTCTTTTTGTAATCCCACCCCCTCTGTGGGTGTCTTTGCCCATCCACCAACCCCTCCACCTGCTACAACAAAGATGATCTTCCTGCTGACGGTCCGTTTGCAGCCGCCTAGCTGCAGGTCTGCATTTAAAGCTCGAAGAGATCATTTCTCATTAAAATGCAGGAAAAAACGGACTTTTTCCTTTAGAAATGCATTTCTAGTTCACTCTCTGTGTTCATACAAAATGATTGAGAGACTTGCTGTCCCATTTGAACGTTTATCAGAAGAGTTACTGAAGCAGGAAGTGTGAATCTGTGAAGATCTTTCTAACTTTACCGAGTCCTCTAAGAGCTGCACTCTGATTGGTTGACTCCGCCTCCCCTTACCCTCCCTGCCCCCCTAGTTCCATTTTCGGACACAGATCAGTTTTGACACAAGTTTCTGGCAAGGAATGTGTCAGAATTCAGAGTGCCGTTGTAGCGTAAAAGCACATGTGAGCGGTTGGAATCCCAGATTTGAAGTGTCTGCCAGTCCCTGTTATTACCTGGAACCAGGAGAAATGAGGCATCGGTCCGTTCTGACTGACACTCTCTCTAAATGAACTCATGCTAATGCACATTTGTCAGGTCACAGCAGAAGATTTTCCCACACAGATGCAGATTTTTGGTGTGCAAGTTTTCACATTCTATACTACAAGTTCTCACATGAAATCTACAAGTGCGTCCACTTTGGAGCATTTTTACCTTCATCCAAGTGGTTCGTGTGAGGCATCAGCAAGTCTCTAAAAACAAGTTGACTCAAACAGGAATTACTGGATCAGGTAGTGATGGTTGAAACAAAGAAACCCCCTGATCTGGTGGGGTGGGGGCGGGGTTTATTCTGTTTTCCTCAGATCGAGACCTCCTGAGAACAGAACATCTCCAGAGGCCTCAGCATCTTTTATGGAAATTCTGTTCCGGCTGTAAAGGGCTGACGTGTCCCCCTCCCTGTGTGCTTTTAGTGTCGTTGTTTTCACGTTTGTGTTTCCTTTTGCCTCAGACAGTTATGGAAACTATTTTGTTATGAATATTAAAGAATGAAATGGATGTGGAAAACAGAGAAAAACTGATGAACTCACGATCATTTCTGTGAGTGGAGGAATAAATTGGCCATCTCTCGTGGTTGAGCCAACAGGTGGAGAGGATTTTGGGATGGGACACTGAAACCCAAGCGCCCCGCTGAAAGGATGGGAGGGTTAAACATAAAACCTTCAGGTAGATGATGAAAGTCTACCAATGCCAATGCAGATTTACTGCTGTGGAGCAGCATTTATTCAGCTGAGCTCTCTCAGAGATGCAGAATGGCTGTGGGATTTATGAAGGGAAGGAGCTGCAAAGCTTTCTACGTTTGATGGAGTTTTCCAGAGGAACGCGTTCGATGGGAACTGGACACGTGAAGCAGGACGTGGACTTGATGACAACATCTGGATGTGATTTCAGAGTTATGGTGGTGAACATTTAAAAGTGAAGAGAGACCCAAAAAACCCAGCTGGTGCAGCTTTCTGCATGAGAGCTGCAAACGGAGAAGATCTCCCTTCTGTTAGGGGCCATAAATAAATCTGAATGGGGAGTTCACAACCTTTCTAAATTCTACTTCTTTGCCAACAAAATCAAAAGGATTTCTTTGATAAAAAACAAATAATAATAATACATTTTATTTAGAATGCGCTTTACATTTTAGATAAAATCTCAAAGTGCTACAATGGAGGCAGAAATAAAAATGGTTTACAATAAGAACAAAGTAAGACAAAAATAAAACAACAATGAAATTACTAAAAAGCATTATTAAAAAGGAAAGTTTCTGAGCCTTTTTTAAATGTGCCAAGGCTTTGTGGGGCTCTGAATTGACTTTCAAAGGTTTTGACACAAGCTACTGCAATGAGCATCTTGATCAGTATTGAGAAAAAATTCTTTTGAAAATGTTTTTAAAAAGGATGCTGGGAAATGTTTTTTTTTTTAAAAAGGAAACATTTAAAAAAAATCAAATTATTGGTCCTCTCAGGGCGGCCAGGCTTGTGGGGATCCTGCCAGCTGTAGTGGTGGACGGGCCTGCGCCGCTGGGGGGGGCGATCGGCCGGAGGGGGTTACTGCGTGGCAACGGGGGGTGAGGGGCATCCTTGTGAGCATGTTTTAGTGCATGGGTGGGACAGACCTGGAGGCTGGCTCGCCGGGTTCGGGGCTCCGACTGGGTGGTGGGGGGCTCATGGGTTCTCAGGGCCCTGGCCTCCTTGTTGGTCCACATCTTGGTGTCCGGTGGCCCCCATGGCTGCCGCCTGGTACGGCTAAGCACACCTGTCCAGATGCCGGGTTAGCCTATACCTCTCGGCGCCGGGATTAGGGTCAACCCCCCTGTGGGGGCCCTTCTGCGCCTGGCTGGGTGGTCCCCTCCTCCCCCTCTCCCGGACTGCTTGGGTCTCGTCGACGGCCTGGGGCGCTCCTGGCCTGGGGGTCTCTCCTCCCCTCTCCTGGTCTGGCTGGTCGGGCTGGGGAGGATCTGGTTCCCCTTATGATCACATGGTTCACTTCGGCAGCGTGCATGTAGCTCCACCCCCACGTTCACACTGCCACACTGCACCTTGTCTGCTTCATCCCCCCTCCCAACCCACAGTGTGATGGACAGATGTCTTCAGAATTTCACCTTTGATGTAATATTTGTCTTTCCAGCTGATCTGGTAGAATTGTTACAGCTTAAAATAATAACTTATTCAGATCAGTGTTTGTATCCCCCACATTCTCCACCTCTCTTCCTTTTATCTTCTAACTACTAACCACTAACATTCTTCCTCTCTCCCTTCCCACACACTAAATGTAACAAAGAAATAATAAAGTAATAGAAAGGGGTTTATACAAATTTTCACTCTGGTTTTTAAAGTTCTATAACCTCTTTTTGTGATAGTTAAACCTGTCCAACACTAAAGGCCTTCACCTCTGATCTGTTTGCTCAGCTGATGGACAGAACAAGTTAAAAAAAGAAAAAAAAATCAATTTATTTGACCAATATTTTAGATTGTCTTTTTAAATTTCTTTCTTTTTATAGTTTTCTTTAACAAAAATGCAAAAATAACAAATAAAAAAATGTTATTTTTACAAAAGTACAGATATTAAAGCCTTTTTTAAACCAGCAGAGTTTAATTCTGTATTTGTCTGATTTGCACTGAAAAAGTGACAAATGTTGAGGAAAATCTTTTAATGCAGTCATAGTTTTCTGGTTTCATCTGCATGAAAACATAAAGTTTAACATTGATGTTTTGTTTCTTTCCTCCTTTGGCCGTAAATATCAACACAAAGTCATGGTAACGCCTCAAAATAAATCTTTTCAGTCAGCATTTTAACAATATCACTAGCTTTTGTCAGAGAATAAATGGTTTATTTTCCTCAGTAAAACCCAAATCTGTGGTTTTGCATCTAACATAGTGGTACAGTATCTGTTCTCTGAATGGGAGGATGTGGGTTCAAATCTTTAAATTGGTCCATTTCCTTAATCCTTGTGCTATCTTAGGTGACCCCCCCTCCATTGAGGTGTTCTCCCTACCATGACAAAGGTGGATAAAGGTGGAAAGATTTCAGAGCACTGTCTAGTGCAGGGGGGGGGGGGAACACGCGGCTCTTGGCCAATGAGCATGCGGCCCTTTGCGTCTCATCATATTTTTCTATATACTGTGCCTCATTTCATAGTTTTTCCCTCTTAAACCACACTCAAATTCATCAGAGGCTATTAAAAATAGATAATAATAAAGTAATTTGGCCGTGTGTGTGTTTGATGCTGCTCCCTACACATACGTGATCCTCTAATGCAGAGACTGACTGATGAGATCCCTGCTGGTCACTGATGAGGCAGCCAGAGAACCGGAGATGACTGAGCTGAAATCTCTGTGTTACGTTTTGGAGAACAGAGAAACCCCCGTCTGTCAAAGAGCTGCTCTAAGCTGCTGTGATGTTCTCCTCCATGTCTGCCAGTCCCTGTTATTACCTGGAACCAGGAGAAACGAGGCATCGGTCCGTTCTGACCGACACTCACGCAAAGGAACTGATCAGAGAGGCTACGACTGGCCCCCAAGACTCATGGGAAGTGGGGAATCTGGGGTGTAAAACCATGAGTCAGGGGGCTGTCAGCAGAAGTGAGATCCATGCTGTTCAGCTGCGTTCAAGTGAAAGAGTTCTGAATTTGATCAGGAGGGGTGTGAACGGGTCAATAACACAGCCAGGTAGACGGCTGGGTATCGCTTGTTTTCCTGTCGCATTGATAAATCACCTCATGTAATAACATTTCATCAATCAGTATTTCGTGCAAAAAGTCAGTCATTAAATTTTAAATAAAACAAAAATTATAAAAGCAAGATTTTCTAATGATGGCTAAAATAATTTATGCTGCACACAACTGAAATGTAATGTATTTCATGTGTTCATTGTGAATATGGATGACTCAGACACCAGAATGATGCTCTGTCCAGATGTTTGTGTATTTGTTGGTGTGAGGGTCATTGAAAGAGGAATGTTGAGACACAAAGAATTACCAGTTAAATGCTGGTGGATGAACGGTGAAACAGTTGTTACAATCACCAGCATCAACCTCACCGCACGTCACTGAGTCGTAGTGTGTCAGAGAGAGGCAGAGAAAAGTGTGTGAGTGCATGAGATGTGAGACAGTTGCCTGTGTGTGTGTAGGGGGTGTCAGACCTCCAGGGTTAACTCTGGCTGAGCTGCATTGATGTGTGTATTGAGGGGGGACACTTTCCTTGAAATAAACACCAGTACAGTATTTGCTGTTGTGTTGTAGGGAGAGGAGTGTGTTATGGAAAATAATCTGGCTTTAATTGTGTTTGTGTGGACGTCTTGGCAGGTCAGTGTGTGTCAGTGGCTCTTTGACTCTCACAGTGAAAACATTCAGCTCTTGGTGAAACTTGTTTGCCACCCCTGATCTAGTGGGTCTAGATGACCCATCTCCCAATGTTAACGTGCCTAGGATAGCACAAGGGTTACCCCGCTCTATTCCTTTCAGGGTCACAAGGATGCTGGAGCCTATCCCAGCTACAGTTGGCAAAGGTGGATGATCTTTTCAAATCTTTTCGCTGTGAAAGCATAGTTTCTTACAATTCACCCTTCATTTTTACAGTTTAGACCTCAGGTGCACACTTGGTCATCAGTAGTTTTCAGCATACACATACATAGAAACGCTTACTCACGGCAGCCCAGCAGCAGCTCAGCACCAGCGGCGTCTTAGCCCCGCCCCCTCCTTTGACAGCCAAACCGAGGGATTTGTGTTTTTTTTTGTTTATATATTGTTGTAAATCTTATGAAACAGCTGTTCCTTATATATCTTTTTTTGTGTCTTGTTTTTTCTTTGTATAATTTAAGTTGAATTATTTGTGGCTGAAGTTAATGTGAGGAAGGATATTATTTAATTATTGAAGGAAATATGGAATGTTTTGAGAATAACTTTCCTTACTATTTTCTAAGTAGAGTGCCTAATTATGTGGGAGTGGCAAGAGGCACATAAGAAGACGCCCCACTCTCACAATGGCAGAGGCACTGAGAGGTTGAGAGAGAAATGGGCAGGAGTGCCATTCAAATTCACAATAGAAGGTGATATGATCTGAAGTCAGATGAATTTATGTTGTTTTGCTTTCATCCCGGCTTTATTTTTTTGTGTGTCTCCCAAAGGGTTAAAGCCCTATGAAATCTCTCCTGGCTTGCCTACCAGTTTTTGTTTTTGCATTTTTCTGAATTTCTTGAGAGACCCCCGCGACAGCACAAAAGAAAGAGAGAAATAAAGGGGGGCTAAAGAAATTGGAGGATGATTATAGAGGGGAGGGGTAGAATCACGAAGTTGATTATCAATACGGTTTGATGTAAGTGTTTGTCTAAAAGGGGCGGGGCCTGTCTATGTTTCAAACATACCTGTTGGCTCCAAATGTCTTGACATACAAACATGTACACAACTACAGTTCACACATTCATTCATTTTTCCCTTTCGGGGTCATGGGGCTGCTGGAGCCTATCCCGGCCACTTGTGGGTGAAGGCAGGGGACACCTGGACAGGTCTCCGGTCTGTCTCAGGGTAGAATGTCCACAATCACACACCCATGCACTCTCACACTCTCACCTATGGACAATTTAGAGTTGTCAATCAACCTATGAAGCATGTTTTTGGACGGTGGGAGGAAGCCGGAGACCCTGGAGAAAACCCACGCATGCACGGGGAGAACATGCTAACTCCACACAGAAAGGCCCCCCATTGATGTTGTTTTTCATGTCCCCCCAGCCAGGACTGCACGGTGGCACAGTGGTTAGTGCTCCTGCCTCACAGCAAGAAGGCCCCTGGTTGAGGGCCCGGCTGGGGGACACACACACATATGCACACAAACCAACACAGGGAAAGCATTTGATTCAGTCATGATGCTATCAGTGCAAAGGTGAGCTGACAGCTGTGCTCAGGTGAGTGTGTTCTGCTGGAGCGGATGATGGAATGTAGAAATAAAAGAAAATGACAGAGATGAGAATCCACCTTTAGACAAGCTGGTGTGATCATCCTCATGATCAGGAGCAATATAGTTTCATGCATAAATGTTCAGTAAACTGTTTCCATGTCCGACAGAGTTGGTTCCACTAAAGAGCTGGGGATCCACGACCTGCAGGATGACCTTCAGAGGGAACCTGCTCCCGGAGGACGCCTCGTCTGTTTGCCATCAGATTGCGGCGGTGAAAACATGACTGAGTTGAGCTCTGCTGAGACCCCGCCTCCACTTAGCATTGGCCTGTGGCTGGTTTTGTCTGGCTTCAGGAGAACAGCTGGGGCTTGGCTGCCCCCCACCTCCCTACTATGATTCATTGACTGGGATCCCAAAGACGCTGCAGCCAGGTCCAGTAAATCCCTCTCTCTTAATTAAGATTTCTCATACCAATGCTTACCTTCGTCCTCGCTGAAAATTTCTCTGGCTGACAAGAAATCAATGCCTCCACAGCACAGGGGCTCAGGTATTGGATTGCAGGTTGGCCCAGGAGGGGCAGCGTGCAGCCCTGGAGCCCTTGACTCCTGCAATGAATTGTCCGCTAACGTTAGCCCCACTGCAGCATAGATGCGAAGTCTTTGGCTGCCGGATAAAAATGTCAAGCACTAATAGGCTCCGTTGTGATTAGACAAGATGGAGTTCACAAATCCTGGGCAGAAAATCTGTTAGCAGCAATCTTTACAAGGTCTCAGGGTTTTTCTGCAGCTCGGCTCCTCCTCACAACATCCCCCTGTCTGAGTGTTTGAAACCTCCCAGGAAACATGGAGGAATCTCGCCTATAAATAAATAATTGTCTGAACTTTCCATCAATTAGAAAAGAAAAAAAGGTGGACTTGTTGAGATGCTCTAGACAGAATATTCATGAGCAGCTTCATTACCGCAGGATGCTGATGTTTTCAGGGATTCATATTAACCCTAGTGAATGTGCTCTTAAATGTTATTTACACTTTGTTGTATTTTTGTTCTGTTTTTTTCCACCGTTTTTTGTTGCCTAGCCTCATTGTTGCTAGAAAATCCAGGTGGGAATCTGACCTCCTAAAGCTGGAAGGTATTGAAATTGAGAAGAGAGCATCATTTATTTAGGAACGAGCCTGTTTTTAATCATCTGGAGATGGCTGCAGGATTCAGAGGGCTGATGAAGACTCTGGTGTTAACCGCTAAACACCAACAGAACAGCCAAAACATGAAACCCTGCAGAGAAATAGGCTTTTTTTAGAGATCTCCTGCAAGAAACTGTGAGTTTCTTTTAGACACTGAACAATTTTTAGGTTCTGCTTGAAACCAGATTCACCATAAAGAAACATTTGGGTTTGTACTCAGTTCATTGGCTGTTGGAGGAAATAAACTAAGATGGAACTGCAGATGAAAATTTTCAAAGACCTTTAAACTAAACATCATGACAGACAGACAGAAGTAGAAATATAAAAGACATAACTAAACTCTGTTCATGTTCTGTCGGACAAAAGAGAAAATTATTTGATTATTGATCTGAATATGGAAAACTTGTGATTGCTCCTTACGGCGATAAAATGTCGCATGGCAAACTTCTAAAGAAATTAATTTGCAATAGAAAGCTTGATCTTTATAATACTGACCACAATAATGAGAATAAGGTACATTTCTGATCCCAGAGCGGAATAAAACATCTGACTCCAGTGGAGTCTGGAACTACGGGATAAGTCCTGATTTCTGACCCACGTCGAGAGATCAGGTTTATTTTTTCTCTGTAAACCCGTCTCCATGTCTGGGTTCATGACATCATTCAGAGACTCTCCCAGTACGGTGGTCCGTACTTCAGTCTCTCTGTGACCCAGTTTGACGCATCAGTCAGAGGAGGGAAAAATAATAATGATAATAAAATAAGAGGGACTTTTTATTAGTATCTTGATGAAAACAAATCCTACAGTTCATGAGAAAAACGATCAGATTCTATCTCCTGTTGGTTGTTGTCTCCACCCGCTGATCTTGTCATTGAACATGTCACGTTCCCAAAGCTGAGTCCCTGATTGACGCGACGTGTCATCCTCGCCAAAGTTCTGATACTAAAACTCTGGATGTCCTGCGAAGCCCAAGTTGCGCCATGACACTTAAATTGCGCTGCTGACCAACGTGCCACGCCCGATGCTCAGATCAAGTCATACGACCTCAGATGGCATCTGTACAGTGACCTAACATTGAAACTGCCTCTGCTGCACCACTCACATGAGGTGTGAACGCAGCTTTGGCACTCCCATCAGCCAGTCAGGGCGGGGGTCACGGCAGACTGGGAGGAGGTCTCCATGGCAACCAGTCCCTTATCTGGCTGTGGAGCTGACAGTTTTTGAGCAGGTCAGTGTCTTCTGGATTCCAGGGATGAACCATCTGTTTCACTGTCCTTTGCTGCAATCAGTGGAATTTGCAAGGAAAATGATTTGAGTCTCTTCCAAGCTGAGCTACATCCACTGCTTCCTTAGTCTGTTTCAGCGATATTCCAGCACGGCAGCAAAGCTCCAGCAGCTCACCATTCGCTCCCAAACCTCCTGATTTGTGGAAATCAAAGGTGTTGGCGACTATAAATCCAATTCTGTTTCCATTCTTGGTGGACAGCACCAAACATCGGTAAAAACATTTGAATGGGTGGGGCTGCTCTATGGGGGCCGTGGGGTGACCATGGCTACCGCACTGGCGGGTGTCTTGGTGCAGGGACGGCCAGGCACTCTCTTTTTTTACATCCCATCATCCACCTCAGCAGAACATAAACATGCACCTGAGCACAGGTGTCGGCTCACGTTTGCAAAATAGTTTGTGTGACAGAATGAAATGCTTCACGTGTTGATTTGTGTGCATGTGAACTGTAGTTGTGTTGAGTACATGTTGAGATGATTGTATGTGAAGATTTTTGAAGCCTACAGGGATGTTTGTAACTGTGGACACACACACTCACATCCTCTGGTGTAAATGTGTGGACTAACATTTACACCAGACAGTAATGATGATAATCCTCCAGCATCTGGTTGCTTGATGATTGTAACCCCCCTCCCCCCATTACCATCACCATCATCATTTACTTATTTATTAATCTATGTTTACTGGAGTTAAAAATGTGAGAGTGGAAGCGAACAGAGAGGTCCAGATATTCCTGCAGCTCTTCTGTCTGGGAACCTCAAGCTTTCTTTCTTCATCCAAAGTTGACGTTTTGAAAATGTTGGGTTGTGCAGCTGGATCACATTTCTTCATAAATTTAACTTTTAACAAATCCTTCACTGGAAGCAGAAAGGAAACCTGCAGATTTATGCACAGACCCTGAGAAACTAAAGCAGATCTGGGGTTGGAGCAGAAGGTGGCTGCAACCTGAACCCGTCCATGCAGCAGGTTAGAGCGGGCCGACTGTGAATGTTGACCTAACCTCGCCATAATGAACAGATGATGTCATAAATTGCCAACAAATGGCTGTCATGTTCTGCGTCTCTCATGACTCTTTCCTTTGCCACATTAGTTTATTACAAAACCATGTGTGTCAGAATCAATGGCCCACATTAGCCCTGAATGCACCCCCCTCATCTCTGCTCACTGCAGAGTCCTACTCCCAGGTGGATTGTTTTCAATCACTGAAGGAACTGGATTGGTCGTGGAGCCATAAATATCCAGGATTGGCAGAGCAGAGAGTGACCGGAGCAGGAATCCATTCCATCCTGGTCCAGCAGATTCCGTTACAGCGGCTGGAGTTTCCCTCCCAGGCTGCTCGGCTGCTTTTAATGAATTTCCTGTCTTACAGCCTCGGAAATGTCAACGCTCCATCACACTGTAATTGAATTTCTGCTGCAGTGCAGCGTTAGTCCTCCAAGACGACACCATTACAACATTCTTTAGTTTGTCAGAAAATCTTCTGACGTTTAAAAAATGAATCGAACATCTGTGCAGAGGGAGGGGGTGGAGCTGAGGAACACCTTCAGATCCCAGCTCCAGTAATCATGTGTCATTACAGTCCTCTTAGTTTGACGGCAGGAACATCTGGTGTTGGACGCTTCTTCTCCAACACTAACAGCCGAGCCTAAGGCTTGGTTCCTTTGCTGTTTTTGGACCCGGGCCGCATCATCCAGCTCTCTATTTCTGCAGGAGATGTGTTCATTTTTTCGCCTCTGAGTCTACATTCTTCAAGCAGATGTCCCAAAACTACAGATGTTCACACTCCTCTGAACTGGACCATCTTCTGCTCTTTAAAGTAAAAGAACAACACGTATCAGCAAACATTTGTATTGATAAAATTAAATTTACAGAAGTACTTTTAGTCTCCCAGCAAAAACTAAAGATGCAGCAACACCCCCCCCCCCCATGTTGTAACGGCTACATCTATTTCACAAGTTGTATTAAGCTGGTCAAGCATTGCTTTGAGTAAAGTGAAAAACTCTTGTTCCATCACATAATTATGTGTTATGAAGACGACATCTGGTATTCATGAAACCTAATTTCTGTGTTTTTTACTTGTAACATGACGTCCACACGTGAGGATGTTTGCCTCTGCAAAGACATGCACACACACATGATGCATCGCTCAAAAACCAGCATCATGTGTATTTTTTTGTGCTTTTTAACACCAAACTGTAGTTGTGTAATAACAGATACATGGGTGTTTTTAAAAGTGCAATGATCTTAGACTGAGACACTTTTCTGAGGGACTTTCCTATTCTTGACACAGTTAGAAGAAAACCAGGTTTTGCAGGAAAAAGGGGATTTTAAATGTCTTTGCTCCCTCCAAAAGGATGGGGCTTAATGTTCTACTTCAATCATCTTTTGATATATTGTCAAAGTGTTGCTGGCGGTCTTTTAATGATTGTGTTTTTGGCTAAAATTGAAAATATCTCTCTGTCGTTTTCTAAAAAATAGTTTTTGCAGAGCGGCAGGAGTTCATTAGAAATTCAGGGACTGTTGGTGTGGAGCAAGCCTACCTCCACTTCCCCATTATCTGTTTACGCTCTCCCCCAAGCTTACAGCCCTCACACCACCAACCTAATATCAGCAGCGCAATGAAAAAGGTGATCAATATCAGATCTATTTAAAGAGGTAATGTCTCTAATGTGACATAAAGCAAATGTTTTCCCATCTTCTATGGTCCAGTTTTGGTGACTCTGTGTGAATTGTAGCCTCAGTTTCCTGTTCTTAGCTGACAGCAGTGGTAACCACTGTGGTCTCCTGCTGTAGTCCATCTGCCTCCAGGTTGGACATGTTGTGCGTTCAGAGATGCTCTTCTGCAGACCTCGGTTGGAACCTGTGGTTCTTTGAGTTCCTGTTGTCTTTCTACCAGCTGGAACCAGTCTGACCTCTGACCTCTGGCATCAACAAGACATTTCCATCCACTGAACTGCGCTTCAACTCAATTCAATTCAATTTTATTTCTATAGCCAAATTCACAACAACAGCAGCAGCATCCTCCTTCAGCAATCTGTCAAATGTATCTGGGCCGTCAAATTTATCTGTTTTCTCCATGGTTTCCAAACACTTTACTAGATCAGCCTTGTGGTTATGAACAGGCCACTCAGTGTTTCCACCTCTGCACTGCCACCCCCTCCACCCCATTCAGCCCCTCCACCCCATTCAGTTTTCCTAGTTTTCTTCAGATAAAGTATTGGATAAACAGGACATTTGGCTCCCAGGTGTTTAGTAGATATGTTTTTAAAGGGGGGGGGGGTACTCTCTCAGGCCCCAGGGGGTCACTTTGAGATATGTAACCTGATGTAATGGTAAGCATTAAGTGCAGTGTGGTCCCCGGGCGATCCCGTCCTTTGCTAAGTGAATTAGGGAATATTAGCTGCAGCGGCTGCTCCTGCTAATGGACAGAAAATTTATTGTAAGTAACTTGGGAGGGGGTAATTTTCACTCATAGCTGGTGTTAAAAGGGGGCTTGTTGCTGTGTCAAATCTTCCCTGAACTTTGAAGCTGTGTTCTGTAAATCATGTGGATGAAGAAGGAGAAAGGACGGCGAGTGCTTGATCCCCCCACCCAACACTGCCATCATCAGTACGGGTCAGAGAATTGGACACAGCACTTATCGAGACGAACCAGTTACTTCCAAAGTACAAATGAATGTTTGCTTCATGTTATTATAAAAATCAAATCAACCATTAAAAGGATTTGCAAATTAAAAATAACAACTACTAGAGAACGAATGGACTAACTCTCTGGAATTTCTTAAAGACATCACTGGTGCAACACTTCCTGTGACGTCATTTCTGGGTGAGCGTAATCCAGTGCCTGAATGTTGTTTGTCAGTTTGCTCCTGTTTGGTATTAGCTTAATTGCTATTACCTAACTTAGTGTTACCTGGTTTAATAATACTGTAGCATCCCTGTGTTCTATTCATTCATTAATGTTCTATTAGATGCTAAATTGCTCTGTTGATTACGGAGAACAGTGGGCGTGGCGGGAGACGGGAGGAAAAGCTGCGAGACTGGGAGGGAAGCTCGTTTTTTTTAGTTGGGAAGGCTGACCCTGTTTTGTACGGCGTGGTTACGGCCGACAGTAACCGAGTGTTCGAAATAAATGAGGAGTTTATGGTGAAACCAAGGTCTGCATTCTTTGAAACGCCACAATACGTTTTAAATTCACATACATATTCTTTAAGTAGCACCTTTAGTACTAGTGAATACACTACTGTGTTAACCGCTTGCTGCCCATGCTACTCTAAGCTTCCGATGTAACTGCTTCTCCTTAGCTAAACACCGATAGCCCTAGCTTAGCACTTAGCATGGCTTCTACCTTTTCTTTTTTTGTTTTTTTAACTTGTCCTGTCCAACAGCTGGGCAGACAGATGAGAGCTGAGGGCCTCTTGTGTTGGACATATTTTACTTTAACAAGAGGGGTTATTAATCTTCAGACAAACCAGAGGTATGTCTGAATAAACCCCTTTTGGAATTGAGGCCAAACTTTATTAATTTCAAACATGTTTGAAAATCTTTGGTGTTGGACCGGACGGAAAAGGAAAGAGGGGAAGAAGAGAGAGGGACGTTAGAGAGAGGGGGGGTAGGAGGGTGATAATAGGAGGGGAAGGGGGATAAGACCATGAAGCAGCATAAAGCAACAAGTTTACTGGTTGTTAATCATTATGGTAAGGTTCAAATGTAGTACAAAAAGGGCGGAGCCTGTCCACACACACACTCAAATGTTATCAACATACCTGCTAGCTGCAAAAATGTCGACATGTCGACATGTACACAAAACAGATAGTGTTCACACGCATACTTATGCCTTAAAACCAACTAGTGTGAAATCTTTCATTCATTCAGTCATGCAAACTATTAGTGCAAAGTTGAGCTAACACCTGTGCTCAGGTGAGTGTTTATGTTCTTCTAAAATGGATGGTGGAACATGGAAAGAAGGAGGGAGAGTGCCCAGCCATCCCCACCCCAAGACCCCCGCCGCAGCAGCAGCGGCAGCCGGAATCCCCCCAACGCCACACGGGAACCGGCAGGGAACGATCGCCTCCCAGGCCAGGGCCAGCAGGACCGCCGCAAGGCCCCCAGAGCCAGAGAGCAGGGAGGCGTGGAGGGAAAGAGAGCGCCGCCCCAGCCCAACCAGGAGAGCAGCCGCGCGCCGGGAGAGCCCAATGCAGGGCCCCACCGGAGAAGGACGCCCACAGCCCAGCACCCCACCACCACCCAGGAGTTCCGGGCATCCCCCCGCCCCAACCCCAGGTACAGGCCAGGACCCCCCAAGGGAGACCCGCTTCGCACTCCAGGCAGCAATCCACCCGGCCCACGGTTGGTCCAGGGAGGAGCAAGGCAGGGGCCCGCCGCCCCCGCCCAGGAGGGTTACCTTTTCTGCTTCACCTTTCCCTCCTGCCCCATGTGCCATATGTTTAGTGATGACCCTGCCTCCTTTAGTGAAGATAGCGGTAGGTGTGTTAAGTGTAGTCTTGTGTTAGACTTGGAGGCCAGACTAGAGCAGTCAGAAGCGCGGCTTCGCACAGTGGAAGCTAAGCCGGCTGCCCAGGTTTTTACTCGTGCACGCTAACCTAGCTAGCGCCTCCCCAGCAGCCGGGAAATACACAGGATGGCTTTGTACCGGTGGGAAGAAAGCATAGTGCTAAATGCAAAAATTTAGAGCACCCAAAGCTCCACGTTAGGTATAGGTTCTCTCCTCGCAAACACAGCCGCCCAACCCTTAACTCTGGTTATTGGCTCCTCTGTAGTTAGACACGTCCAGTCCGTGCAGCCTCAAACAAATCACAAAACAGATTTAAATCACAAAACAGATTTAAATCACAGTGGATTTGTTTGTTCCTAAAAAAAAACCAGGAGAACCCGATGTTCCTTAGGAAACTGTTCTATTTTTGTTCCTAAAGAACATCTGGATGAAGCTCGTCTGCTGGACTTTTATATATGTAGTTGTAGATTTAGATAAGCTAATTCTTCTCTAAGAGTTCTGGTAAATCGCCTGTCCGTCCTGGGGGAGGATCCCTCCTTCATGTGGACACCCCTGAGGTTTCTTATTATTTTCCAGAATCCGATTTTTTATGAGTTTTTCCTTACAGAGAAGGGGGGGTCTAAGGGCAGAGATGCCAGTTTACTTTAATCTGTTTTGTGCAGTTTAGCCATTATCTATTGAACTAGGACTTTATGTTCTTGATGATTCATGTTTATTATACAATTACCAGTATGAAGCCCATTGAGACGACTATTGTTGTAATATTGAGCTATATAAATAAAGTTGAACTGAATTGAAGACAGACCAGACTGACTGACCCTCTGGAACCTCCTATAGACCAGATTTTTATCACGCCCGTCGGTGACCCGCACTCCTTTTTTTAACTTGTCCTGTCCAACAGCTGGGCAGGCAGATGAGAGCTGAGGGCCTCTTGTGTTGGACATATTTTACTTTAACAAGAGGGGTTATTAATCTTCAGGCAAACCAAAGGTATGTCTGGATAAACCCCTTTTGTAATTGAGGCCAAACTTTATTAATTTCAACCATGTTTGAAAATCTTTGGTGTTGGACCGGACGGAAAAGGAAAGAGGAGAAGAAGAGAGGGATGTTAGAGGGGGGGTAGGGGGTGATAATAGGAGGAGAAGGGGGATAAGACCATGAAGCAGCATAAAGCAACAAGTTTACTGGTTGTTAATCATTATGGTAAGGTTCAAATGTAGTACAAAAAGGGCGGAGCCTGTCCACACACACACTGAAATGTTATCAACGACCCGCACTTCTTTTGGGTATCCGGTTCTTGGGTGGAGGGAGTGGCCCCTTTATTGCTTTGTACAATGCAAGTTAAAGAAAAAGGAAAAGACTCAAAATAATTTAAATGAGAACATTAAAAAGATCCTGCATGGCAGTAAAGCTGGGGAATAAAGTATTATCCAACGTTTTTACAAATAAATACAAAGAAACAATTGTCATTAATTAATTATTGAGATGTGATAATGACATGGTAATGATTAATAGGTCTTCAAACAGATAATGACATTGATATTCGTAATATATTGTGTTTTTTGTTGTTTTGTTGTCATGATTGAATCTGCATGAAATAAAATTCAGCTTCTGCCTGTTTTCATTTTCAATATGTTTATCGTTTTGTTAAATAAACCTGTTAAAAGACTGACTAAACATTTATCTTTTGTTGTTTTATAATATGTTTAAAACACATGAAGTAAAAAACCGTTGTAACACACTCTGGGAGTTTTCTGTTATCGTTTTCTTCTGGTGAGTGTTTCAAAAATTCCTTCAGATCTGTGGCAAATGGTGGGAAAAGAATACTTGTGTCATCAAAAGTGGAGCTCCTCTTTTCAGTTTGCACCTCATAATCTCTAAACTGGAACAGATTTATTTTGATGTGCTGTTTGGATTTCAGCTTTTCCACTTTTAAAAACAAGAAAAATGCTTGCAGATGCATGAAGGTGCTGCTGAGAGAGCTCTCCTCCCACATTTCAGATTTTTCTTTCATCTTTTTTGGCTCCATTTGTAATAAACTGTGCAGGTAGAGAATAAACAGCAGTGATGGGTGATGGCTTTGAGCCCCCCTTCCCTCCCTTCTCGGACCACTGCAGCTTTGAGCCAAGAAAGAAAAAATCCCTGCCTGGAGTTTGGACGATGCAACTCTGAGAAGCATATCTGTATGACTTCCTGTTTTAATTTGGATCTGGGTTTAAACATCTTACACTGTTAGTGATCAGCATCCGGTCCACTTTGATGGATGATGGTGAACAGTGGGGGAACCAGTTTCAGCAGTGATGTTGAGGGGGGGCTTTTCTTCGTGTCTAAATCAAATCAAACCTCTTTCAGACTGCCCCCTGCTGGAACCTTCTGTTAACCAGAAGAAAACTTCAACATACAACCTATTTGAAAACAGTCAGAGCTCGTTTTCTCAGCTGAAAGCTGGCTTGGAAAATACCCCCCTCCCCCCAATTCCATAATTGATGTCTAGCTGATCCTGCTTTATTATCAAACACCAAGATGTCTTCTTTTGGCCGACCAGGTTCACCAGAGGCTGGCTCATCAGAGATTTGAGGGGGCCCGGGGCCAAGATAAAGGGGATGGGGCCCCAGCTGATGGGGGAAACTATTTGATGGTCCCCAGGGTGCAGCTTAGTTCACATTCAGCTCTGCTTTTACTCCACTCCCAGGAGCAGAAACTTGGCTGCAGAGATGATGACTTCTCCAGATGTGCACCTCACTTCTTTTCCATTGTGGATTTCTGAACACCACAATTAACATCTATAAATCACGTCCAGAATACTTCCTGCTCGATCACTGGGGATTATTGGGGAACAGCCCAATAACTCATTACAAATTGGAGGCGTAAAGAAGCCAAAAAGATAAATTGTGTGAAGGCAAAAAAAGAGCAACATTTGAGCAGAACAAGACTTTCTGCTGTTTAATGACAGCCTGCTTGCTTAAATTAAAGGAAAGCAATGAATAACATTCTCCAAGAGTCTGTTTCTCCTAGATTCCTGCCTTTTTTCCCCCATAACCACATCCATCATTAGGGGAACATTTGCCAGATCAAATTAGAAGACTCTGTGAGTCCACTAAACAGCGACAGAACAACCCATGTCCTCCAAAGTAGGGCTGTAAACTACTTTGTCTTAGATGAGCCCACCCACAATCATTTTAGTTCCAGATTTAAAGATTCCAGGTTATACATTTTTTAACATTTATAAAAGCCTTAAACATAGAGCAACAAAAAATATTTACCAAAGGTACATTATGTTTGGAAAAAAGAGTCCGCTCATTTTTATTTATTTGACAGTTTCACAGGATGCATTTAAAAAGTACCGGTCAGGCACAGAATAAAATCCAAACAGTAAATTTTAACTGAAGAAGGCAGATTGTGTGTTTTAGGCGATTGATTCTGCCATGGATGGTTTTATCCAGCAGCCTTTGGCGAAATACATTTAAGCAATGTAGGAAATAAATAGCACCTTATTTTCTTAACCATACTTATAGACCCCCCCCCCACACCTCTTTTGTACCTGTAGGTATCCTCCAGCTTAAACATCCCACTCTCTTCTTCCTTTCGTTTTTCCAACAGGTTTAATAAGAAATGAGTCCAAACAAAATTAATATAAAGTTTTGCCTCAAATTCAAAAGGGGTTTATGCAAATATACACCCCATGTGTCAGAAGATACAATACTTCCTATTGTAACAGTAAGTCCAACCCATGAGACATTCGGCTCTGATCGATTTGCTGGACAAGTTAGAAAGAAAAGTAAGAAAAAATATTTAGACAAACATTTCTTTGTCATCTTTCTTCATAAAATTGAGATATGTCTCTGTTCAAATCAGCATTTGTATTGTAATTGTCGGCGATAGAACACGGATCACAATATGAGTCACCCTGTTTGATTCAGAGATTGAACAACCCCCCTTTGTTTTTTTAGATTTTTAAACATCATCATCATTAAAGACCACTGGAAATGCTTTGGAAATAGATCAGAAGATGATAAAAGTGGAAACTAAGGGAGTTTGTTCTTATCTTTTTGCACTGATTCCAGTAGCTTCCAGAAAACAAGTGGTCAAGGCAAAATGCAAATCCTGCAGCAGAACTTCCTTTCTTGGTCTCCAAACATCTGAGAGGAGCAGAAGGAGGACACCTGGAAGTCATTGGATAAACAAGAAAAGCACTTCATGGACTGGGAAAAGGCCAAAGTCCTACGCACTTAAGACAACAGACACCGCAGATGGATCATGGAGGCGGTGGAGACATGAAAGCGAGCCCACACTTCCATGAACCGGGATGAGGGGCCTTCCTGCAGGAGGAACATCCTCCAGCAGAAAACTGACATCAAAGTTTGACAGGTGACTCCACCTCAGTCACAATGATGAATACGAAAAACGTCTATTGGAACATGTTATGTATGTAAAAAAAACAGCCATGTCTGATAATAGAAGAACCTAAGAAGTCAGTAAACAATACAGACACTATGAACTTTATTGATCTGAAGCTTCTCTGATTGATCCAAGGACATGACTGCTTTTGGGCACAAATCAATCCATTCTTCTGCTGTTCCAATCTAAAAACTCAGAGATGATTGAAGGTTTTCTTGACAGGAAATGAAAAATATTCACAGTTTTCAGGAGTTTAAGGTTTCAGAAAACACTTGAAAATGATAAATAATACATGTATTGTTTTATAAAACTTTTCCAACCAAAAATGGAAACACGCCAGTGTAAGGATAGAGTTCATTGATTAAACTTTAAAACATGTGTACTTGTAAACACAGCTGCTGAAGGGCAGGGGTCAGCGAGGCGCTCAGGCCAAACCCAGTTTTACTGACAGAATATGTTTGTTCACAGAGTAGTGAAGGGATAGATGACTGCTGGTGCAGTAATGGATTTAACACTTTCACCAGTTGTTTCTGCATTAGTGTCCTCAGAGATTTAAATCTTATGACACCTGACCAGGAAGTCACAATCGTGGACAGTGGAAAAGCTTCTGATTTACTCTCGAGTTTAAGTTCCTTTTAGAATGAAGCACTGAAAGAAGTCCAGGATGTGCCAACATCAAGGTTAATTACATAAAATGTAAAGTAATGTGATCAGTTTTAAACTGAGTTTGTCAGAAGTCCTCATTAGTTCAGAATTTACAGCCTGATTTGTTTTCAGATGAACCGGTGAGTTTTCCATGTTTCTCACAGATGCTGCTGTTTATAAAGAATTTGATTGTGTTGAGCTGGAAATGTTCCATCGAGCTGCAGCCGAGCTGCTCTGCATGTCGTCATATCCTTCAGCAGAGCTGCTTTTGCTCTCAGGGTAGACTAGATGAAGCAGCAGATTTCTTGTCAGCTGCAGCCTGACAGCAAAGTTTTTTGCTCCTGGCTAAAACAGTGAGGTTCATCCCATCACACTCTACTAATTGCCATCAAGGGGAAAGTGAGAAGCATCTCTTTGGTCTCTCCTGGTGATAGTAATCCAGCACATGCTCTGGGCTTCCAGAGCAGTCAGGCCTGGCTGAGCATTTTATCATCACATCACAAGTAATGAGCGGAAACATTTCTGTTCAAGAGTGAGCTTCTTCTCACAGCTGCAGTCAGAACCAGTTCTGATCCATTTGTCTGAATGATTTCCAAATGTGTTGTGTTCAGAAGCAGCTGGGTTATATTTTTTACCTTTATTTAACCAGGTAAAAAATCTACCGAGATCAAGTTCTCTTTTGTAAAAGTAACCTGACCAAGAGGTCAGCGGCACACGCCACAAAACATGAAATATCAATATAAAATTGAAACCGCAAGTGGCGTTGTATGGCCCGCAGACGCAACCCGCCTTCCACGCCCAACTCTACGCACCACCGCCGCCCTCACCGCCCACTGCCCACTTTTGATAAAGGCTAGTCAAAACGGCATTTGCTAATTATGCTAACTATGCTTGCTATGCTAATCTAGCTAAAAGTGCTAGTGTGGCAATGATGAGAAGACACGTCTTGACTTCGATACGTGAAGCTTTATTCACTCATATGCCAACAACTGAAATAAAGCGGGCTAATCATCTTATATATGAACACTGAATCAGACCACGCCCATATCAACTGCAAAGCCTGTTGGGTGTGAAGCCCAGAGGCAAGGATAACCCCACACTAGCATTGCAATCAGCATTATCAACTGACTCAGGAAAACACATTATTAAAAATGCTAATTATGCTAACTATGCTAGCTACGCTAATGTGGCTAAAAGTGCTAGCATAGCGATCAGCATCAACTGACTCAGAAAAATACATTACCTAAAATGCTAATTGTACTAACTATGCTAGCTATGCTAATTTGGCTAAAAGTGCTAGCATAGCGATCAGCATCATCAACTCTCTTAGAAAAACACATTATATAAAATGCAAATTATGATAACTATGTTAGCTATGCTAATGTGGCTAAAAGTGCTAGCATAGTGATCAGCATCAACTGACTCAGAAAAACACTATGTTTAAGATGCTAATTATGCTAACTATGCTAGTATTCTAACATAGCTAAAAGTGCTAGCATTGCGATCAGCATCATAGACTGACAGAGAAAAACACATTCCTCCATTGGTGAGGGCTATATGTCATAAATAAATAAAAAAAAACACTTTTTTCAAAATGGCAGCTGTTCTGTTGATTTTATCTCCATAGCAACCATTTTATTATTTATTCTCCTTGGGATTACGAAAAGATTGACATGAGTTTCCGACGAATCGGTAAAAGTAAACTTTTTGTTGTCCTTAGCAACAGTGGTTTTATGTTAATCACGCCCACATTCCTTATATGTCCATGTCCAGTGTTTTTCATATGTTCAGTTCCTGACATGGATGCATGCCTTCAAATTTCACTGTTTTGCATTGAAGAGCATGGGAGTTATAACAGTGTGCCACTTTGCTAGCTTGCTATGGATGCCTAAGAAGTTACGAGACAATGGCAAAAAATCCCTAGGACGAGTTTTCGTTTGTTTGTGGCGCTAAAGGGGCTTTTTTTTTTAAATGCAGGACAGCGGCCTTTTCCCAAGGTCAAAGGTCAACGACACTTCTGTGCTGTTTGTAGACTGGAGCTGGCAGCAAGTGTATGCAATTGCGTGAAAATCGCTCAAACAAAAGTGTCGTTTCCCCATATCGTGGGAAAACACAAAAATCGCCAATTCTCAGAGTTCGCCACATAATGGCCGCCAAGCCGTAAGTCGTGTGGCCGTCCCGTAATGATTTAAAAACATCTTTGGGATATCCCCGACAAGTGTGTCTTGGTTTCGCGGCTGTATTTTGAAGTACATTTTGTTCGGCCCCATACGCGATTTTGGGCCCATTCATTTTTTTGACGGGATCGCTGGCCGTGATGTCATCGTCCTCGGGGGGCTGACGTTGACTCTGTGGAAAATTCATTTGCAATTTATCCCAGGTGTGTGCACATTTTGGTGACTTTTCGAGCATGCGGCGGGGGTCAAATTCTCGCTGAAAGGCGGCGAAGTCGTCGTTCCAACTGCGAAAACAATATGGTCCTTGCAGTCAGTGACTGCTGCTGCGGGCCATAATAAGGTATAGGGAATAGCAGTGCGCGACTTTGCGAGCTCGCCATGCGGACGCCGTTCAAAATCTACAACTTCTAATTGCAACATTTTTTTCACAGTAGCTTGCCGTTGATGCCCAAAAAGTTTCGAGACGATCGCGGAAAATTCCAACGACAAGTTTACGATTAAATCCAGGGGTAAAGGCGTTTTTTATAGAAAATTCAAGATGGCGGCCTTTTCCCGAGGTCAAAGGTCGACGAAACTCCAGAGGTAGTTGTGGACTTGCTCTGGCAACATGTGAGTGAAATTTTGTGAAAATCCCTGGAAAAAAAGTTCATTTTTTCATATTGTGTAAAAACGCGAAAATGGGGAAATTGCAGATTTTGGCACAAAATGGCCGCCAAACCGTAGGTCGTGTCACCATCCCGTAATGATTTCAAAACTTCCTTTGGATATCGCGAACAAGGGTAGATTGGTTTCGTTTGGCGATTCTCAAAAAAAAAGTTCCGAATTTTTTCGTTTTTGCCGAGTCGGCACATTTTTTTGCGACGTTTTTTTGCTTACCACGCCCACATTCCTTTATCGATCTTGTCGTGCGTGACATCGTTTTGTTCAGCGCGGGCCAGGGAATTGCATATTTCCTCTTCACGACATTCCAATGAAAAATGTGCGAGCTAGCTAAGATGGCAACGGTTGAGAGCTCGCCACGCGCACACCGTTCAAAATCTACAACTTCTAATTCCAACATTTTGTCCAGAGTAGCTGGCCGTTGATGCCCGAAAAGTTACGAGACGATTGATGAAAAATGTCCGGACAGTAACAGGTTAAAAACACCGGCACTGTCAGATAGACACTCCCTCCCAGAAAGGAATGAAAGGATCTATATCAAACGAGTTTGGACCATTTTACATCTCTAGAGAGAATTCAAAGCAGTGGCAGCAGAGAAACTGACGGCTTGTTTCCCAAATTCAGTCAAAACACGAGGAACATGCTGATGAAGTACATCATAGTGAAGAAGAGAACAAAGATACGAGGGAACCAAACCGAGCCTCACCTTATAGACCAAAGTCATCCAGGCCGTGCACCTTAGAGGGCCACTCAGCTCTGGCAGACAGGTCACAATCAGGAGTTACAAACCTCAATGCTAATGTGATACGCAGTTTTCAATGACTGAAGACAGATAGATGATGCAGTCATGTTCAAACATCTCTATCACAAATGACAGGCAGAAATGCTACGAGAATTTGTGAGCTCTGGGTAAGAAGCAGGAATGGTTTCTGAAGTACAACCGAGCTTCATTTTTAGTTTGTGTAACAAAGTGGCAACTTGTCCTTTAAAAGAGAGCTCTGTATTAAGCACAACCAAGATACTTCAGCTATGGACTACCTCTGTTGATTTACCATGCTCACAGTTTAATTCAATTCAATTCAATTTTATTTGTATAGCCCAAAATCACAACAACAGTCGTCTCGATGGGCTTCGAAGTAAAACATGAACTCAAAAGGATCATGAGTACAAAGAGTTCAATAGGAAAATACTAAAATGAACTAACAAACTGACTAAGCTATACTGGCATCCCTGCCCTTAGACCCCCCTTCTCTGTGAGGAAAAACTCCTAAAAAACCGGATTACGGAAAAAACGAAGAAACCTCAGGGGTGTCCACATGAAGGAGGGATCCTCCCCCAGGACGGACAGGCGATTTACCAGAACTCATAGAGAAGAATTAACTTATCTAAATCTACAACTACATATATAAAGGTTGGGGGGACAGTCAGGGGCGCGAGTCGAACCGGAGACAGGAGCAGGAGCAGAGACGAGGTACTCGGTCAGGAACAGGAGCATGGATGAAACAACTGGAGTCTGGAAGCACTCCCACTCCCCAGGAGGGGAAAGAGGGACAATACATGAATCACTGCAGCAAACAGAGGCATGGAGAACTAAATGATAAATAATGATCAAGAATAGAGGAGAGGAAGGGTAGAAGTAGAAGAGAAAAGAGGACAGAACCCCAGAGCACCATAGTTACCCCAGCTTCAACTTCTAGCAGCCTTTTAAAAGAAATAGTTATTATTAAGCTTAATTTCAACAATTTAACATTAAGTTAAATAATCTCTGAATACTAGCTAGTCTGACAATAATCCTGTCCACAGAGGAATGTTTTCAGTCTAACTTTAAATGTAGAAACTGAGTCGGCCTCTCTTCCATGAGCTGGGAGTTTATTCCATAAGACAGGGGCTTGGTGGCTAAACGCTCTACCTCCAACCGTACTTTGACTAATTCTAGGAACCACAAGCAGTCCTGCATTTAGTGAGTGAAGTGTTCTCATTGGATGGTAAGGGACTATGAGGTCCTTAATATAGGACGGGGCCATTCCATGTAAGGCCTTATAGGTTAACAGGAGGATCTTGAACTTGATTCTGGAATCAACTGGGATCCAGTGAAGTGAAACTAACACAGGAGTGATGTGATCTCTTCTGCTAGTTCCAGCTAACAATCTAGCTGCTGCGTTCTGAACAAGCTGGAGACTTCTTAAGGAACTCTTAGGACACGCTGCTAAGGAGTTACAGTAATCCAGCCTCCACGTAACAAATGCATGGATGAGTTTTTCAGCATCACTCTTAGAAAGTATATTTCTGATCTTAGCAATATTCCACAGATGAAAAAAGGCAGTTCTACACGCCTGAGATATGTGAGCCTTAAATGATAAATCCTGGTCAAATCAAACCCCAAGGTTTCTTTGTGGAATTAAGGGTGTGCCCATGCCATCAGGGGAGACTATCTGAGCAGACAAGAGCATCTCTAAAGTTTTTAGGTCCAAGTATAATGACCTCGATTTTTCTGAGTTCAAGAGAAGTCATTAATTGTCATCAGGTCTTGGTATCAGTGCGGAGGCGTTCAGTTTTCTCACATCTGGTCATTCTGGTCAGGCTTCGTGGATAAATACAACTGCGTATGATCCGGGTTGTGCCGATGGGTGATAGTATAAATCCCATCGTAATGGGTGACTGACATCACGATGGAGAGACACCATAAGCCGCAATTACATGAACAAAATATCTTGATCGGATCAATGGTTGGATTAGAATTCAACGCTGTATGCCATTTAGAAAAACCTTCCAGATTATAACAAGCGTTCACATAGGTCACACTTTGGTCATAATAATCGATGCGCATGCGCAGTTGTATTTGAAGTACAGGAAGAGGAAATGAGTTCTGGCGAGCGGCTACATACGTAGACATGTCAGCTCCGTAATATATTAGATGATCTTCTAAACCTGCTTTTTATTAATATTAACTTTATTATGAAGCGTCATTTCATGATTGATGATTTTCATCATTTTATTTTTAATCCGTGTGGTCAGTGCTTTTCTGACGGGCGAGAGAAGAAGCCTGTGTAGCAGTATCTTGTACGTGCTAACAACATTTAGACAACTTTGAACAGCTCACACAGCGCCCCAAAGCCGCCGTGTGTGCTGACAGTCCGAGCTCTGCCCAGACACACACCTTTACCAGGACACGGTAAAGGTGTAAAAGCTGCGGGACGGATCACAGTCCTAAGTATCCCACATGTAAGAAAGCATCCTCCCTTCCCCTCAAATAGCTGTAATGTCCGACTACTCTGCTAGGGCAAGTCCACTCTCCGGTCCACCTGACTAAGTGCGGGAGGAGCGGACTACTTCTTTTCTAATTTTTCTTTTGTTAAAGTCACTTCTCTCAGTTTATACTGGATCACCGCGAATGAGTCATTAGTTGGGAAATAAAATAAAGTAAAATAACGAATAATAATTATATAATAACGATATCATCATCCATCCCGATGGTTACAAACATTGTCAACATATAGTTTAAGGACATTGCCCCAACCTATTATCATGTGCATAATGAAAATGAATGCTGTGTTTCCTGATTATGTTTCCTAGGGGTAGCATATAAAGCGTAAACAGGATGGGTCCCAAGACTGAGCCCTGTGGGACTCCATAGTTGGCTTCAGTGCACTGAGAGAGATGGCCGTTCCATTCATGAACTGATACCTGGGACAGATGGGATTTAAACCACTGGAGAGCAGATCCTCTGATGTCACTGCTCCTAGTCTATAGATAAAATGCTGTGGATGCGATAGGTAATATTAAGAGGCACACTGAGTCAACAGGACAAGAATGAAAGTAGACCCTTTTCTGAGGCCAATAACAAGTCATTAGAGACTCTAACTAGTCTGAGTTTCAGGAAGTACTGTGAGTGGGAGTCTCGCCCAGACTGAAAGTCTTCAAAGTGGCTGTTGTCCTGTGAGGTTGGCAGTACAGCTGTAGCTACAACTCTGGGATTTTTGAAATAAGGGCAGGTTGATATTGGTCTATAGTTGGCCAAGATGCTAGGATCAAACTGGGGGCTTTCTCAAGGAAAGAGAAGTTTAACAACTATGGCTTTAAGGCTGTGTACATGCTTGTTTCCAGAGGCATTTATCATTGTTAATATGGGATCATTGATTAGGGGAAAAGTTTCTTTAAAAAGTCTAGTGGGAATTGGGTCTAACAGACACGTTGAGGATCTGGAGGACGTAATAATTGATGTTATTTCCGCTTGATCCACAGCAGTAAAGCAGTCCAATGTTACAGAGGTTTCTGGATGCCTCCATTTCCACCACCACTTCTTAGCCTATTTACAGAGCTGATAAGTAGAATAACTTGATTGCTGTATCTAATATTTGAGATTTTCTTAGCATGGAAAAATGTAAGAAAATCATCAGAGCTGAGAGAAACAGGAACATGTAGTTACTGAGCTCTGACGCCAGATAATTGTAATGAGTGCTAAAGAAATCGTTATTTCCATTCTGATAAGGTTGAATAGTACTGGCCTAGCTCTGCGCGACTTTGTATAATTTAATAGGCTATGTTTCAGATATCCAGAGACTGCTCTGAACCGGGCCAGCGCCATTCTCTTTCAACCGGGTTTCTTGTTTTTAGGGGGAGAGGCAGGTTTCAGCGTTAAACCACGGTGCTACTCGGTTTGTCTGTGAACTTAGGTTTCATGGGGGCAACAACGCCGATTGTACTCCTATGAGGCTTATGAGCATCATTAACAAAGTGGTCATTTATCAGGACTGATACTATGGGAGCTGGACTCAGAGTAGTTTCTCAGAGAATATCCTTAAGTACTGGCTGAACTGTGTGTTTTTAAAGCAGATGAACGGTCAGTTAAAGGTTCTTCTAAGCTGTTTCTTATTCCTGGGGCAGAGGATGTTTCCAGTGTAAACTGGAAAGAGTAATCATAAAGTGATCAGAAATGAAAAAATTCGCGATTTCGCGACGTTTGCATACCGTGACTAAACAAGGGCACCAATGAGGTATGCGCTTCCGATAGCAGCATGCAGTTAAAGCGTCAAAAAGCGCCTCGGGTTTTTTTGGCGGCCAGCGTTGCTCAAAATCTACCGACCAATGAAGGCTGACTTTTCGCGCGTGTCTGGAGCTACGAAATTTACAGTAAACACAACGGTAGCTCAAGCGCGGCTTTGCCTTACTGAGCACATACCAGCGAAGAGATGAAGCGCCAAGTAAGCGTCTACTGCTGCGTGAAGAAATAATGACGGACATTCTAAAATATCCCTGAACCAAGCACCAGTTGGACCTACTGGTGCTTGAAATAGTCATGTTTTCTTTGTTTGATTCCCAATGATAGCGTAAATACTTGCTCTCTTCTTCACAGGTGGCGACTTTGAGAAAGCGTAAAGTTAGCATGGCGCATACCTTGTGTACAGAGTATTTCTATTTACATTAAAAAGCGCCATCTAAATCAGGAATGAAATTGCATGTTACTCGGCTCATCGTCAATGAAAATCGCCTGGGTATGAACACAAAGCGTGGCGGCTTGTTGGCGAATAGCATCTAATGAATATTAGATCCCCAGTGTCTGGGCGCTGGGAGGCTCAGAGGAGGCGTTTCCTGCTCTCTGCGCCGAATACGTCTCTGGATTGTCAGGTTAGCCAGGACTAAAGTTGTAGAAATGTTTCTAGAAAAGCGGCACGTCCGGGTAGGATGGACGGCCGTCTCTCTGCATGAACCGAGCTTCCCCAAAAGCGCACTCCAGTTATCCACAAAACCAGCGCCCGTTTCTAGGCGCCCATCCTAGAAAGCCAGCGGTTAAATGATGAGCGGCTGTACATTTCATCATTGGCTAAGTTCGGCAGGACCAGAGAAAATTACAGTGTCGGACATCGTCTTGGCCAGTTTACACACCACGGAGATTCACGTTTAACTTAACCACCTCTGATTGTCTCCGTCGGGCATCATTACACGCCTGCGTGAATCACGACTCGTGGAACCTGGACTTACTCTTAGCTAACATCCTAAAGGTTTCCACCGATGTCACCAACTCTGGCCCAGACAACACCTGACTGTATTTGGGAGCTCCACGTTTCTAACTTCAGAAGAGCCTAAAACCCAGAGTTGAGTGTTCGCGGGTGTGTCGCTGAGGAGAACCTGTTACTAGCATTGAGTCTCGGGTGCTCTAAGTCTTTGTGTTTATGGCCCATGTTTCCTCCCAACCGGTACAAACCCTGACTGTCTCTCCTGGCTGTTGGGGCGAGGCTAGCTAAGTTAGCCCTGGTAAGCGCCTGACCCAGCCTTCCTGAAATGCTGACCTGGCTAGCCGGCTTAGCTCCCACTGTGGGCCTTTAACTGCTCCAGCCTGGCCTTGCCTGGCCATGCTGGAATTCTAAGCTAAAAATTTGCGATGTTTAGGTAAAGAAGAATTGGTCTATTGTAAAATGAAAGTGAACAGCAAGCGGTTTAACAGTGAGCAGGTCGCTAATAAGGTGCTAGATCTGAATATTAGATAACTCTTAGAGTAAGCAAAGTAGTCAGAAATTTAATGCCAAACAAGAGAACAGCAGTCACACGACTAGCACTGGGAATAGCTCACCCGGAAATGACGTCAGCAGTCAGTGAGTGTTGCAGTCGTCTCAATGGGCATTGTACCGGTAGTTGTAAGGTAAACATATAAAAAAAAGGATTATAAATGCATAGAATTCAATAGGATAATACTAAACTTTAACTAAACAGACTAAACTAAACTAAACTCTAACTAAACTCACTTTTGCACATTTCTGTCACTTTTCTTTTCTCTGCTCTTTGGACTCAAACTCATTGAATTTCCCCAATGTAGGATCAATAAGAATATCTATCTATCTATCTATCTATCTATCTATCTATCTATCTATCTATCTATCTATCTATCTATCTATCTATCTATCTATCTGTCTATCCTATCTATCTATCTATCTATCTATCTGTCTATCTATCCCATCTATCTATCCTATCCTATCTATCTATCTATCTAAGCTAAACTGTGTCCCTGCATCAGACCCCATACTCTGTAGAAAAAAGCTCCTAAAAAAAGGATTCCGGAAAAATTAAAGAAACCTCATGGGTTCCCACATGAAGGAGGGATCCTCCCCCAGGACGGACAGGTGATTTACCAGAAGTCTTAGAGAAGAATTAACATCTAACGCTACAACTACATATATAAAGTCCAGCAGACAAGCAAATTTGATAGATTTGTACTAAAATAAATAATGACATTGATGAGGTGCAGCCCTCTGACACAGTCTTTAGAGTGTTCTGAGTCAGAACAAGAGTTCCTCAGGATTCTTAACTTCAGTTTCAGGTGCTTGACACGGTGGCTGGGCGCTCCATTTCCATCTTGGTGAAGATTAGTGAAAGATGAACATGGACAACAAGCCAAGGAGAGAATTGTCCCAGGACATTAGAAACCTGATTATAGACAAACATGAGTAAAAGGTAAAGGCTGTAGAGCCATCTCTAAAGCAGCTTGAAGTTCCTGTGACCACAGTGGAACATATTATTCAGGATTTAAGATTGCGGGACAGTAGCCAGCCTCCCTGGGCGTGGCCAGAAGAGGAAAGTTGATGACAAATGGAGGAGACGGATAGTTGGACCTGTATCCAAAGAGCCCAGAACAACCTCTAAAGACATTATGGCTGAACTCCGCAGTCAGGTATCGGTATCACCATTGGTGATTTGTTTGAGCCAGAGTGGACTTCATGGGAGGCGACCAATGAGGACACCACTGTTGAAAAATCCTAAAAGCCAGACTGGAATTTACAGTCACATGTTAACAAGCCACAAAGCTGGGAAAATGATGAGACCAAACTGGAGCTTTTGGTAAGAGCATGACTCTATGTTTGCTAGACTCTCCAGCCAAAGAACACTGTCCTACTGTGAAACATGGAGGGAGGCTCAGTTCTGTTTGGGTGCTGCTGCATCTGCCACAGGGGAGTCTGGAAGTTGTGAGTTGAATGAAGTCTCCAGATGATCCAAGGCATTCCTGGGTAGAAATGTGCTGCCTAGTGTCAAGCTTGGTCTCAGTCACAGGTCATGGGTCTTCCAGCAGGACAATCATCCAAACACACAGCCAGAAACCCCAAGAGTGGCTCAGAGAAAAGTGTTGGACTATTCTACAGAAGTGGATTCTATGAGTCAGATCTGAATTCATTGAACATCAGTGGAAAGCTGAAACATGCCATTTGGAGAAGACACCATCAGAGCAACCCAGACAAGCTGGAGCAGTTTGCTGATGAGAGGGGCCAAAGGCTGCATGGACAGGTGCAGAAGGCTCGTTGACAAACACAGAAACCGTTTCATTGCAGTGATTGACTCAAAGGTTGTAGGTGCCATCATTTTTATCCAGACCCTGAATTCATTGGTTTGTTTTTACAAATAATTCTGTTAATCAACAACTCAAAGTAAAGGCTGATTGTGATTTAACTTTCAATAAATTTAAATTTGTATTTACTTTTAGATATTTCAAGTCATTTCAGTGAACATTGAGGACTTTCTTTGAGTGAAGACCAGCTATTCTGTCCACCACTGTAAATCTGACCTACCAAACCAAAATATCAATTCTGATGAAGCAAAAATCTCAACATAACCCCCCAAAATTCTAAATAAGATACAAAAATGATTAATTTAAAAGCAAAATTTTACCCTATAAAGGCTAAATAAAGATGTGAAAAATGCTTGATAAAACAATAAAAAAATACCCATCCATCATAATGAATAAAACAAAATAAACTATATTGTTGGTGGAAACCCGATAAAAATCTTAACGATATTTAAGAATGATAAACATTACAATAAAAGGGCTATATCAAATAATAAATAAAAGTAACCAAACATCTTGAAGTATATGAAATTAAACTTTGATGATACTAAAAACAACAATGAAAATGAATGAAAATACAAAATCAAACTGAAAATCACCTAATAAAATCATGATCGCTCAAACCAAGTTTCCCATCTTGAAGAGTACAGATGTTCAGACATTCATTAGGAAAGAAAAATAGACCACACAGTTGGATCAGTGACTGCACTGACAGGACCAATCAACAGGAGCTCCAGAATGAGCGAGTCAGGACATGTGAAACAGAGTGAGCACTGACTGATTACATGCAGGTGCAACAGAACAGGTGAGGGGAAACAACCTTTTGAAAACACTGCAAAAAGTCAACCTAAAGCTGATTTACAGCTCAGTGTTTCCCTCAGAGACCAGTGCAGTCTGTATTCGGATGTTTTTGCCGATTTATAAACCCAAATAGATCAAATGTATTCCCTTTCATTAAATAATTTTGAGACTTTTAAGTATTTTACAACTTTGGTTACCTGCAATTATTTTGATCAACTCTACATTAAATTATTAATCATTAAGTCTAGAAAATCTTCTGTCACCATTGTGCATTTGAAGATCCATAGATCGATCGACTTTACAGATAAAATAAATCATAAAAGTAGTAGAAATAGGGGTAGAAGTTCAGGATTAGAGGCGTGGCGCTTTGCAACTGCGAGTTGACATAAATGCAGCCTGAAGTCAGAGATTAAAAATGTTATTACTAGGCTGAATGGAAATGCTTTCCAATGTGGAACACAAAGTAAGACTCCAGAAGACTGTCGTCTTTAATATGTTTCAACAAGAAACATGTATTCATAAGTGTTTTAATTCATATTCTAGTCTCACGTTTGGTTCCAACGTCCAGACCCGTTGACAAGGTGGCTTTTCAGCTGGGAGTGGCGGACAAGTTTCACCAAAGAGCTAGATATTTTCACTGTAAGAAGTCAAAAGTACACCACACACTGACCTGCCAAGACATACAAACACAATTAAAAGCCAGATCATTGTCCATAACACCTCCTCTCCCTACAACACAACAGCAAATACTGTACTTGTGTTTTATTTCAGGAACAGTGTCCCCTCAATACACTCATCAATGCAGCTCAGCCAGAGTTAAGCCTGGAGGTCTGAAAAAACTGATCATTGATGGAACATTCAAATATTCTCCCCAGCAGGTTCAGTCAGGTGTGTTTTCCAAACTCACCTTCCTGCAGTGATGGATGATGATCTCAGTGGGATTTCTCTGGTTTCTGTGATCCTCTGCAGATCAGATTCAGTCGTAGCCTCTCTGATCAGTTCCTTTGCGTGAGTGTCGGCGGGGCTCACGAGACTAACTTTTTCACTAGGAGCACAGTGGCTAACTGCAGAAAATTTTAGGGACACAACCAGAAAATTTAGAGCATACCGTGAAATCAACATGCTTCAACCAAATCTTTCATTTCCTGTATTATGAATAAATACTTTAATAATAGAAGCAAAAATTACAATGTGCTGTTTCAAACAATGCTTAAATGTATGCTAAATATTAGAGGATGAAATTCATGTTGGCGACACAAAATAGGTGCAGCCAAGATGCACAATAATTTGAAATCACCCAGATGGACGCAACGCTGCACAGATTACCTGGTGTGAGACGTATATTTTGTTTTTGCTCTAACAACATCACCCGTCAATCAAAACAAAAATATCACCAGAAAGGGGTGGGAGCAAGACCCCAACCTGAGCGAATGCAGCTGGAAATTTAGTACTGCACTGACTGAAAGCTGCCCTACGGACTACAAAACAATGCATTATGTCTGTTGAGTTTGTAGTTCACTGATCAAATAAAATAATTTAAAATACCAACTGATTAAGCTGCGTCCATTTACAAAACCAAAATAATTATAAAAGTGTAATGTCATATCATACTTAGGGGAGAAATATTAAAACTAAATTGAATGTGAGACAACTCCTAGTCCAGTTCTTCAGTCTGCTGTAACCACCTACATACCCCAGGAGGCGCTGGTTCCATCTTAAACACGTCTATCGTTGCATTTTCCACAGCGTTTTAAGTCGTCTGGACTAAATCGTGTTGTCGGCTCACTACGTGTTTAATCTTTGGAAATGCGCATGTGGAAGTGTGAGACATTTATGCTCCTCAATGACCATCTCGCGGAGCGTGTGTGCCTGCCGTACTTGACCGCGCATGATCTGAGAACAGCGGTTTGCCGTGATTGAGACCCCTGCGCATGGATACATCGCTGGTACACTAGCTGCGGAATTTGGAAGACGAATCAATAGTTTGCTTGCTCATAGGCTCAGGCGCACATATCAGGTTGTGATGATGTTGTCTCAGTTTCCATCCCAGGATGTTTGCGGGCGCTTTCGATTATCTCAGGCCGCCCTCCATATTTTAGCCACTTGCAGTGACTTTCCTATTCTTCTCACACATTGGCACCTCAGAGCATGCTCAATGACTTGTGCGAGTATGCGCTGGCGTATGCTCAGTCTCATGAGTATTGGCGAGTGTGTGTGTCTGTTTCTTGCGATGCGTAATGCGTTTCGCGTCTCATTGATGATTTCATTTACTCATTTCGTGTCGTTGGCGCCCCTTCCACATTTAATGTATAAAAAATGCGGATGGTGGGAGGCAAATTTATTCAGTCGCACCGTCGCGACTGGGTGTAAGATCAGTCGCACACTCTCAAATTTTTGAGTACGCCATCGACCAATTGGTCTGATCTGGAGCCACAATTATTTGCGGTCAAACGGACGTGCCTGCGTTTCTCCTGGTTCAGAGTAAAAACGGGGACTGGCAGACGCGGAGGGAGAACATCACAGCAGCTTAGAGCAGCTCTTTGACGGAAGTAGGGTTTCTCTGTTTGCGTAAGTAACAGAGAGATTTCAGCTCAGTCATCTCCGGTTCTCTGGCTGCCTCATCAGTGACCAGCAGGGATCTCATCAGTCAGTCTCTGCATTAGAGGATCCATGAGAAAAGTGATCTGCTGTGGTTTCTGCTGCAGGTCCTCAAACCACAAAGTCAAGTTTCCGTCCAGCAGCAGCGTCACGTTCTGCTTTATTCATGTGGACTGCAGCTTCTGCTGTGAGCTCCACAAAGAAGGAACGTGGGATGATGGCCGTTTGAATGTTTGAAGAGCTTCAACTTGTTCAGAAAGGAGATGATTTGTGTTGATCAGGAAGTGTTTTTCATTTTCTCCAGGATCTGTTTTGTTCTTTTCTGCCATAAACAATTTTACTGCTTCCAAAAGCTCATAATAATTTCAGTCAGACAACTCATGCGTAGAAATATTATTTATTTAACCAGGAAAGTCCCATTGAGATTAAAAATCTCTTTTACAAGGCAGTCCTGGGCAAGAGGCAGCAAAAAGTTACACAACAAATACAAAAGCAGTTACATTAAAGGAGTTGACCTCAAGTGCTCCCAGTCTGGCTTTGAAATCATGTAAAGAGAAAAGTTCAGGGAGCTTCCAGGTTTTTAGCAGTGTGTTCCATGAAGTGGGAGCAGCGTGTGTGACGGTGCCGCTGCAGGCGCACACACACACGCTCGCGCACACACACACACGTGTGCATTGACGCGCACGCACGGGCCCGTAAACACGTCATCTACATTAACTTACCCTTTTCTTTCCGTCCCTATTCCCCTGCAGGTAGCGCTGGGTGCACACTAGGTTGCCGACTGTTTAATCTCGCGCAAACATTCACACGAAGCACACACGACGCCAACATTAGCGTCCGTTTTTTTACCCGGAAGTAACCCGGAAGTGGTCATTGACACACCGGGTCATGTGACGCATCAGTCACTGTTTGTATTTATTTCTTTATTAAGGATTCTTGGAATTTCTCTGTACATTACACAGAAGGTTCCTATGAATGGAACTGTTTATTTCTGTATGTTTATTTATGTTCTTGAACTTTGTAAAACAGATTGGTTAGCCTTTGTGGAGTAATTGTTGTTCTCTATTCTTGAATAAAAGAAGAATACGTTTCACCTTGGCACCTCTGCCTTTATTTCCTGACGGGACCCAAGACAAAAAAGATCTTTTTCCCAGTTCTGTGCGGACAAATGGAACACTGAGCAACAGTTGATCAGTTGAACGCAATGAAAACAAACATTTCTCCTCTTAAGTAATTCACCAATGTAGGAGGGAAGCAGGGGCTTCCCTCCTAAGCATGGCCTTGTAAATAAAAATGTACCAGAGTCCTTGCCTTCTTGTGGACAAAGATGACCCCCCCACACGAGAGTACAGTTCACAGTGATGTGTTAATGCTCTACTATTGGTGATAAACCTCAGAGCAGCGTGATACACAGAGTCTAATCTGGAAAGACAATGAGTTGAAGCATTCATGTACAAAATGTCCCCATTGTCTAAAACAGATAAAGATGTTGCCGTCACAAGCTGTTTTTTTACCTCGAAAGAGAAGCAAAGCTTATTTCTAAAAAGAAATCCCAGTTTCAGTTTTAGTTTTAGTACTCATGGACTTGCTCTATATCATCTCTGTGAAGAGTGAGAATCTTAGGGAGATCTTCTGGCTCCTTTCTAGTATTAGAAAAGAACATTTAGGACAAGTTTCAATTTCAGAAGTGTAAGCTGCACATTATCAAAAGCTTTCTGCAAAGATTCAACTGCTTTTGCTGGAGTTGGACCAAAGCAATAGATAATTGTGTCATCAGCATAAAGATGAAAATTAGCATCTTGAAGATTTTGTCCTAGTTCATTAATATATAAAATGAAAAGTAGTGGTCCTTATATTGAACCCTGTGGCACCCACCTGTGGACATTAAAAAATTCAGAGGACAAGCCATACATTTAACACACCGAGTCCTTTCATTCAAGTAATTTCTAAACCAGGAAAGCACAGCTAAGCTGATGCATTAAAACCGCATGGTCCACGGCATCAAAGGCTTTAGACAAATCAATAAAAAGCGAAGCACAATGTTGCTTTTTGTCAAGAGCAAGAAGTATGTCGTTGACAGCTGTGATTGTGCTGTGTTCCTTCCTGAGACCTGATTGCAGCTTTGAAAGAAGTTCATTAATCGTTACCCCTTGTGCTGTCTTAGATGACCCCCCCCCCTTCCATTGACGTGTTCTCCCTACCATGACAAAGGTGGATAAAGGTGGAAAGATTTCATGTAATCCATGGACACCAGTGAAGATCACAGATCATTGAAGAAAAAAGGTTCAGAGCACTGTCTAGTGGGTCTAGATGACCCCACTGTCTAGTGGGTCTAGATGACCCAACTCCTAATGTTAAAGTGCCTAGGATAGACCAAGGGTTGAACACTAAACCAAGTAAAACTGATGACGCATTAAGAGAATAGAATAGAATGCCTTTATTGTCTCTGTACACATGTAAAATTCGCATTACACGCGCGTGCAGTGAAATTAAATTAACTATTTATTCTTGCACTTCTTAAAACAACTTTTGTAATAACCTCCACGGCTGAGTTCTCTCAGAACCACATGATCCATTAAAGGACCATTAGAGCTGTGGATTTGGGTTTAATGTCCTGAATTTTCGGTGGCCGGACATTCATAAACCAGTCTATATAAATTTCCCCCCAAAACCAATGGAGGCCCAGCCCCATAAAACAAGTGAAGGGAAACCAAAGACCTGAAACAGTCATCTTCATAACAAAACCACTCCAAGCATCAAGAATTAGAGACCAGAAACGCAAGACAGAAACATCCAGAACAACAGGAACACGAAGGTCCAGGACTGAACAAACCAGATAAAGGAAACAAGATGAACGGATGACTGTGGGGAATAATGCACATAGCAAAATTCAGGTGGGCCAACAAGCGACAAAATCCTATTCATACAACCAAAATTTTAATAAACGATGCGCTGCACAAATGCGAGGATGTCATAGTGGACAGAGAGGCTAGCATAAACAAACCTGAGATCCATGGCAGAAAATAAATAAATCCATATGGACGGAGGATCATACGTCTTACTTAGATAAAGTCGAAATCCAGATTCAAAAACAAGCCGCGACCAAAGACTCGCAAAAGACCGGTGATAAGGAGGCAAATAGAACCCCGAGAAATTATCAAGATGCAAAACGAAAGGGGGGCCCAGAGGAATTTCACAAAGTCCAGCACAGGGCTACAGACAAATGTAGTAGAAAACATGAAAACAAGCCGAAAAGTGAAGTGATAAATAACACTTTGAGCGTGACTTACCAGAAGACGCCACTGGGACTGATGGAGAGGCAGAACATTGTGAACATCGGTAACATCCACCTTCCCCAGCCACGCACTTCGTCTGCTGGAATTAATCATTGAGATGGCAAGTTCAGCCAAAGTGCAAAAAACAAAACTGGAAGGATCACGAGGAATCAGGCTGCTGATGCCCACAATGGATGAACCGAGAGACACCGACAGTTCTCACATAATTGCAGCAAAAATGAAAAACTGAAAAGCCACCTTAGGGCTGGCTCGAAAATAAAAACAAAAAAATGGGGCCCTGGAAAGAGGCCATCATAAAGCCCCCCACGAACCAGCCAGAAATCCCTAAATCAACCAGAGAGAGAAATTAACTAAATCTGTTAGGTTGAGAAGACAGGGCCATGTACAAAACTGACACATAATGGGGCTGATGTTAGTTCCCTAAAGGCTAGGGCTGGACTCCCTGGGGAATACAGAGCGGGGTGGCTGTCCACAAACCAGCCAGCTCCAAGGGAGAAATGGTGGAGCAGAACCAGACATCTGAGCGTGCAGTCGTGACGACACGAGGATCCCTGTTTCCCGACCAAGCGGAATAAAATGAGAGAGGAGCCACAGACGCTGCAAAAAGAGACCAATGACAAGCAAAATGTCCACAGATGAGACAGGTCCATAGACTGACCAATCAAAAATGCAGGCAAAACTAACGAATAAAGACAGCTTTAACAGAAAACAAACAAAACAGATCCACCACAACAAAGCCAGCACAGAATGATGGCCAGAAGTCAAGTCTGGCTCCTAAACAACACACAGCAACAGAGAATATGCCAAAAACCACAATAATTGAGCCAGCATGAGAAACCCGTCCAGGCGAGGACCGCCAGCCTTCATACCCACGGAAAAGACCCCACAACCCCGAAACGACACCAGGATGACGCAGAGACACAAAGCAGAATCCGAACCATGAGCACATCATTACTCTTAAGAAAGGAACTGCAAATCCCAGGGTCCTTAGGGTGTGACGTCACCGGCAAAACAAAGAACCAAGAAGAGCCGAAAGTGAGGAAACGCAGAGGATAAACCAGCATGCCACTCACCATACCGACAATCACAGCCTCCAAGGGGGCCCGACATCTCCCGGACGATCCCCAGACGCATGCATGAGACGCGAGGCGCTACTGCGCCGAAATACAGGGGAGCGGCAACCCTTCCGAAATCACAGAAAAAGTGAGAAGGGGAGACGAATGACCCCACATCTGAAAACATCTCGTCCGGGATATCTGAACTGGTTTGTTTGTTTGTGTGGGACATTTGGTACCGAATTTACTTTTTCTTATGATATATGGTTTTGGGTTTTGCCTATTTGTTTGATGGACTTTTTTGTGTAGTTTGGTTGACAGTTTTATTGTGAGAGATAATGGCCTTTGACCTAAATAATTTTGTACTGGCTCCATCTTTGGAGAAATTGGACGTGTGCACCAAAGCTGACCTGCTAGCAGTTGCCCATCATTATGAGTTTTATATACTCAGTCATTGCCGTAAACATAAGATGAGGGACCTTTTGTTTAGGCAGCTGGTGAAGCAGGGTGTGGTCCAAACCTCTCCCGCTGTGTCTCCGCTGAAGGGTGTGGCCGGAGGTGGTATTCATGACGGTGTAGGAGTGGAGGCTGCTATAGGCGCTGTGGATGCCACTGGACCTGAGCGAGGAGCGGGGCTGAGGGCGAAGGCTCCTGCCTCTGTTCCTGATTCGGGTTCTGACCCGATCACATTACTTCAAGCGGGAGTCGACACCGAGGATTTGAGGCTGATCCTTTGGATGAAGGAGCTTGATCTCCAGACTAAGTCACGTGAGGTTGAGCTAATGCACCTGCGTTTGGCGCTCTGGAGTTGGAACACCCTCAACCTGCGACTGCAAATGTGTCTTTATTGTCTCCTGTCGCTGCTGCACAGCAGTTTGATGTGAGTAAACACATTGCGCTCGTTCCATCCTTCAGAGAGACTGAAGTAGATTCATATTTTAATGCGTTTGAGCGCATCGCTGCCACTTTGGGATGGCCAAAGAATGTGTGGAGTTTGCTGTTACAGTGCAAACTCGTGGAAAAGCACAAGAGGTGTGCTCCACGTTATCAATTAATGAAAGTTTGGATTATGATGTGGTAAAAGCCACTGTTTTGAGAGCTTACGAGCTGGTTCCGGAAGCCTACCATCAGAAATTTCGTGCTTGCAGAAAAGCTGTCAACCAAACGCATGTGGAGTTTGAGCGTGAGAAAAGCGTCCTGTTTGACAGGTGGTGCGCTGCATGAAAGGCAGATGACTTTGCTCAACTCTGTGAGTTAGTTTTACTAGAGGAATTTAAGTCCTGCCTCCCTGAGAGGATCCTTGTTTATTTGAATGAGCAGAAGTCTCCTCCTTAACCAACGCGGCCGTTCCTCGCAGATGAGTTTGTGCTGACGCACCGCGCCGTGTTTCCATCTGTGCGTACAGACCCTCCTCCACCTGTTTTTGCCAGCAAATCTTTTTTTAGAAGTCCGCCGCGCTCAAAACCGCTTTCTGCAGAGAGCCGGGAGTGCTTCTACTGTCACCAAAAAGGACACGTCATCTCTAACTGTCCCGTGCTCCTGTCAAAGGACAACAATCAAAGTCCCAAAGAGCCCAAAGGGTCGGTTTTGTTCGATCTGGCCCTGTAAAATCTCCTGTTGTCACTGATCAGCCCTGTGAGGAGGCGGAAGAAGGTTTTCGCCCTTTCATGTTTAAAGGTTCTGTCTCCCTGATGGGGAAGGATGAAAAAGAGCAGGTGCCGATTTTAATTCTGCCCGACAACGGCGCAAGTCAGTCCCTTCTTCTTGACAGTGTTTTCCCATTTTCTTCTGATTCTTCCTGTGGGTTTGACACACTTGTGTGAGGCGTGAACATGAATGTAATTCGGGCTCCGACGCATAACCTGTTTTTATGTTCGCCACTTTTTTCTGGGCCGGCAAAAGTCGTGCTCTGTGCTCAGTTACCTGTGTGGGGTCGCCATGATCTTAGGAAATGATCTGGCTGGGGAAAACAGAAGTTATGGAAAATCCAATGACTCAAAAACTCGAACCTGCTCAAGTTGCTGCCAGCGAACCTTTTTTGTTTCCTGCTTGTGCTGTCACCTGTGCGCAGACGAAAAAAATTAGGTATGTTGTTGATTTGTCTGATTCATTTCTCTGTAATCCAGATGTTTCTAAACATGATAAAGCTGAGCCTGAGAAAACTAAGTCAAATGTAATGCCAAACCTGCCGTTTAATGAAGCAACACTTTGGTTTGATGTTGACAAAAATGAATTTGTTCATGTCCAGAAAGCTGATCCATCTCTTGCCAAATGTTTGTCTGCTGCTAATTCAAATGTAGAGAAATCATCTTATGCTTTCAACGATGGACTTTTGGTTCATAATTGGTTTCCTCCCGCTCTTGGTAATTTGGGATGGAATGTTGTTCAGCAAATCGTTGTACCGGAGAAGTATCGTTGCCAGATTCTCAGCCTAGCCCATGATGGACCATCGGGTCATTTGGGGGTAAAGAGAACATACTATCTCATTTTGCGTCATTTTTTTTGGCCGGGCTTGAAGTCTGATGTGACTAAATATTGTTGTTCATGTCACATTTGTCAGATGAGTGGAAAACCAAACCAGGTTGTTCCACCTGCACCTTTGCATCCAATTCCTGCAGTAGGTGAACCAATTGAACATCTCATCCTAGACTGTGTGGGTCCACTACCTAAAACCAAATCAGGGCATCAGTACCTTCTGACCCTGATGTGTGCTGCAACACGCTACCCAGAAGCTATTCCCTTGCGCACACTAAGAACCGAAGCTATAATTAAAGCTCTGGTTAACTTCTTCTCCCCATTTGGTTTTCCACAATCCATACAGTCTGATCAAGGGTCAAATTTCACTTCAAAGCTTTTTGAACAGGATGCAAAACTCGAACCAGAGACTAATGAGATGATCACTGATGGTTCAGGATTTTAATCTTAATATTAAACACAAAAAGGGAGCTGAGAATTTGGTAGCTGATGCTCTTTCACGCAGCATCCACTCAGCCTAAGTGATGGCTTCTGGGGGGGCAGAAGTTTTCTCTTAGGTTGGGGGGTGTTACCGTTGTGGCCGTAATATTGTTTTGTTTTTATGTATGGAATGTTTTTCTGTATGTTTTCTTTTGGGAGGGTTTGTCTTTCCTTTTCTTTTCCCTCCTCTGTGGTGCCAATTAGGTTCCACCGTGTCCGGGCCACCTGATTGGCTGAGGACTTCCCAGCGGCAGCTTTAAAAACTGCCACCTCATCTGTTGAAGCCCCTCCCCCTCCAGCTGGCAGCAGCAGAGCATTAGAACAAACATTGTTAGAGTTTATTGATCCTGGTCATTTGGGTCGGATATTTTTGTATGATTTTGAGTTGTCATTGTAAATAAATTCCCTGCTTAATTTCAGTCTGGGTCTGGTGAGGGTTTTTCAAGTCATTGGTGAATTTAGTTTTTCTTTTTACCTTTATGTTACTCCCATTTACAAACTCCTAGACAGGGGTGTAAACGCCACCCCAGCATTAGACATAGTAAATACACAGTTAAATGTAAGCTAAAGACTGACAAAAACAGAAAAAAACAGCAACACAAGATGGAAGAGGGAGCACAGATTTATGGGCGGTTTGCCAAAACTGAAAACTGTGATGTAAAATTATGTGCATGCAAAGATTGAGCTGGTAGGACTGATTCAAACAATACCGGGATAAAACGAGAAAATCCCAGCAGTGCCTTGTAAATGATATAAACGCAGACATCGATCCACGTAGAGATCAGGCTACACAGTTTTGTCTAAGAAATAAGCTATATTGATTGACTGTGAAAGTGCGGTCACCCCCCCAACATCAAACAGAGCGAAACATAAAATGACATGAAGAAAAGATTTATAATATAAAAGTAAGCATGTCAGAGCACGAGACTGTTCAACCTTTAGCATGTGTACGATAAGAATACCAAAAACAGAGCTGGACAACTATTTTCCAGGAGCATCAAAAACGGGCTGCGATCCCCGTTTGATTAGAGCAGCTGTCAAGTCATTAGTTTGTCTAAAAAAGCACTTGTCTATCTATGTCAGTTATCTTGCTTAGACGATGTCATAATCACCTGTTCAACAACTGTTCACCAACACCTTAACTTAACTGAACTCAAAACTTGAGAACTCTGTCAGTCAATTCTTTCAATAGTATATTTGTTGTGCATGTTGCCTGTGCGTCACAGAGTAAACCCCCGAAGTCATCAGGGTCACGTCTAGGTGGACAGAGGGTTGGAGTCAGAGCAGTGGTGTTTTCGTGTTATAAGTTCCTGATCTCTGCTTCTTACACTCCAGTCTTTCAATAATGTCTTTTCTCCAGAACGTATTTCTGTTTTAATAGTTTCTGGTTTTTCCATTCTCTGATGTGTTGCAGCGCATTTGTTTCTACAGATGGATTATCTGACCTTCTGATTCATGGCTGCCCTACAGCCTGCTGTGTGGGCCGATCAGCGGGGGCCTGTTTATGTTAATTTTGTCATAATGTTATTTAGATCAGTCGATCAGAGCAAAGGCGGATTGAGGTCAGAAGCTGCAGGGGTGACGGGTCACATTTGTGTCCCATCAAGCTGGGTGGCAGCTTCATGCTGCAGAGTTAACGCTATTGTCTTCTAGCTTATGGGCCCACGTGGAGCCTCTCAGGGCAGTCCTCAGAATGACAGCACATCCCAAACCTCAGAGTGCAGCTGACAGATGCTCATACATTAGTGAGAATCATTCAGCATACACAACATCAACATATTTAAACTAGCGACATTTGATGCACAGATTCCCCGAGTGAACAGCCATCCTGCAGACAACAACAGGGAGAAGACACAAAACCAATATAAGAAAGACTTGTTTATATACTTTAATATTACGTCCTCCAAATCCTCAACGTGTCTGTTAGACCCAATTCCCACTAGACTTTTTAAAGAAACTTTTCCCCTAATCAATGATCCCATATTAACAATGATAAATGCCTCTCTGGAAACGGGTTACGTGCCACAGTCTTTTAAATATGCAGTTGTTAAACCTCTTCTGAAAAAGCCCAGTTTGGATCCTAGCGTGTTGGCCAACTATAGACCGATATCAAACCTGCCCTTTATTTCTAAAATCCTAGAAAGAGTTGTAGTTAAGCAGCTTTACTGCCACCCACAGGACAACAGCCTCTTAGAAGACTTTCAGTCGGGGTTTAGACCCCCCCACAGTACGGAAACTGCACTAGTTAGAGTCTCTAATGACTTGTTATTGGCCTCAGAAAAGGGACTACTTTCTATTTCTGGTCCTGTTGGACCTCAGTGCAGCCTTTGACACTATCGACCACAGTATTTTACTCCATAGACTAGAGCAGGACATAGGGATCAGAGGATCTGCTCTCCAGTGGTTTAAATCCTATCTGTCCCATAGGTATCAGTTCGTTAATGTAAATGGCCATTCCTCTCAGTGCACTCCAGTCAACTATGGAGTCCCACAGGGCTCAGTTTTGGGACGATCCTGTTTACGCTTTATATGCTACCCCTAGGAAACATAATCAGGAAACACAGCATTAATTTTCATTGTTATGCCGACGATACGCAGTTGTATTTATCCATGAAGCCTGACCAGAATGACCAGATAGAGAAACTGAACGCCTGCATCAGTGACATCAAGACCTGGATGACAATTAATGACCTCCTCTTGAACCCAGAAAAAACTGAGGTCATTATACTTGGACCTAAAAACCTCAGAGATGCTCTGTCTGCTCAGATAGTCTCCCTGGATGGCATAAGTATAGCCCCCAATTCCACAGTTAGAAACCTTGGGGTTTTATTTGACCAGGATTTATCATTTAAGGCTCACATATCTCAGGCGTGTAGAACTGCCTTTTTTCACCTGTGGAATATTGCTAAGATCAGAAATCTACTTTCTAAGAGTGATGCTGAAAAACTCATCCATGCATTTGTTACGTGGAGGCTGGATTACTGTAACTCCTTGTTAGCAGCGTGTCCTAAGAGTTCCTTAAGAAGTCTCCAGCTTGTTCAGAACGCAGCAGCTAGATTGTTAGCAGGAACTAGCAGAAGAGATCACATCACTCCTGTGTTAGTTTCACTTCACTGGATCCCAGTTGATTCTAGAATCAAGTTCAAGATCCTCCTGTTAACCTATAAGGCCTTCCATGGAATGGCCCCGTCCTATATTAAGGACCTCATAGTCCCTTATACCATCTCATACTCTTACAGGGGCGCAGATGGTAAATGGTAAATGGCGTATACTTATATAGCGCTTTCTACCTTCTTACGAAGGCCCAAAGCGCTTTACAGTCACAGTCCCATTCACCCATGCACACACACATGCACACACACAGTCACACACTGGCAGTGGCGCCGCTGCCGAACACTGGCGCCAACCTCCCACCAGAGGCAGGGTGGGGTTCAGTGTCTTGCCCAAGGACACTTCGACACATGGGCGTGCAAGGTGGGAATCGAATCTTATGATCATGGGTCGACCGCCCTACCGCTGCACCACGGCCGCCCAGATGGTTAAGCGAGTCACCCAACGATAGAAGAGTTGGCAGTGTGATCCCCACTCACCCCAGTCAACTATTGCTTTGTCCTTGGGCAAGACACTTAACTCTGTCTCCAGGGCGGCTCCACTATGTGTGAATGCACATGAATGTCCCAGTGTAAGCAATTTGATTGCCTGGAAAAAGTGCCGAAAATTCCAATCCATTATTATTAGTGCAAAGGTGAGCTGGCATGTTTTGCTACTCATCCAAGCAACCTTGTCAGTCAGCTTGGAGACGTGTTGTCAGACGTACTCTGAGTCTGATGGACTCAATGAGTAAAGTATTCAGTATGTTTGGTCCAAGCGTTGTGAAAAACCTGGAGTCAGTTTTCACATGAAAAACAAAGTATTCGGATTGTGAAGGACTAAAGTTCTAAAGAGTTAGTGTATGAAGAACTCAGAGTCTTCATTCTTCATCTCTGGGCAAATATTGGTCTGAAGCTCTGGGCATCTTCAGTCCCCATGTCTGAAGAATTCATGGTCTGAAGGACTATGTGTCCTTAGTCTTTAGACTTTTTGGTGAAGTACTTTGTATCTTCAGTTCTCGCATTCAAAGGACCCAGTCTCTGAAGCACTCTGGGTCTTCAGACTTGGCCACTAAAGGACCTGCCATCTTCATTTTTCGTGTCTGAAGGTCTTGGTGTCTTAAGTACTCGGGGTCTGAAGGACTCTGCATCATCAGTCCTCACATCTAAAGATCTGCTGTGTTTTCTTGTTTTATCACAAACATGCTGCAAGCACACAGCCTCCACTAAGCATCTCATATTTAACAAGCCCTTCCTGCTCGTGCACACAAACATAACACAAAGCATCCCTAACTGAGCCCCCCTCACTTGTTTGGCCTCCCCTAGGACTTGCAGACGCTGTCGAAGCCCAGCGATGTCCCTTGGTGCTGCGGTTCACCAGGTGTTGTCTGCAACAGGCAATTAGTAGAATAGGTGTAGCTGTCAATCAGCTGGTTGGAAGATTAGCTGCTTGGCTGTAATTAGCGGGTTAGAGGCTTCTCGGCCCAGAGGATAAAGGCTTTGCCAATAATGGGCCCTGGGGTATTAATTACTGAAGGTCGAAGCTGCCGAAAAGGCCAGGATCTTAGCAGCAGCGCACGTAAGATGATTGTTTAAATTTCAAAAATAATACTGGCCTGACAGTTGTTGGAGCCCTGGGGGGTGGCGGGTACAAGGTAGCCAAGGTAATTAGTTTGAAGAGGGAAAGGGCATGGTTACAGGCATGTTTGTGAAGAGGGGTGGGGGAAATATAAATCTGAGGATGGGGGGAAAATAAAGAAATAAAAAAAAGTTAAATATAATTGTGGAAGGTAGGAAAACGGTGGTTTGTGTGTGTGTGGGGGGGGGGGGGGGTGAAAGGCATAGAAAAAAAGAAAAAAATCTGGAGATAAAGATGAAGAGAAACTTAGCGATAGGAGGATTAGAGGAAGACAAGAGCAGGAAAATATAAAAGAAGAAAAAATGATGAATCAGGAAGATGAAGGGCAGAGAATAAAAGGATGTTAGGATATGAGAAGAGACAAAATAGATAAATACAGCTCAGTGACTTCTGATTTTCTGCATCAAAATGTGAAGCCATGTTTAGTTCACGCAGTCAATATTTAAATGACGTCAGGGTTTGAGAACATTTACAGAAAAAACATTCATTCTCAGAAGGAGGAGATCAGACTGTTTTGGAAGCTGGGATTGGAGTGTCCTGCTGGATCTTTATGGAGAGGACATCTCCGTGCTAAACCCGTTCTTTGACCGTCTGCATAAACATTGTTCTACCACAAAGACAATGCATTGTTTTTGAAAATAAACCCGGCCTACCAGGGGGATATCAGGGGATAAAAAGAAGAGGGCGTTCCACAAAAAGATCTAGTGGACAATAGAAAGGTGAAAACAGAAGTGAGGATTTGTTTGATGGAAGCCAGTGGGCTATAAGGAATAACCCTCTGAAATTGCAGGATGAACAACGTCAAGGAAGTGCAGGAAACAATCACGGGGTTCAAGAAGGGAACTGGTTCAGGAAAGGGGAGAAATGACCTGGAAATCTATTTTGATAGGTTTTATGTTAAGCCGGTTGAGTAGTTAAAGGGTTAAAAACAGAATCTGAACTTCAACGGGTTTAGATAAAAATATTCAGCCATCATAATGGTTGGTTAATTATCTGCAGCAGGGGTGTCAAAGATTAAGTTGCAGATTAATTTTTTTGTTTAATTTTTCATTGATTTGCATATTAACATTTTAGGCAGGTGTTTCTTTTTTTCTGTAGCCCCTCTTGAGTTTATTATTGGGACTGCTTCAGTATCAGATGTAAAATATTCAGTCTGTATAAATTGAGTAAACCAAATTTTTTGAAGTGAAATGCATTTTATTACAGCTCCATTGGCCTCTGTGAATAAATCTGTAATAAGAAGTGATTAGGCACAATGTTGGTTGAGGCACCTTTCCAACTGGGAAAAACAAAACACAAAAACAAAGCCACAGATAACAAGTTGACCAGAGGTTATTTTGCTTTCATATTACGGCCCACTTGGATCAGACGGGTTGATGGTGGCCCCCGGACCAAAATGAGTTTGACACCCCTGATCTACAGGCTAGAATTTTCATGACACAGTAACCTGTTAAAGACGTGGGGTTACCTGATGCCCCATCAGCTGTGACATCAGGATCAATCATCATAAATGCTGCTGATGCAGAATAAGAAGTGATTAAGAACAGCAAATCATTAACTGCATGTCATCCACACCTGTCAATCACTAGAATAGGGAACAAATGAACACAGGCTGTGCAGGAACAGCCTCAGTGCAACATCAGATGGACCATATGGAAGCCAAGTGGAAGAGCTGTTTGAAGCTAACTAAATGAGAAGCATCACTCGTACCAATTTGACTCATCTGACAATGAGCAAATCATTTAGCAAACCTCATTCTGCCCAATTACTCCCTCCACAGCTAATAGCTGTGGGCGGAGCCAGTGCGCAGTTAGCAGGAAATGCCTCCAGCGTCTTGAAATTGAAATGCAAATTGCCGTTGCTTGCTCACTGCTGTCACATCTGGCTATCTTTGTTTGCCTCACAATTAAACCTCGGATCAACTATGACACTCCTCTCTGCTGCAAAAGCTTCAGTCCAAGAGGAGAAACTGCAACTACCTCCAGGATTCACAAACACAATCTTCCTATGATTTCAAATTACAATGTTTACAACTTTGTGTTTGCAATCAAAGCAGAAGACCCCATAGTGTGAACAAATGACATTTTTACCTCCAGTTTTTTAAAGATTTTTTAATCTAAAGAAAATCTGCTGCTTGTTTAAGCAGACTCCAGTGACTGTCACTTTCTTGGTTTGCTTCAAGATGTCCATTTTCAGCTTCTTGTTGGTAAAATTGATCATAATTGTGGGTTTCTTGTTGTTATCCTTGCAGAAAAGAGTGTGACAAACTGATATATGCTGAAATGTAAAGGTTTTGCATGTAATGAATTGCATTACCTGCTGCTCTAAGGTGTAACGTTTCTCTGGAGGTGCATCCTCACCCTGTTGGTTAGCTGTTGAACCAGCAGCTAAGGCATAACTTTTAATATCTGTTCAAAATCATCTACTCTCTGTTCCAGCGACTCAATCCTTTGGTCTGTTTGATTACAGCCTTGAGCTCCCGAATGCCCTCCATGACGCCTGACAGTATTATTTGCTGCTTTACCATCTTCAGACATGAAGTAAAGAGTTTTTCATCTCTGCCATTTCCTTAGCAAGTTTTGTACTCATTGATGTGTTCAGAAAGTACTCCTGGAAGTAAAAGATGTTCACAGCTTTATCCTTCAGTTTTAAACTCAAAAAATGTACTTTTTAACCAGAGTCAACCTGATTTGCCCTTTTTAAGGCTACACAAAGAAGAACTTTCTGCAGAAGTTGACAAACGTAAAATGGGTGTTTTCATAGAAAACAAATCCACTTTTTGGTAAAAAAAATGTAAAGAATCTTAGAGAAATCATTTAGAAGTAGTTTGTTTGTTAAACAGAAAAGGGACTTAGAGATGCTCTTATGGACATCAGTGTGATAAACCCCTTTGAGACTCACACCCCCCTTGATGGAGTGTGGGCTCAAAGTCACTCTTTGTTTTATCTGTTTACTTTTGAATCTGTAGGTTGGAGGAGCAGCCAGGACTCTCCCAGCTCACCTCCTCTTCATCAGTCACTGGACACAGGCGGGGACAGTCTGCCGGCATTCCAAGTAGCCCACTTGGGTTGGTGTTACAGGCGGGTGCAGCACAGCAGGGAGGGTGTCACTGAAACATTCAAAGAAGACTTCCTCTGAATTTAAAAGTTCTCAATCATATGGTCTTAAAGAAAATGGAGTCTTTGTTTTCTCACTTGAATATTCTGGCGCTGAAGGCACAGGTCCAGTCTTCATACTGAGCTGTAATCTTTTTTTTTTTTTAACTTGTCCTGTCCAACAGCTGGGAAGACAGATGAGAACTGAGGGCCTCTTGTGTTGGACATATTTTACTTTAACAACAGTGGTTATGAATTTTCTGACAAAGCAGAGGTATGTCTGAATAAACCCCTTTTGTAATCGAGGCTAAACTTTATTCATTTTAATTTGTCTATGAAGACTCTCATTCATCCAGGTTGGTTCCATTGTAGTAGGTTTAGGGGTCATCTGGACCTGGGTTTTTTTAAAGTTAGAGGACGTTTCACCTCTTATCCAAAAGGCTTTGTCAATTCTGAAATAGCTGGTAAAAGAACTGGTATTTATGCACTCATGGGGGAGGGGTCAGACCTGAAACTGGATGGCATTGTCAACTTAGCCCACATGGTTTCGGGTCCTTAAGAGTCCTTTGTCCTCAGCTGGGTGTTGGGGAGCCAGTGACTCCCTCCCCAACCTGGTCATATCTTTCAGCTGTTAACGACCCAGGTAGAACCGGTTCAGTTTGTTTGGGTTTCAGAACACTGCCGGAGATGGATGGAAGAATAAACCTGAGACCACAGGTTTATCCTTCTTGACAAAGATGGCTTCTTTCACTCCTCGCTCAAACCATCCTTTCTCTCTGGCTAGAATTCGGACTTCACTGTCCTGGAACGAGAGGTTTGTGGCCTTCAGGTGGAGGTTTCTGCAGACTCTGGTCCACTTGGGTTGGCCTGCGATGTTGGTAAAGCCGCTTGTGTAGAGGTTGTTTGATTTCTCCTATATACTGTTCATTGCAGTTCTCTTTGCAGTGGATAGAGTACACAACATTACTTTAAACATTACATTTGTCAACATTACATTGTTTGTAGCTGGGAATTTTGTCCTTTGGATGAACCAGTTTTTGTCTGAGAGTATTAACTGGTTTGAGATGAACTGGGATGTTATGTTGTCTGAAAATCCTTTTTAGTTTTTCAGAGGGGCCTGATATATAAGGAATGGAAATACTGTTCCCTTTAGGCTCTTGTTCTCTGTGGTCTTGTTTTCTTGTACGTTGCGATTTGGTGAAAGCCCACTTGGGATATCCACAGGTTCTGAGGGCTTGATATGTTGCTCTACTTCTTCTTCTTTCTTCCTTCTCTTCAGAGCTCGTGGACACCTCCTGGGCTCTGTGTTGTGGTGTCCTGATCACGCCTAGTTTGTGCTGTAAAGGGTGGTTTGAGTCAAATAACAGGTACTGATCTGTGTGAGTCGGCTTCCTGTATACTTCAACCTGGAGCTGTCTGTCCTCTCCAATGATCACAGCACAGTCTAGAAAGGCTAGGGTGTTCTCCTTTGTGTCTTCCCTGGTGAACTTGATGTTCTTGTCGACTGTGTTGATATGATCTGTGAAAGTCTCCACTTCCTGGATATTTATCTTGTGTCGTCCACATATCTGAACCAGTGGCTTGGAGTAGTACCTGGGAAAGAGTCCAGGGCTCTTCTCTCGACTTCTTCCATGTACAAATTGGCCTCAATGGGCAAGATTGGAGAGCCCATAGCACAGCTGTGCCTCTGCCTGTAGAAGTTTCCCCTGAATTGGAAATATTTGGAGTTGAGGCACACTCCAGCAGTTCGCAGATGTGGTCTGGTGTCAGATTTGTTCTGTCTTGTAACTTAGAATCCTGCAGTAATCTCTTCCTCACTGCAATCACTGCCTCGGTGGTGGGAATGCAGGTGAAAAGGGAAGTTACGTCGTAAGACACCATCGTCTCGTCAGAATCCAGCTGAAGATGTTTGACTTTGTTTGCAAAATCTTGTGAATTCCTAACATGATGCTATGTGTTGCCAACTAGAGGGGCCAAAATAGTAGCCAGGTGTTTAGCCTTGTTGTAAGTTATTGAGCCAATGCTGCTGACGATGGGTCTCAGTGGTATTCCTTCCTTGTGGATTTTTGGGAGGCCTCTTAACGACTCGTAAATAAACAAAAAAATAAACAAAAATTCTCAACGTCACTATCCAGTAAAAAAAGACTTTCACTGCAGGCTGATTTTAATCTTCTTTGAGATTAGAAAAAGGTTCTTTTCTGCTTTACAACTAAATCTACACTTCTTGGTAATGTTGACAGTTCTAAAGTAGCTAGTTGTGAGATTTTTTTAAATCCACTCAGGTATGTGTATCATTGCTAAATGTGTGTCAGGAAGTGGAGGCAAAGGCTCCAAAACACAGGAGACAGGGCTTGGTGGCAAATACTTTGAATAAAAGCCTCAAACATGACAGAGGAGATGACCTGACAACCAGACACTTTAATAGACTGAAGCGGATTAACTAAATGCAGACAGCTGAGAATGATCAACTAAACCTGCTGAGACTGACAAGGAAACAGAATAAAAACTTATAACATCAAAAAACTCATGGCAGAATCCTCACAAAGGGGTGAAATGTTTTGTGCATTAGACACAGGAGTGTGGGAAGTAAGTACTGTTATGACTTTTCCCTAACAAAGGATAGAACCACACAGCAGATGAGAATTTTTGTTAGACTTCTGCAGAAGGAGAATCCCGTCTGTCACAGAGGAGTTCTGCCTTCCCAGTGGATCCAGTCTGGTTTTATTGGTGGCCAGGGTTGATAACATAAAAGTAGGTCATTCAATCAGGCAGTACAGGAACATCATATTCTTGCATAATCAGAACTTTTCAGGTCATTGTTTTCTTACTGAAAGATAGAACTGAGACAATCATATTATGGTGATAATAGCGTGTAAGCAAATGATAATTATATAACCCTAACAATTACATCATCACATTCATGTTTAGTGGTGTAACTATTCTCATTAGCTGCTCTCTGAAGCTATATGTTTAGACTTTTGTTCTGAATAAGATGTCAGCAGGCTAAAGAACATCTTTATTGTTACAATTGGACTGTTTTTTTCTGTTTGATAATGCGACAATCGTAGCTTTCTTTTTGTCCGTGGCTCATTTGTTCCAACATTCCTCCCATGCTTACGTTGGCCATGGTGGCCGTTTTTGTTTAGTATCTCCGCTCCGAGGACAGATTGTATTCAGACTGAGGAAACTCAGAGCAACCTGAAACTCAGTCAAAATGGAAACAAACCAAGACCACGTTGAAAGATGGGTCAGAAAGCAGGTCCTGGACTAGGGTGGACTTGGGTGTATTCAGACAGTTGTTCTGGATTATCGGGGGAAATTAACTCTGGTTCACTTAATTTGGACCAAATGCATCCAGTCTGAATACAACCCTAATACAAGTGTTCATGTTTTTTAAACTGAAGCCATTCACAGGATCAAGACACCGGCTCAGTTGTCATCTTCAGGTTTGGTGTGATGTTAAACATACTTTAGATCCAGAAATAGACATTTAAAGTTGGATTCAGAGATGTCACTGGTTGTCAGATGGTAATACTTCTAATCTCTAATAAATAAAAAAAATAAAGCTGATCTGAATCTGAAGGGGGCTGTCCTCTGGACCTTCTTATTCAGAGACAAATCCGCCCTAAAGACTAAATGTCTTTCACATGGGGATCAGATGTGTGGGATCAGAGATGCTTTGAACAGCTTCATTGCTGAACTAAAAACATGAGTATGAAATCAGTGATTTGTTGCTTTAATGAGCTCCTGCTGTGTGAGTATTTCATTGACCGTTGGGATTCTTAGAGATGAGGCAGAGCAATCAAACAATTTCACAGGTCATTTCTCACACATCATGCATTTGGCAGCCCTATAAAGTGGGATTTAACCAAGGGCAGGACATGGAAGGGTGAAGCTGTCCCTGCAGGATCTATGTCTCTAAGACCTCCTAAGTGTTTAGAAAAAGAAAAAAGGACTGTTGGTCTCCTGAGCAAAAGAAACGTCCTAACCGTTTTCAGGGTTTCTACATTGACTGTTTAGCACAAGATTTAAAATAAAACAACATTTTTCCATTTTTTATGTCTTTTTAATTGGTTTATTTGGGAGGGGGGTAGTTCATTAATTTTAATTTATACAAAATTATAACTTTTCTGTCAAACTCCTTTTGATTTTCAAAAACTAATTTTAAAGTTTCAGTGGGGCAACATAAAATACACCTGTCTACAACGTCAAGCAGTCACACTTCAAACTCCACTATGACCAAGATCAAAGAGCTGTCTAAGGACACCAGAAACCAAATGGTTGGCCTGCATCAGGCTGGAAGACTGGATCTGAAATAGGTTAGCAGCTTGGTGTGAAGAAATCAACTGTGGGAGCAATTATTAGGAAATGGAAGACATTCATCATGAATGAATGGAAGACATACAAGACCACTGAAAATCTCCCTCCATCTGGGGCCAAAGTAACGAAGGCTACCATCAGTAACACACCACGCCGGCAGGACTCAAACCCTGCAGGGGCGGACGTGTCCCCCTGCTAAAGCCAGTACATGTGCAGGCTTGTCTAAAGTTTGCCAGAGCGAGGTAGTAGCTGATGATGATAATGGTAATGATGATGAAGAAGAAGTTGATGATGAGGATGGGGATTTAATAATGATGAAGATGATGAGAGCGCAGTGCTAGGAACAGCTAAGATACTGCACAGGACCCTCAAGCTCCCAGGCGTCTGGTAGAGGACCCGAGTTTGTGAGAGGAATCAGCCATAGCAGGCGAAAGGGGCTTTTTTTGTCAAAACGTTTGCCCACCCCTGTATAGTCTTGATGCCTAAGAGGTGAGAGTTTCCCTATGTATCTAAAATGTAATAGTTTATATTTCAGGGGGAAGAAAAAGACTATAAATAAAAGTTTATATTTCAGTGTGGGCTACACGGTGGAACAGTGGTTAGCGCTCTTGCCTCACAGCAAGAAGGCCCCTGGTTCAAGTCCTGGCGGGGGGACATGAAAAACACAACATCAATGGGGACCTTTCTGTGTGGAGTTTGCATGTTGCATAAGTGAATGGATGTGTGATTGTGGCCCTGCAACAGACCAGCGACCTGTCCAGGGTGTCCCCTGCCTTCACCCACAAGTGGCCGGGATAGGCTCCAGCAGCCCAGTGAACCTGAAAGGGAATAAACAGAAGAAGATGAATGTATTTCAGTGTGTTACCTAACTTTTTAACGTGACCCTTGAAACTAGGTGTCTGTGATCCTCCCCCCAGGTATTTAAAGTCCTTTACAGTTTTTTTTAAACAATTATTAACATTAATTTCTTTGCATTTATTTATTATTATTTTTTACAATTATTGCAATCTTTATTCACAAACAGAAGAGCAGGGGCCCTAAAATTGACCCTTGTGGGTCTCCCAGTGTGAATGCTAGGGATGGTGATAGTGTGCTCTTCACTCAGATACACTGGTTCCTTAAGTAACCAGTATACTGCTTAAGTAATAATTTATCCATTTTTTACGCTTACAAACAGATAATAATTTCTTAAATTATATAACAGCACTTCATGGTTTACTAAGTCCACGGTCTTTGATAAATCAAGGAATGCAGCTCCCACCACTCCGCCATGATCCAGACTGATTCTTGCCAAAACACACCCCTACTGACCACCAGTAACCCTTGTGCTATCCTAGGCACTTTAACATTGGGAGTTGGGTCATCTAGACCCACTAGACAGTGGGGTCATCTAGACCCACTAGACAGAGCTCTGAACCTTTTTTCTTCAATGATTTGTGATCTTCACTGGTGTCCATGGATTACATGAAATCTTTCCACCTTTATCCACCTTTGTCATGGTTTGAGTTTGTTGTGTCTTGGTTTTTGCTTTAGTTCTTGTTCTGTCTTTTTTGGTTCTGTTTCCTGTTTTATTTTGAAAGGTTTCCTGTCTTGTCATGTTTTTTGAGTTTTACTTCCTGGTCCCCATCTGCCCTGATCGTGTTCACCTGTGTCTTGTCTGCCCTGCCTGTATATAAGTCTTGTCTCTGCCTTCCTCTTGTGCTGGTCCATTAACGTCTCATGTAACGTCTTCATGTGTCCTCGTCCCCTTCATGCCTTGTTCCATGTTTCTTGCCACGCTCATGTTCCATGTTTCAGGCCACGCCAAAGTAAGTTTTGTTTGCTTTGTCATCCTGCTCGGCAGCGCTTTTTGTTATTAAACCCCCTTGTCCTTGAACCGTGTGCCTCTGCCTCTGCGTCTGGGTCCTACCGGCTCTCGAGCCTCCCCCCACCGTGACAGAATAGACCAGCCATACTTTCTGGACCCAGCGGAGCGGGACATGCGACTGCTAGAGGCCTACTGCCAAGAAGCAGAGCGGACCAGGACTTTTTGGGTTTTCGACCAGGCCCAGTTCTCCTCATATACCTGGAGTGGGAGCCACCTGGACTTTACAGGGAGCCGTCTTGCCCTGAGGGGGGGGTCGTCGTCACCACCGCCGTCCCCGTCCCGTTCATGTTCCGGTGCTGGTCCCGGATGCACCTCAGCCCCGTCCTGTTCCGGTGGTGGTCCCGGATGCACCACATCCTGTGCCATTCGTGCTTTTTTATTTGTTCTTAAAAATGAAAGTTTAGTATCAAATACAGAAATCTACACCCAGTTTGTTGATAGAACATAAAAACAGAATCTTAACTGTTAAAGTCTGCTCTGTCCAAAACATTTCTCAGCGTTTGCGTGTTTCCTCCCTACTGGATAGGGCATAAAAAAGAAAAACATTTATGAATACAGCTAATTTCCAATCTACTGATTGTCTTTTGATGCTGTTAATGCTCAGTGATTTTGCATGTGTGAGCAGAGGGAGGTGTTTGGGTGGATGAAGAGCAGTGCTATGCGTAAAGTCAGAGAGAAAACAGCCACTTGTCTTCTCCAGTTTGGGGCATCCAGATGGGAAGTAATTTTTTATTCGTCTTGCGGTGGCTCCTCACATCTGTCGCCGCAGATGCCTAATGAATACAGAAGCAAGCCAAGCTGTCACCTCATTAATACTGAAGCGGCGCGGGGAGCATGGCCGACCCTGCTTCCTCTTATTGCCACCACCCTCCACATCCCACTGTGGTGCTATGTCCTGTGGGCCAAGCATCAGCAGCTGGCGCTTCACAGGAAGGACAATGCAGCACTTTGTCCAGATCTGTGTGCAAATAAATCTCCTTCTTGGTCTTAACTGCTGATGGGTCCACTCTGCAGCTTCAGACAGGTGACAACGATGTAGGTGTTACTTAAAGTGAGGTACCTAACTCAATTCACTGCTGCTGGGAGATGGCTTCAGTGGTTTACAGTCAGCAGTTGAGGCTGAATGAAACAGAGGCATCCCATCATCAAAAGTTGGAGTCACTTGTGAGATTCCTTTCAAGGTCACCTTGAATTACATTTGATTTTTCCCAAAAAAGAATGTCAGAAACTGTTTTTAAAGAACATGTTCAACTTTATGATGTTAGAGTGGGAACATCAGAGCAGAAATATCAACCATGCTTTTCCAAATGAAGTACTATGGTCACTATTATCCACAACATTATAAAAGCCCCCAATCCTGAAATACTTAACCCTTTTATACTTTTTACTAACTTTCCATTTTGGGACCCATCTGATAAAATCTAGCTTACTTTATCATCATCATCACCATTATAATTAGCTTCATCCTCATTATCATCATCCTCATCTTCTTCATCTTTATTCATAGAGCGCTTTAAGATATTAAAAATTAAAACTAAGCATAATAAAGAAAATAAAAAACCTGTTAAAAACATTTGTAATGAAAAAGCAATTAAAAACATGACAAAAACTAGAAGGTAAAAACATAAAACACAATAAAAACCTAAAATGTAAAATAACAGCAAAACCTTCTGTGACCAAATGCTTGGCTAGAAAAATGAGTCTTTAGTCAAATCTGAAAAATGAAGGGAGCCGGTTTAGCTCGTGCTGGTTTGCGGCGCCTTTCGTCCGTGAAACCAGGGTTCAAATCCGGGCTGCTCCCTGTTCCCTTCTCTACCTCTGTGCCGGTCCCAAGCCCGGTTGCTTTGAGAGGGTTGCGTCAGGAAGGGCATCCGGCGTAAAAACATTGCCAAGTTTACCATGCGACTTGTTCGCTGTGGCGTCCCCTGATGGGAAAAGCCGAAAGAGAAAGAAGAAGTCAAATCTGAAAAATGCACAACGAAGACGCTTGTCTAAGATTTAGCGGCAAAGCGTTCCAAAGCTTCAGAGCACAGAAACAGCTCCTTCACTTCCTTGTAGACCTCTGTACCTTCAGGAGAAGCTGATCAGCTGGCCTGAAACACCAGTGCTGCAGTTTAGGGAAAGAGAAGCCCAGACCCCTTAAAGATTGAAAAAACAAAGAAAAGATCCTTAAACCTTGTTTCCATTGAGCATTCCAGTTCTGTCCAGTCCGGTTTAGAATGGTAAAGGCAATGTAGGTGATCATTTTCCCTCAAAGTTGGATTGTTATGGCGCATGCGGGGTGAAGCTAACAACAACAGCAATGGAAGTCATCCAGCTGCTCGTTTTTTCCGCTTGGCTTTTGGTACTTTGAATATACAAAGCATTTAATGTTTGAGAGATGATGGCGGAATACAGCTGCTTTCTTGGAGCTTTCCTTTGTCACAATGACCCTCAGTCAATCAACAGGTTTTAACGGTAGCTCCACCCTAAGAGGTCTGTTCCATTTTTCTATGGAAATAGTACGATTCGGTCCAGCTTCATAGGTCCATTTTATAATGGAAACGCCCAAAATACTGGACCGGGCCAGACTGTACCGCTCAAGGGAAATAAAGCTTTGAAGTGCACTCTAAAATGAACAGGCAGCAAGTGGAGGGATCCGTTCTTACCTGGAAAGTGCGTAAAAACTACCTTCTTAGAAGGCTCAAAGTGCTTCAAAATCCCATTCACAATAAACACAGTCACACCCTGATGGCCTGACATAGTTACACTTTGTTGAAGCGATGTTTTGTAACTCAATATAAATAGTGTTAACCCGGCCGGGACATAATTCTAACAGGAATCTTCCAGGATAAAGTCAAATTCAAAACAGACATGTCAAACGTTAAACCAAATACTGTATTGATATTTCTTTTGCAAAGTTATGCATAAAGTATTAATTTGGGCTCAACTTTATCTTCATGCACGTTTCTTTTTGACAGGTGGGACTGCAGCACAGGAGTATACAGGAAAGGTATGGACCAAGGAGGTAAAACAGATCAGAAAGCAAAATAGCATCACGATGCCTCCAGCAAAGCATGCAAGATCAGTTCTGATGCACCACAGAGCGGAAGCTCCACCTTTGACCCCATGTTGAATGAGGGTTCAATTTAAGGTGCTTAAGAGAAGGATTTGAGGCTCTGTGGGGGGTCGCTGTCACATATTACAGCAGGTTGTGCTCTCATTACAAACGATAGCGCGCTGTGTGTTAATTCTTTTAATTTATTTGTTTATGGCAAAAACAGAGGGGATGGAAACATGGCACTCTGCAGCTTTATTGGGAACATATGGAAGACATTCATCACCATTTGCAGCGATGGCTCTAAATGATTTTATTAAGTAATTTGTAACTTTACACTTTTTTTAATCAAACACATGCTGTGCATCCTAATGCTCCCATAATGCTCTGGGGCTTTGTAAAGTGAGCAGACGCAGCCAGGAGGAAATAAACACAGAGATGAGGAAGAACGATGAAAAGTGGTGGAGGGGGCTGCAGATAACATGACTGCAGGCTGTGTGTGTTGGAGGTGGAGTAACGTTAAAGCATTTTTACATTACTGACAGTGTTGAATCTAATTGTTAATTTTTCTACTCACCCTAGCTTTTCTATTTGTCCTGTCCAACAGCTGAGAAGGCCTCTTGTTTTAGACAAATGTTACTGTTACAACAGGGTTTAGGAATGCTTTGACACATGTAGTGTATATTTGTATAAACCCCTCTGGATTTGAGGCTAAATTTTATTTATGACAATTATGTTCTGAAAACAAAAGAAAAAGAAAACAAAGGGGGTTAAGGAAGCTGGAGGATTATTTCAAGAAGTAGGAGGTGGTAGAACCACAAAGCATCTAGTTTATCATAATTACTGTCAGCTGTAGATGTCAGTCCAAACAGCGGATAAAGAGAGAATTTTTAGTGTTGTGAGGAACCATGATGGCTTTTGGGGGATCTTTTAAATCCACAAATTACCTCTCCTTAGCCTCTATGTGCATGTCTGCTCAGGTGCACCAAAGCATGTGGTTCTAAACTAAATCATGTGTTTTTCCTGATGACAAGCAAAGCAAGGTGATTGTTTCTTGCAGCTTTAGGAGCACTGTAAAGAATGTCTACTTTATTTATGACTGCTGTGTGTCAGAAGCAGAACTGAACCTGTTCAAGGTACATCTGTGCTGCTGCTGTAAATACCAGTGTGAATGGAATGGGTTGGTTCAAAACACTGCAGCTACAGCAGGAGGGTTCAGCTCATGCCTTGTCTGCTCATGTATTGGCGTGTCTGTTATGGTCAGACCTTAATCATGACAAGAAAGAGGAGAGACCAAAATGATTTTAGCATGCACCAGGTATTTCACTAGTAGGAAAGATGTTAGTAAAATGACATGAAGTGTGAAGGTTTGCTGCTGGGGTGAATGAGTGGATGTTTGTGGATGAGGTCTAAAGCTAACCAATGCAACCAAACTGAAGAGTGTATGCAGCAAAGAGAATGGGAAGCCTGATGACTGGAGCAGAGCTACAGCAAAGAGCGGGACCCTGGGAGGTAGACCTGACTTGTGCAGGAGGAGGAGCAGGGCAGGCACCAGGAACACAATCACCTGGCCCAGAGCTGGAACACTGGGAAATGATCCCAGGTGTGCTAAAAAAGAACTGCCTATACATGGAGGACAGAATGACAACAAGTCGTTCTATTCTATTCTAGTCTATATTGAATTATAGCAGGATTTCATTTTTAATGAAAGATAAGTTTAAATAGTCCAGATTGGATTTCCTTGAAAAGAAACAGACTTGTCATCCCCTCCGTGTCAAGTTATAGAAGGACGTCTCCATCTGCTCTTCTCTGCAGTGTCTTCTCTGGACAGAGACATTTATTTTGGTTATGGTGAACACTCAAACTCACAATATCAACATAAACATGGAACATAATTAACGGAAAAGGGTGTTGGGTGCAGTCAAGGCTTATCACAGACACTCTGGACCCGAGGCTGAACTTAGCCGGGATGGTGCTACAGCAGAGGAAGGACTCTCCGCTGCCCCCTATCTGCCATGTTTGTTATTTCAGATGAATCGCCTGTGGTTCGAGCTAATTGTCTCACCAGTGGTTTCTGTGATGGGCTGACCTGCACTGGCAGCTGGAGCAGCATTTACATGCAATGATGCAAATGAAATGTGTCCCTGCGCTTCAGTCCAGCATTAAAAAAAGTTGACCCCCAGCTAATGATCAGCGTGAGGTGCCCCCACCAGATGAGCAGCCTGAGGTTTTTTCATAAAAAATGAATGTCAGAGATGAGTGTGGGAGGAAGGGGGGGCAGTTTGACTCCAATCTTGACCCTTTAAATCCCTATCTTGAGTTTTTTCTGTCTCCTTTACCAGCAGCGTCTAAACTGTATGGTGTCCTTTCAAGAGCAGTGCATGGCTGTGGGGCATTGAATGGATGTGGGCGGATCACCACCTGACTGTGTGATCACATGCAGGTCTGAGGCAACTCTGCAGGAAACAGAAGAAAGTAGCGGGACTGGGGAAGTATTTGAAGAGTTTTCCTTTCAAGCTGTCTCGTCCGGAGGGAGCCTGCTCAATACTGTTGCTGGTAGTTTTTTGGTATCCACAGCTTCAGTGATCGCTCAAAGAGGCTTGTTTTAAGGTCCCTTTTGATCTCCTTCCCCCTGTGATGAAGTGTAGGGTTCATCTCTTAATGAAGTGGACTAGCTCACCTCTAATGAAACCCTTTTGGGTTCAGAGATCACTATGCTCCCTGTGTTTTGCACAGACAGAACAATGTTTTTCCTCTATCAGATGGTCTTTGTAGAGTGAAAAAACAACTACTCAGCAAAGACAAAACTGTTTTCCATCTTTGGCCATCACACCTTCAGCTTTAGTTCAGTTTAGCTCAGTTTAACAGAAAACCGAATAAAGAAAAGTGACTTTCATATTTGACAAAATTTCTTTAGCCAGACCATTAAGGTTTGACAACGTTTGCCAGACAACATCTGTAGTTTAAAAAAAGTGTTATTACATGTTTCTTTTAGAAATAATATTTATTACTATCCATCCTTTTTTCAGAGCACATAAAAATACAGATTTTTGACTGCATCAAACGACCAAAAAACATTTTTCTGACCATTTATGACTCATTTGAGTCCATTTTTACAATTCTGGAGTATTAGAGGGACTTAAAATAAGCTTGGTTTGCGTGTAAAAAGTCACGTGATCTCCAGTGCTCGCCCTGGTGCTTAACTATGGGAGACATGATGGCTGGACGGGATGATCCTCCTAGAAAGGTTGGCTCTAAGACGCGGTAAAAAGACTTTAATCACTTATTTTAATTGTGTGTTTTGTTAGTACGCATTGCTGGAAGCTGTTTTTGGACACGTTGGTCTGAGTTTCTCTCATTTTCTGAGTGATTTGTCGCGTTTTCCTGTCAGAAAAAAATTAGCTGAAACTTCAAAGAGGGGCCGCGCTTGAAAAAGGGACAGCGCGTTCTGTCGATCAATACAGACCATGAATATCTGCTTTTTTTTTTTGGATGCTGGTGTGCCGCGGGGTTTTTGTTAAGGTTAAAGTGTGCCGTGGCTCAAAAAAGGTTGAAAAACACTGGCCTAAGGTGGTGAGAAACATTTATTTCGGTCATGTTAAAAAACTAAAAACATCAACATAAACATTAACACTGAACAATGTCAACATAAACATTGAACAAAATTAACCGAAAAAGGTGTTGGGTGAAGCCAAGGCTTATTTCCCCAACCCTCAATACAAACATCACATCTACCTACAAACTGTTAGAACCTTAAATCAGAAAAGAAAAAAAAAAGAAGAGGAAAAAACACTTCTCAAAATGACCTCACAAACACCAAAGTCTCTCAGTCCAGAAGGTATTTTTGAAACATTTTAGCTTTATACATTTTCTTAAAGTGCAGTATAGATTTTGCATTTTTCAGTTCGTCTGATAATAAATTCCACATGTTGACATAAGATGGCGCCAGCGTGTGCGGCTCCCCTATGGTTGAGTCTGCTTAGTTTGTTTTTTGTGTTTATACTATTTTTTATTAGTTACCAGAATGTATCTGCTCTTCTGATCTACGATCGCCAAGCACTCTTAAACATTGGACAATATTATGAGTCTGTCAAAATGGACTTACAAGGACAAGACGTCGGAATCACCGCTATTGGACATACCGGCGTTCCTGCGCCGCACTCCGTTCAATCTTCCACGAAGGCAATGGTCAAGGAGTCGAGGAAGGCGAAGTGGTGTTCTGGTGAAAATCAAGGCGCTCCGGAGAACGTCTAGAGGAAATATCCGACGGTATGGACGTGACAGCAAAGTTTTGCGCTGGATCCTTCCCGTTTGGCCAGGGGCATCAGCTGACCAAGCGCACCTGCCGGTGGTGGCTCCACCTGTCCGCCGGTCACGCCGCCAGGTCTTTGGCGTAGATTTCGACATTCTTCGGCCGCTGAATCGGGCCTCGTCTTCAGCCACAGACGAGCTGATTGTCCGCTTAGCTCTCAGAAACGCTAGATCCCTAGCCGACAAAACTTTTATCCTGAACGACTTTTTTACGTCCCAAGAGCTGGATTTTATGTTCTTGACAGAGACATGGCTTCGGCCTGGTGAACTCACTCCTTTCTCTGAACTTTTGCCTCCTGATTGTGGATTCTTCAGCTCCCCGCGAACTACAGGCAGAGGCGGAGGAGTCGCCGTCGTGTTCCAGTCCAGGTTTTCTTGTCGGCAGCTCCCTTCTGACCGCTTCTCCGGGATCTCTAGCTTTGAGGCCCAGCTTGTGGAGATCAGATGTGGATCCCCGGTCCTTTGTGTGGTGGTCTACCGACCACCTAAATTTAACAGTGACTTCCTGCAGGACTTTGGAGATCTTTTGTCAGCTATTATTTTAGACTACGATCGTATTTTAATTCTTGGTGACTTTAACATTCATGTGTGTTGTGAGTCCAAGCCACTAACAAAAGAGTTTATGGTCTTGACCGGCTCTTTTAGTCTGAACCAGTTAGTGCAGTCTCCCACGCATGCAAAAGGACACACACTGGACTTGATTTTAACTCTTGGGTTATAATAATAATAAAATGTATTTGTTAGGCGCCTTTCAAGGAACCCAAGGTCGCCGTACATAAAAGTGAAAATAAAAATAAAATAAAAGCAATCAAATGCACAATAAAATATACATATAAATAGGCCAGAAATAGGAAATTATCGGAGGGAATAGGCGAGTTGGAAAAGATGTGTAGAGAGGATGTGTAGAGAGGAATTTGGCTTGGTGGAGATGTAGAGCTGAGTATCGTCTGCATAACAATGGAAGTGAATCTTGTATTTACGGAGGATTTGACCAAGAGGGAGAAAGTAGATGATAAATAGCAGGGGTCCCAGGACGGAGCCCTGGGGAACACCTGTAGTGACAGGAACTGTATGGGAGGTGAACTGTTTTAATTGAATAAATTGGGTGCGACCAGAGAGGTAAGAGTGAAACCAGTTGAGAGGTATGTTTGTGACACCTATGGCGGACAGTCTGTCTAGGACAGGGGTCTGCAACCCATGGCTCCGAAGCCACATGTGGCTCTTTCATCCTTCTGTTGTGGCTCCCTGTGACTTTGGAAAATAATGAGTATTTTATAAAAATTCAATTTTATTTTAGTTTGTTCATTTTTCATGGCATTTCAAAGCGAAGCGCGTGGGACGTAAAAAACAGCTTCCTTAATGAATGAGCTCGTATTTATCGGGCGAGAACCGCAGAGCTGATAGCTGGAGGACACACGCGGGGCGACTTCAATAAACACTCCGGGTCTGGAGTAGTTTTCTGCCGGGAACTTGACATGCCCCGGGGCAGAGAGCAACTCTGATGACAGAGAGTTTGCATTTAGTGTTTTTAAACACCCATGTGCAGTGATGTATGTTTCAGAGCAGGGGTGCTCATTACGTCGATCACGATCGACGGTCGATCTTCAAGGACATGAGGGTAGATCGCGGGACAGAGAAGATAAAAAAAAAAAGTACTTCTCAAAAATCCACCAGCCAATCAAAATCCTCACCGAAAAGGACAGGACTTGATTGACATGCAGAACGGCCAATCGGACATCCTGTCCTCCTGCTATCAGCTCTGCGGTTCTCGCCCGATAAATACGAGCTCATCAATGATGTTGCTGCTTTCTGTCTTTGTAATAAAACGCTTCATCTGTTAATACAAAAGTATCTTTGTGTAATCTCACTGTGTAGTTTTTAATCATCAGTACATAAACAATAATGTTCAAATAAACATGTAACTAATAAAAATGACAATGGAAAGAAAAAAGTACCTTTTTTTTCCAATCTTTTCTGGACCACGATCTACACTCATGTCCTTGAAGATCAACCGGTCGATCGCGATCGACGTAATGAGCACCCTTGATATAATATAAACATGCATATATATATAATGATGTCAAAACGGGTTGTGGCTCTGGGTGCTTTTTTTTTCATTAGGGGCGGTCCCAAATGGCTCTTTGAGTAAAAAAGGTTGCCGACCCCTGGTCTAGGAGGATGGTATCGAAGGCTGAGCTTAAATCAAGTAGGAGGAGAATGGAGAGTAGCCTAGAGTCAGCAGCAAGGAGGAGATCATTGGAGATTTTAAGGAGAGCCGTTTCTGTGCTGTGAAGGAGACGGAAGCCGGACTGGAATTGTTCATATAGGTTATTCTGTGATAGATGTATGCGGAGTTGTTCTGCAACGGTTTTTTCAAGTTTTTTAGAGATGAATGGAAGATTAGAAATGGGGCGGAAATTGTTGAGGTTTGAGGGGTCTAATCCTGGTTTTTTGAGTATTGGGGTGACAGCAGCCTTTTTGAGACTGGTGGGAACAATTCCAGTGGTGAGAGAGGACTGAATCACGTTGGTGATTAGAGGAGAGAGGGAGGGACGAGTAGCTTTGACCAGAACTGTAGGAAGTGGATCAAGTTGACTGGTCGAGGATTTAGTGTGTTTAATGAGCTCAGCAATTTCGTTGACTGATGGTAGAGAAAATGATAAAAAATGAATGATGATGTGTGTCAAACAGTATTGGGGGAGCTAGATCAGGGTCAGGATATACTAGTAGTGCAGAGGTTAAAGAAGTTTGTGATGCCGGGATTTCTGATCATTTACCCCTTTTATTCGAGTTTGAACTTTTAAAGCCTGTACCCGGCTTGCGCCCTTCTGCGCGCCCACGTCGCCTGATCAATGCACAGACGGTGTCGCACTTTGTAGCTGGTCTTAATGACCGACATTTCTTTTAGATACACAGCAGCATGAAAATGTTGATCAGCTCTTAAATGATTTTAAGTCGGTGTGTGAGAATATTTTAGACGCTATTGCCCCTTTTAAAACGAAGCGCTGTAATTCAGCATCAGAGCCGTGGCTCAATGAACACACCCGGACGCTCAGGCGCGCTCTCCGACAGGCTGAGAGGAGATGGAAGAAGGACAGGCTCCACATTTCTTTGGAGATTTAAAAAAAACGCTTATCTGAGTATCAGGCAGCCGTCAAAAGTGCCAAGGCACAGTTTATTTCTACTTATGTGGCGGAGAATCTCAGTAAGCCCCAAATTCTTTTTAACTCTTTGAACTCTCTTTTAAATCCTCATGATTCATCACTATCATCCTTGACTCCTTCTTCTGCACTCTGCGAACGATACTTAAGATATTTTATTGATAAAGTAAGTGCTGCTAGGCTTTTATCTGTATCCTGTACCCCAGATCCTGTTAATGTAACTGCACTTTCTGCTGTTTTAGATCATTTTGAACCTGTGACTCTCTCAGAAACTTCTGAGATAGTTCAGCACCTGAGACCCTCTTATTGTCCAGGGGACAGTATTCCCCCCAGACTGCTGAAGGAAGTATTTAGTTCTATCGGTCCCTGGGTAGTCAGTTTTATTAATACTTCTCTTCTTTCAGGTTGTGTTCCAGCTGCCTTTAAACATGCTGTGGTGCAACCACTTCTTAAAAAGAGCAGCTTGGATCCTTCTGTTCTCTCAAACTTTAGGCCCATATCCAAGCTGCCTTTTCTGTCGAAAGTTTTAGAGAAGGCGGTTTACTTTCAGCTACAGGACCATCTAGAGCTTTATGGCATCTTAGACAAATTCCAGTCTGGTTTTAGAGCACGTCACAGTACAGATACGTCTCTACTCAGGGTATGTAATGATTTGTTTTTAACTGTCGATTCTGGAGCTTCTGCTGTTTTAATCCTTCTTGACCTTACCGCTGCCTTTGATACGGTGAATCATGATATTTTACTCTCTCGATTAGAGCACTCTGTTGGTGTGAAAGGCACAGCGCTTCAGTGGTTTAAGTCCTATTTATCCAATAGGAGTTTTTCTGTCCAACTGGGACCATTCTCATCCACAAAGGTCCCACTCGGACATGGGGTTCCTCAAGGCTCAATTTTAGGTCCTATTTTATTTTCTTTATACCTGCTTCCACTTGGCTCCATCTTTCAAAAACATCATGTCTCTTGTCACTGTTATGCAGATGACATCGAGATTTATCTACCCTTAAAATCTGGGGGAGTCCAGTGTGTAGAGAACTTACAAAGGTGTTTAGAGGAGGTTAAAGCCTGGATGAACCTAAACTTCCTCTGCTTAAATGAAAGTAAAACCGAGGTCCTTCGGTTTGGGAAAACGGACCTCCTGACAGGATGCAGCAGTGCCATTGGGTCATTAGACTCTAACCAGTCTTTTATTAGGAATCTTGGGGTCATTTTAGATTGTCATTTTAAATTTACCAAGTTAGTGCAGTGGTCCAGTCCAGCTTTTATCATCTGAGATTAATAAGTAAAGCAAAGCCATATCTCCCCCATGACACCCTGTAAAGGGTTGTTCATGCATTCATCTTTTCCAGACTGGACTATTGTAACTCCCTTTATTCCGGGATCGACCAGTCTCTCCTCCACCGTCTTCAGCTGGTCCAGAACTCCGCTGCCCGACTTCTAACGGGGACCAGACGGCGTGATCAAATCACACCAATACTGCGCTCTCTACACTGGCTGCCTGTTTCTTTTAGAATTGATTTTAAAATCTTACTCTTGTTTTTTAAATGTTTAAATGGTCTGGCACCTCCTTATCTTTCTGAGCTCCTGCAGAGCCATCGTCCTCGTAGAGCTCTGCGATCTGTAGACCAGATGCTCTTAGTGGTTCCAAGGACTCGACTGGTGACCAAGGGGGACAGAGCGTTTTCAGTGGTTGCTCCCAAACTCTGGAATCGTCTCCCCCTGTCAATGAGATCTGCCAGATCCTTCAATGATTTTAAATCTCTGCTAAAAACTCATCTTTTTACATTGGCTCTTAACACCAGAGAGAATGATAATTAAACATTTTTTTTCAGTGTTTTCCTTTATTGATGATTTTGTTATCATTTTACTGTGTTTCTTTAAATTTTACCTATGGTTTTAGTGTAGTTATATGTGTGCAGCACTTTGGATGTCGGGAAGATGTGAAAGTGCTATATAAATAAAGATTTGATTGATTTGATTGATTGATTGATTGACTCCCTGAACAAAAATACTATTCCTTAATGCATTAGTTCTGACCACTTTCTTTTTAAACATGTCTTTACCTTGAAAATCATAATTATTAACTTTTATTTCAAACAAACTCAGTATTTTGGCAGGTACACATTGTTTTTTAACTTTAAACATAAAAATTCCAGTACTAAGATCTACTAAATCAAAACATTTGATTGCCCTTAATTTAGGAAATGTTTGTTTTGTAGATTGATTGTATGAAGAGTGGTTTACAATTCTAATTGCTTTTTTTTGCAGAATAAAAATAGGTTTTGTATTTGACTTTAACTATGCCCCCAGATTTCTAAACAATAGGTCAAATAAGGAATTATGAGGGAACAATATAGAATATGCAATGTAGCTGTGTTTAAAAAATATTTGACTTTATGTAGGATGGCTAATGATTTGGACAATTTAGAGAGAATATAAGTTATGTGTGGTTTCCATGATAATGTATGATTAAAATGACTCCCAGAAATTTTATTTCATTTACTCTTTCAAGAACAACATCTTCAATTTTTAACTCAGAGATGTTTTCCTGTTTTCTATAGCCAAATATAATGTACTCGGTTTTATTTTTATTTAAAGAGTTTGTTTGAATCGAACCATTGTTTGATTATGGATAATTCTTTTGTTATGTCTGAAAGAAGCTTTTCCAAGTTATCTCCTGATAAATACAAAGTAGTGTCGTCTGCATATAAAACACAATTTAACAAATCAGAAACTTTACAAAGGTCGTTTATGTATGTGTATGACACCTCCTATAGACAGTCTGAAACTACTAAAAAGGTGTTCATCCGACTTTTTAATTTTTTTAAACTCCTGTCCATTGACTGTTTTTATTTCGGGACCCCTCTCCTCCCTCTCCCGCGGCCAGGGCCGCTTCAGCAGGCTGCTGAGTCTGAGCACCTGGCTCCAGTCTGTTGCCAGCCTGAACAAGTTCGTTTTGAGGCAACAAAAATGAGGCAACTCCACCTGGATTTGTGTACACCACTGAGCCGCGCACACATGCTCGAGGCGGTGGTGTCCTGATGATCTATCGTGAGTCCTGGAAAGTCCTTCCTGTCTCTGCTCCTACTTACTGCTCATTTGAATATTCTGCATTACTACTTTCTGGTCCTGCCCCCACCATAGTTGCTACAGTCTACCGTCTACCCAAATTCAGCAAGGATTTTCTAAATGACTTTTCGCATCTCCTGACCCACTTCACTATCTCAGAACATTGTTACTCTTGGTGATTTTAATTTCCACATGGATAACTGTAATAATCCTCTTGCCAAAGACTTCTTATCCTGTTTAGATAGCCTTGGATTGCAGCAATTTATTCACTTTGCCACTCACTGCAAAGGACACACGCTAGACTTAGTGTGCTGCTCTGGACTTACTCCCTCTGATTGCAAACCTCACACACTCCCGTTCACTGACCATAAGCTCATCACCTTTAATCTCCTGCTCACAGTATCCAAACTCTAACGTCCACGCATCATATCATTCCGTAAGATACAAGCCATCAACACTGCTAGTTTTTCAGCCGATATCATCAACCTTCCCAGAGTAAATCCTGATGCCACACCTGACGACCTGGTTTTGCAGTATAACAATGACTTGCAGTCACTTCTAAATACTCATGCACCCCTCAAAACAAGATCAGTTTCCTTCACCCGCTCTGCACCTTGGTTCACACCTGCACTACCTCAGCTCAAAGCTAAAGGTAGACAACTGGAAAGACTTCAAAATAAAACTGGACACATAATTCATAAGGACATGTACAAAAACCACATTATCCTCTATAAAGATTCTATGGCTTCCGCTAAAACTTCCTATTACTCTGGCCTGATTCACTCAAACCGACATAGCTCTAGGACCCTCTACTCACTTCTATCTAATATAACAAAACCCCCTGATTCTCTCCCTAATCATCTCTCCTCACCTGACTTTTGTAACGCGTTAATGTCCTTCTTTGTTTCTAAGATCTCTACAATTCATCAACAGCTCACAAGCCAAGCTGCAGTCTCTGGAGTGGACACCTTCACTCCTCCCTCGGTTCTAACAACCTTTTCAAGATTTTCACTTCCTTCTGTACAAACCATTTCTGACCTTATTACAAACTCTAAACCTTCCACCTGCCAACTGGATCCCATTCCTACATCTCTCGTTAAATCATGTCTTCTTTCTCTTCTCCCATCAATTACCAACATTATTCACTCCTCTTTCATGACTGGTGTTGTTCCACATTCTCTAAAAGTCACCTCTATAACTCCAGTTTTGAAAAAACCTGGTCTTGACCCAAATAACTTTAATAATCTTTGCCCAATCTCCAATTTCCCTTTTATTTCCAAAATCCTTGAAAAACTGTTGCTCTTCAGCTCCGTGCTCATCTTTCCAGTAACAACATCTACGAACACTTTCAATCTGGTTTCCGCCCACTCCATAGTACAGAAACAGCTCTTTTAAAAATCACAAACGACCTCCTCTTAGCTTCGGACTCCGGTTCACTGTCCATTCTAATTCTCCTTGATTTAACTGCTGCTTTTGACACCATTTCCCACAATATTCTTATTCACAGACTTCAAACTATTGGTATTTCTCACACCCCTCTGTCCTGGTTTTCTTCATATTTATCAGATCGTAGTCAATTTATCCACATTAAACCTCATATGTCAAACACCTTCACACTCTCTGCTGGTATTCCCCAGGGCTCTGTCCTAGGTCCCCTTCTCTTCATCATTTACATCCTCCCTCTTGGTTCTCTCTTCCATAAACACAACATTAATTTCCATTGCTATGCGGACGACACCCAGCTCTACATTTCTACGAAACCCTCCTCATCACTTCCTCCTTCCTCCCTTACCCTCCGTCTGCAAGAAATCCATTCCTGGTTCTCTTCCAATTTTCTGCAACTCAACAGTTCCAAAACTGAAGTCCTCCTTGTAGGCACTCCATCCACTATTTCCAAATCCAACAGCTTCTCCATCTCTGTCAATGACTTCTCTGTTCTTCCCTCCCCCCAGGTAAAGAGTCTGGGTGTCATCCTCGACAGCTCACTTTCGTTCCAATCTCATATTAATAACATCACCTGTTCTGCTTACTTTCATCTCTGCAATATATCTCGTCTCCGCCCTTCTCTCACACCTCATACAGCTGCTGTTCTTGTTCATAGTCTTGTCACTTCTCGGATCGATTATTGTAATTCCCTCCTGTTTGGTTTGCCCAATAAAACACTCAAAAAATTGCAGCTTCTCCAAAATTCTGCAGCCCGCATCATCACCAGGACCCCGTTATCCCACCACATCACACCAGTTCTCCAAAACTTACACTGGCTTCCCATAAAACAAAGGCTTAGTTTCAAGATTCTCCTCATCACCTTCAAAGCATCCATAATCTGGCTCCACCCTACATTTCTGATCTTCTTCACATTTCCATTCCCTCCCGGTCTTTCCGTTCCACTTCCTCTCTCCAACTCCATGTCCCACCTGCCCGTCTTGCCACCATGGGGGGCAGAGCTTTCAGTCGCTCTGCCCCTCAGCTATGGAATTCTCTTCCTCCAGATATACGGAATACCGACACACTGCCACTATTCAAATCCAAACTCAAGACCCATCTCTTCAAACAATCATACAGTTAATCCATTCAGTTAACGCAACCTCATTTGTCTGTTTGTCTGTTTTTCTATCCTATAATTTTTTTATGTATCTATCTTAAATGTTTTTTATTTATTTATTATGTCTTTATGTTTACTCATGTTTTACTCTGATAATTTCTTATTGACGTTTTATTCTGTTTTTCTTATTTTAACCTTGTACAGCGACCTTGGGTGACCTGAAAGGCGCTTGAAATAAAATTTATTATTATTATTTATTATTATTATAAAATAAATAATATAGGACCCAATAGGGACCCCTGGGGAACTCCACGTTACAGGACACATATCAGATTTTTCATTATTGAAATAAAAATACTGACATCTGTTAATAAGATAACTTTCTCACCAGGAATATGCTATTCCTCTAAAACAGTGTTTTTCAACCTTTTTTGAGCCACGGCACACTTTAACCTTGACAAAAATCCCGCGGCACACCAGCATCCAAAAAAATAGATAAATAAAAAAAGAAAAAAGCTTATAGTCTGTATTGATCTACAGCCCCTTTGCAATCTCACATGCATTTTTGTGAACAGCTGCAGCTGTTTTTTTCTAAAAGATGTATTAAAAATTAAGTCAAAAGACTCAAAAACTGTTTGATGTGTGTTCGTTTTAAGACGTTAAGAGGAGAGACTCGTCCGCTAAAACAGTCACTTTAATGCATCATGGGAGATGTAGTGCCGATAATCCGGTGACCGCGGAAAGACCAGCGTCTCTGAGCTTCATTGTTTTGTTCACTTGTTCCACGGTCTGATACCAGATTCTGTGGAAAGCTACACCGCTAAAGACGAGCTTTAGCTGGTATTTCTGTTGGAACTGAGAGACTTTTTTGCGTTAAATCGAAACAAGGAAGTGAAGACTTTAACCACTTCTGATTGGTCAGACTGATGACATGTGATTAAGCCTTCAAGAATGATTGGTGGAGACAGTTAAAGGGGCGGGACTTTTCCTTACACAGTTATAGCTGCAGCTATAACTCTCCCGCGGTAACGTGATTCTTATCAAAGTGTCTTTAATAGAATCATATAAACACAAAGAAAAATAATTTTATGATATTTCATATTCTTAACTTCTCAGTGTTTTATCAGGGCCTGTTTGGATGAACAAAAAGCTGATTTCCTGGAGATGGTAATTGTTTTTAGATCAGTTAATGAGGGCAATTTTTCACGGCACACTGGTTGAAAAACACTGCTCTAAAACCATATGTGGCAAGTAGGACACGCCCACTAATTGTGAGGCAGCAGAACACACTTGTGTTAATTTGGTGGCGGTGCTTTAAAAGCTCTCCTCCTCTTCGTTCGGACATGAATTTGTGCTGTGCCATACATCCAAGGCATCGGGAAGTAGAGCGGGGGTTGACAGGCAGGTAAACCGGGCTTTGAGTTCTCTGGACCGCATAGGGAGTGGGAGCTGACAAGTAAACTTGTTCACAGCTCCATGCACACAAGAAACCGGCCAGACTTTGGCGCATCTGCAACGTAGCGGCAATGATCTGCAAGCGTGACGTGACTCTGTTCACCTAGATCCGCCCTCCTCTCAGTGACCGGTATGTTTAACTGGCTTCCACCTGCACATACAAGTAAGGCTCCTGCAAACTATTTTTCTTTTCCTTCAGGAACGTGTTTTAGGCTGCACGCCCTTCTCTCCCCGCAAATAGGGGTTTAAGCTGCTGCTTTGCTTTTATTGTTTTTATTGTGATTTCTGTCCGGGTCCCACCCCCGCTACGACGGAACCGGTTGGAGCGAACGCCCAGCTCACGGAGACCCCTCGTTGCTGTGGCATCTCACCTGACTGTGGACGACTCCCACCAGCTGATCGGCGGTGGTTGGGCGGCTTACCAGCGCCCGGAACACTAATCATCTTTTTTAATCTTTTCTTTTAATTGTGTGTCTTTTACTGATATTGTCAATTTTATTCTTGTTCCAGGAGGTAGGAGGCCGAGGTGGTGGACTGCTGTGTCTGGTGGTGGGTCCCAGTGTGCTGTGTGGTTTCCATCACGTGTGCAGTGGTTCACAAAGGGGTGTTTGCTTTGTTTTTACGCTGTTTTTAGCCACCTCGGTAAGCTCCTCCTCCAGAACATTTTTAACTGACTTTTATCAAGGATTGTTTTATTAAAAGGTTTCTTAACATTGTTTTTAACTGAATTCTAATAAATTATATTTTAAAACAAACCACAGCCTCTGCCTTGGTTTAGAGCAGGACCTGCACCTGCCTTACTTCAAAATCTTTTCCTGGGGCTCAGCAGCCCCAGGTGGCGTTGTCAACCAGTTTTCTCGTGCTGCCACACATATTTCTGTAACCTGCTAAGTAACATAGTGTGATTATTGTATCAAACGCTTTTTGAAGATCAACAAAAACGCCCACAGTAAATTTCTTCTTCTCTATGGAGGAAATATGATCAACCAGCTGCATTATCGCCATTGAAGTAGATCAGCCCTAAAACCATATTGATCCTCATGCAATAAATTAAACTTTCCAATAAAATTATTAATTCTTTTAACAAAAAGTTTTTCTAATATCTTGGAGAATTGGGATAATAGTGAAATTGGTCTGTAATTTGTAAATATATGGCGATCTCCATTTTTAAAAATGGGAATAATTTTTGCTATTTTCATGTTATTTGGAAAAATGCCCTCCCTATAAAAGACATGTTAAATATATGAGTTAGTGGTTCAACAATGAACTCAATTGTGTTTTTAATTAACGACATATCAATGTCCTTCCAATCTTTGGATCTTTTATTTTGAAATGTTCTTACAATTTCTAGTATTTCATTTGAACTAACCTCAGACAGAAACATTGAGAACTTGTTTGATTGGATACTAAGTTCTTTCAACTTCTTTATTTTCTTAACTTCTTTTATTTTATCTTGTCTGTTTTAATTATCAGGCATCCAGTCCAGTTTGGACAGTCCCAAACCCGATCCCAGCATACCTTCTTATGTCAGTCATTTGAAGCGGTCCAGTTCTTTCATGTTTCTTATCATCACTGAGCGTGTAGATTCCACCCCGTTGGGTCTGATGTAAACTTTCCCATTCCTGCTCCAAGTTGCTTGAATTTTGTTTTGCTTCTTTAGCAGTCGAGCACATCTTGCTTCTTTTTTTGTAAGACTTTCATTTATGTAAACTCCAGAGCCTTTTAATTTTTTTGATTGTCTCAGTAGCTCATTTTTTGCTTTTCAGAGATTACCTGCACAACAACAGATGGTTTCATTTTAGGATTTTTGTTTGGAATCGTGTAGCAGCTGGAGATGTTTTGCTTTTCCAGAGTGATATTCTTGCTGTTTAGAAATTGCAGAAGTTGATGTTCCAATGACTTTAATTCCTCTGTAGGAGCGTCCTCACCTTCATCCACTCCAGATGCTACTTTGGCATAACTGCGATGTTTAGTTTCAAATCCTGTGATGATGACATCTTTGTTTTTTGCTAGTGTTCCAGATCATCAATCCTTTGCTCCAGGAGTTCAATCTTGTGGTCTTTTTGAATAATTATTTCTTTCAGTTGCCTGATATCCTCAGGGAGATCCATGAGACTTTTTTGCTGAGTCACAACTTTACTTATCTCAGAACTCATAAAGGATAGTGATTTTTTAATTTCCTCCATCTCTTCTGACAATTTTTTGGTTGCCATAGTTTTTTACAGTCCAAACTACTCACACGTGTCCAAGTTAGTAGGTAGATTTGGTGAGGCTGCTTTGTCTTGATGGTCCAGGTGCTTTTCAGGCTGAACAGGCCTGTGAATTGATTCCCCAATATTCCAACGGATATCCAGCTTTAACTCGAAATACTCTTCAGATATTTTAAAAGTTTGTAGATTCACCACTTGAAGGCTTTAGATCAGTGTAATTCCATTGGATCATGTAGATTTTAGTAGGATTGTAGAAGGCCATTTAGCAGCAGCAGCAGCCATCTTGGCATGAGCAGCCATCTTGTAAGGGTATTGCTACTGTGTCATGGGAGGAGCTAGAACATTTGCATGGGGTGGAGGGATGGGGCAGAAATCTTTGGAGGGGTGGCAAATAAGAAATGCAGAGTGGAAGGCCAGTGCAAATGAAAGGATCAAAAAGTATATTTCAAACAGTTTTATTAATGTTAATAATGAGAAAATGGCAGTTCTTTTAGCCGAGGCGCTGTTTTCCTAAAGAAGCTGATGTTGATGATTTCAACCCTTCTTCTGGTCACCTAAAGTGGAGAAATATTGATTGTATTTTGGTGCATTTTGAGAGAAACCAGTTTGAGGTGAGAATGCCTCTGTCGGCATGAAGTGGCCTTTGTCAGTGTTGACTCAAAGTGGGGTGGCAGGTGTGTGTGGGGGCTTTTAACTGGATTGCCAGCTGCCCCCCCCCTTGCCACCCTTTAGCTCCACCCCTTCCCTGTATTGACAGTGTTGCTATCACTCTAGAGAAACAGCAGTGATTTTGAAATCATTGCTGGTAAATAAAAATTATTTATGGATTCAAAAAAAGCTAATAAAGCCCCACCCGAATGAAAACTGTTTGAACATGTTCTTGTAGCATTTTTCTGATGGAGGAAATTAACATTAAAACATTTAACATTTGAGTATTTTGTTATTAAGAATTTGGTGAATTAGGAGAAGACAGAAAAGGCCATTTAAAATAACTTGTGACAATCAGTGGGCCACAAGCTCCCTGCTCCGCTGCATTCTGATTGCATCACTTGTAGACAACTACATCTATATATGTCTTCATTTTCCTTGTCTGACCTGGCATCTGGGTCAAAACTGTGTGGCCATACAGCTCCAATATTGCTCACTATTTTTGTTGCACCGCTAATGTTAGATTGATGTTGCGATGTTGTGAGAAAGTTCGCAGGAGAGAGCTTAAACAAAGGCATGATGGGAATTTAAGTCTGGCTCATTATGCACCAAGAGTTCTGCCCACAACTCAGAGGCTAATTTCTATTGAACTCCTTCTGTTCTGCAGAAAATATGTTGGAGAGAAAATGTGTCCACCTCTGGCCCCACTGGCCAAATTTGGCCTGCATTGTAATTATAATTGGCCCACGAGATCATAGTAAATGTGCATTACTAATATATATATATATATACTGTACCTCTAATACTACAAATCCCACAATGCTTTGCTAGTACGTTGGCACGCATTCAAAACCAGCAAGCGCTCCTTTTTTCTGTTGACAGTCATACTCTAGTCACATCTGACAAATGAATTCCACAAAAATGGCCAAACGAAAGATGAACAGTAGCTTTCCAGACAGGTTGGAGGCATATCATCTGTTCATGAACATAAAGGACATACCTGTTTGTCTTGTATGTGGAGCTAACGTGGCTGTAACAAAAGAATATACTTCATTGATTTGATTTAGTGATTTATTTCAAGCATTGTAGTCAAAGCAATAAAGAATGTACACATATTTATCAAACTCATTACAGAAATGTTGAAATTAATAGTTTAAAAAGACACAATAAACGAAACAAAAAAGTCACTTAAATAACATTTGCTTAATTAAATAAAGTGATCAATAACTAACGTAAGAATATATTTTATGAAAAGGTTAAACAAATCAGTTGCAATTTTTGAACAAATATTGAGTTGGCCCGCAGCAGCAGTCACTGACTGCAAGGACCATATTGTTTTCGCAGTTGGAACGACGACTTCGCCGCCTTTCAGCGAATGTGACCCCCGCCGCATGCTCGAAAAGTCACCAAAACGTGCACACACCTGGGATAAATTGCAAAAATGAATGGGCCGAAAATCGCGTATGGGGCCCAACAAAATGTACTTCAAAATACAGTCGCGAAACCAAAACACACGTGTCGGGGATATCCCAAAGAAGTTTTGAAATCATTAAGGCAGTGGTTCCCAAACTTTTTCTGCAGGGCCCCCCTTTCTGAAAATTAGAATATTTTCGAGCCCCCCCACACTGACACAAACATACAAATCCTTTGTTTCTAAACTCCACCGCGCCTTATAACATGTGGTTAATGAGAAATCTTTCTCTGAACGATAGAATTCTGTTATCTAAAGCTGAAGGAATCTCTAGATCTGTCTGTGTGTCTCTGTCTTTAGAAATGCCAAAACACATCTGTAACCTATTAAACAAAACATTATTTGATTTTATTTGTAGGAAAAAATGTCATTACTTAAGGAAAAATGTTTTGTGTAACAGCAGAAAACATGGAGGAATGGATGTATTAACCTTTGAAACTTTAAACAACTCTTTCAAAATAAAGTAATTTATTGAAAGGGGAAGACAATATCTGGAATGCATTTCCCAAATATATACAGTGATTCCTTGCTATAACGCGGTTTACTTTTCACGGTTTCGCTACTTCACGGATTTGCATCGTGCATTGTGTTCTGCATTCTGATTGGCTAAAAAGTCACTCCACTTCTTCTCTACCTGTGCGTCAATAACGTTGCAGTTTAATATATGTACACGTACGTAAATCAGCTCGCCAAGTCACTATTTGTCCCACTGTACTTTGTATTTTTTTTCATAAGCATTTCATATTTTCTCCCGTTTAATCCAAAACTCGGGTCGCGGTGGGCGGGGCTAATCTCCGCGATTTTGAAGCCTTCTGTTCACATCGATGATTAAAATTATTATTTGACAGTACAGTGCAGAAGTTATTTGTTGAAAAAAAGTTTCTAAAGTACATTTATTTGTGAAACAAATTCTAGACCCTGTAAAATGGTTTGTTCTTTCTTTTCAATGTATAATAGAGTTTTTAATTGTATAATAATTGTAAAAAAAAAAAGGTTTCTACTTCACGGATTTTGCCTATCACGGGTTCTTTTTGGAACGTAACCCCCGCGAAAAACAAGAGTTTACTGTATTTGACACAATGGGAGGCATTAAATTCTTGCTAAAATGTAATTGTAAAATTGAAAAATTACCCACAAAACTTTCAAACTTTTACAAAGAAGCCCTGCTGGCCTGGAAACTCCTTTATAAACATAATTTTTCTCCAACAACTTGTTTTATTTGGAATAACAGTAATGTACAATACAAGAATAAATCACTATTTTCCTAGATGGTATGATAATGATATTGTTTTAATCAGACAACTTTTCAATTCTCATGGACATCTTCTGACGTATGAAGAATTTCTTTAAATTCGGTATTCCTGTTCCACCCAGAGAATATGACATAGTGTTAGATGCCGTTCCAACCAGTCTACTTCAACTGTTTAAAGGGATTTAGAACACAAGTCAATGAAGAACCCAGACAATGTTTTGGACAATGTGGATATTTGTGTTAATTCAGTTTCCAATAAACAAATAAGAAATCTTTTACAGACCACAACCTGCTGGGAGGTTTTTTTGGGAATCCAAATTTGTGGACATAAACTGGACTTATGCATGGACTATTAGCAATAAATACTGACTAAATAACAAAATAAAAGTGGTGTCCTTCAAAATATTGCATTGTATATATCCTACCAAAACTTTGAGTAGATTTGTTGTGGACATGGACGTGTTTTGTTCATTCTGTGGAACTCAGGAGGAAACTATTTATCATCTGTTTGTGGACTGCAGACATACTAATATGTTTTGGATTGAAGTGGGAAACTATATTGGAAATATAATTAAACAAACTGTTACACTTTTAGATAAAGACATTATTTTGGGTTACCTTAATGTCAAAGTAGACAAAGATTGTATCTTCATCACATAATTGTTTTTATTATTGGCAAACTTCCATATCCGTAAAGCCAAATGGTCAAACTCCAAACCTAAATTCCAGCAGTTTTTGAGTGAAATCAATCAGTAATGTACCATTATCAAACATCTGCAAAACCAAAAAGAAATTCCAACTCATTTAATTTTTGAAAAATTTAAAATGTAATAAACCCCAAAGATTTTTGAAGTAATAATTCTTTTTGTCTTGTGTTGTATATGTATGTGTATATATTTATATACTTTTTGTTTTATTTCTTATATTTTTCTGCAATATGTAAACATTTCAATTCCCCCTGAGACATTCACATTGTTATTGTATTATGTTGTTTGTTAAAAAAGTATGAAAAAAACCCTCCACTGCGCCCCCCCTGCAATACCCCCGCGCGCCCCCCCAGTTTGGGAACCACTGTATTACGGGATGGTGACACGACCTACGGTCTGGCGGCCATTTTGTGCCAAAATCTGAAATTTCGCCATTTTCGCGTTTTTACACAATATGGGAAAACGATACTTTTGTTTAAGCGATTTTCACAAAATTGCACACACACATCACAAGCTTGATTCTACAACTACCATCGAAGTTTCGTTGACCTTTGACATCGGGAAAAGGCCGCCATCTTGAATTTTTTATATTGAATGCATGCATCCATAGCAGGAACTGAACACAATTAAAAACACTGGATATGGACATATAAGGAATGTGGGTGTGGTTAGCATTACACTACTGTTGCTAAGGACAACAAAAAGTTTACTTTTGCAGATTTTTCTGAAACTGTCATGAGTTTGTTCTTCATCAAAAGGCGACCAAAACACAAAATGGTTGCTATGTAGATAAAATCAACAGAAAAAACGCCATTTTGAAAAAATGGGTATTTTTTATCAACTTATGACATGTAGCTCTCACTAATGGAGCAATGTGTTTATGTCAGTTGATGATGCTGATCGCTATGCTAGCAATTTTAGCCACATTAGCATAGCTAGCATAGTTAGCATAATTACCATTTTACATAATGTGTTTTTCTGAGTCAGTTGATGATGCTGATCACAATGCTAGCACTTTTAGCCACATTAGCATAGTTAGCATAGTTAACATAATTAGCAAATGCAGCCTTGACTAGCTTTTAATTTGTGGGGGGTGAGGGCGTTGGGGTCGGCGGTGGTGCGTAGAGTTGGGCGTGGGAGGCGGGTTGCGTCTGCGGGCCATACAACGCCGCTTGTGGCTTTAATTGGAGTTTAATATCTCTGTTCTAGAAAACAACCAGTTCATCCTCAACAGATTCTGTCATCCATGTCTATATGGACCGGCTTTGTGCACAGTCCCAAATGTACCAGTGTCCAGGCAACCTCCAAACCCAGACTCTTCCATCAGATTGCCCGTCAACCAGGGATGCGCGCCCCGCGAGACACACGCCCGTCAAGACTAGTCTCACAAGACTAGCACACAAAACCAACCATTCAAAATTAACTTAACAAAACTAATCTTGCACCACACAAAATTCTACACAAGTTTGGTAAACCGTTTTTTTCCTACAAAATTGTTGGCTAATGTTCTCAAAGCACCAGCTTCACATGTGTCAGGACAAAGAGGCAACAATGCACTCAAAAAGATGTTATGAATTCTTCAGACAACAGACAACAACTGCTCTTTCCAAAATGCTCCTGGTCTCAAAAAACAACAAGTCACTGGTTACTAATACCAAGATTTGCCCACAAAGACAAAAATTGTTAACCAAAGTCTCCAAACATAGTCAAAACCAACATAAATCAAATACCAACAAATCACAGTGGCTAACAACTCCCGGACGAGCCCCCAATTATGTTACGCCCCCTTCTGTGTCTAGGGGGTACGTAGGGGGGCATAACATAAAATTGTTTTGGCCACCAATTTTAAATAAACAAAAACACCAAACAAATGTCTGTACAAAACGTAACACATTTATTTACAAATAAATAAACAACAATAACTAAAAGTGAAGCAAATAGGCTTCAGGGTGAATCAAGGCCAAAATAACAAACAAACCCCCACCTAACTGAAACATGTCACCTTACCTATGGTGAGGTAGTATTTAGTATTAAAGAAAATGGCAAACCAAACAAAACCACAAAAAATACCAAAACACAACACTAAAGTGCAACACAACAAAACAGGTGGAGAAGAGCAAAACAAAATGGAGAAGTGCAGTGGAGACTGTTGCTGTAAGGCTCCCTTCTCCCAGACTGGAGGTCCAAGTGGTGCTTTAAAGGCTGCCTCCATCAGCTTGGGTCCAAATGGAGGCCACACCCTTCCCAGCACACCTGAAAATGATCACACATAGACATAGACTCACACACAATGATCCACAAAAATACATAAGTCTCACTCTGATACAATTCAAGTACAAAAAACACAGAATAAACAGAACATAACAAAACCAAATACGGCCACAACCGTAACAACCACTTGGTGCTTGAGTTGTTGTTGTTCCCAAACTCTTCCATCTTGTTCTGATAGAGCGGACAGTTGACTGTGGAATATTGTGGAGAGAGGACAGTTCACCACTGATCTGCTGCACAGGGGGCGTCCTGTGACAGTTCCACGCTGGCATTCATTGAGACCAGCCCAATCTTTCATAAATGTTTGTAGAAGGAGTCTGACTACTTGATTTTAAAATCTGGGTCGATTGTACGGTTCGTTCAAACTTGAACTCCTCTCTCGAAACCACTTGGAGTTTAGGGTTGCCATGCCAATACAACATTTCTTAAAGTTCTTTCCTAAAGACATTTTCCTGCCGTCAATGATGAGTGAATATATTTACAGTTTTTATGCATGACAAAAAAGACAATGATTTACATTGTCAGTTGTTCTTTTTATGTAGGCTGATTCATGTAGTGTAAAGAATCAACAGAGGTAATATATGGTCATCAGTATCATGACTATGTCTCCTTGACCCAGTGATAGCAAAGCCCTCCACCACTTTAGGGTGCGTTTCCTCTTCAGATCAGACCTTGACTGTCTGAATAATGGACTGGACGGCAATCAGCTTGTGAGATTAGATGAATGCTCTTAGTCTGGGGACGTTTCAGCCAAAAGAATCATGCAGCAGCATGTGTGCCAGCACCAAGCCCCCTCCAAACAACCTACACTGGAAACTCGGACGTTGGGGAAATTAACACTGGGATGGAGGAGGAGAAGGAGGGGTTGAAGGCAAATGGCTTGCCAAGTCATCTGAGATCTTCCTCCTCCTCTCTCCTTTTTGATTTTGTTTGTGCCTGCCACTGATTCCCCTGCTGAAAGTTTTGGGCTCTGCCTCAAATCCCTCCCGTCTTCATGGATTCTCCAGATCTCATTACAGTCAATGAGGCTGCAAAGACTTTCAGATCAAAGTGAAAGACTTCAGCTGGCACAGAAAGCAGGGGGTGGGGGGCAAATCATGTGGGGACGGTCCAGAGGAAACCCGCAAAAGCACACTAATGTGCAGTTTAAAAGTACAACCACTTTACACATTTTGTCTAGTGACTACTCTTTGTTGTTTGGTTGACAAGTTAATGCCGGTTGGTATTTTTTCTGAAATCCTAAAACAACAATGTGTGAGTAAATGTGAGCCATCCATGAAGTAAATGAGCCTTTATGTGTCCAGTTGTTACGATGTAAAAGCCAGAATTGCATTCATGCAGGCTGTTTATTTTATAAAAAAAAAACAGTTTGTGTGTCTATCCTGCATGTCCACATTTGTTTATTTCATAAACTGTCTTTATGTTTTTACTCAGTTGGGGTGGGTGGATGGTTGAGGAAATACCAGTTGGTGCGATTTGTGACACAACTCCTCTGTAAATACAGTCAATTTGTATAGATATACATTATCCTTGTAAGAAGTTGTGTTGATACCATGTGATGGTGTGTGTACGCGTGTAACCTATGACACCCTATTCCATGATTCTGTATCATCATCTCCCCCTTCCTTTCTGTCTCCTCTCGTCTTGTCCGAGTGGCTTAAACTCAATGTTACATTAACACACTCAGAGGCACCGCTAGGGATTTTTGGCCCCATGAAAAGAATTAATACAGGGTTCCAAACACAGCCGCACATTTTTTATGCTGTTTTACATGCTTATTATCTTCAATATATACAAGTTAAGGTAGTAAATGTAAATCATATTAATTCAATTCAAATAAATTTTATTTGTTTAGCCCAAATTCACAACAGCAGTCGTCTCGATGGGCTTTGTAACGTTAATTGAAATAGTGCTAAAAAGAAATGATGGATGGATCGATGGATGGATGGATGGGTGATGGATGGATGGATGGATAGATGGATAGATAGATAGATAGATAGATAGATAGATAGATAGATAGATAGATAGATAGATAGATAGATAGATAGAGTACTTTATTAATCCTGCAGGAACTTGCATATCCATCCATTGCTCCTCGAATACACAAACATTCAAAATAAATTTAAAAAGTAGTTGAGTTATAAGTAGTCATAAAATCATAAAATAATCACACTTACTAAAAACAGAGTAAAAGAATAAAAGTATGAGCAATAAAAATAAAATAAGTAAAAGTATAAAAGTGGTAAAAAGTAAATGCCCGTTTAGTGACTCCTCCTCATGCCCCTCACCTCCCAGGGGTATTGAACAGTCTAATTGCACTCGGTGCAAAGGACTCTCTGAGTCTGTCTGTGGAGGATGGCAGAGAGCGAAGGCGGTCACTGAATGCCTCCTCTGGTCACTAAAGAGTCCATGTAGGGGATGACCAGTGTCCTTCAGGCTCCTCTGCTCTGCCACCACCTCCACTGTCTCCAGGTTCCCCCCCACCACACAGCCTGCCCTCCTGATCAGATTATTCAATCTTTTTATGTCCTTTTTGTTCGCGCACCCCCCCCAACTCACCACCACATAAGACACTTAAAACAAGAGACTGATAAAACATAAAAAGGAGATCTGAGCAGATATTAAAAGAGGCGAGTCTTTTTACAAAGTACAACCTGCTCTCCTCCTTCATATATATGGAGTCCATGTTTGCAGACCAGTTCAGCTTCTTGTCCAGGAGGACTCCAAGATATGTGTAGTTATCCACTACCTCCACCTCTGCTCCACCAATGAGGATGGGTTGAACCGCAGCAGGAAGTCCAGCACCATCTCCTTTGTCTTGGTACCACCAAGACAGGTTCAGGTGGAGGAAGTTTCGTTGGGTCCAGTGCACAAAGTCCTCCACCAGCTGTGTGTCCTCCCCCTCCTCACTCTCTTTGATACACGCCACAATTGCTGTGTCATCCGAGAACTTTTGCATGTGGCATGCATCCCAGTTGTAGTGGAGGTCAGTGGTGTAGAGGGTAAAGGAGAGAGGTGCGAGCACTGTGCCCTGTGGAGCCCCCGTGCTGCCAGTCAGTATGGAGGAACTGCAACTCCCCATTCTGACAAATTGTAGTTGGAGTCTGTTATCCATGACACCAGTTGGAAGTTCTGTGGTTGTGTTCTATATTGTCTCCAGAGCCGCCTGTGCTTCCGCTCTTGGAAGAATGTCAACACAGAGCGCGATGACATGGGAAAACACACGTGGGATGTAAAGCTCTGTGCAGTGTAGCTCTACGCAGAGCTTTTTTATAATTTAATAGGCTATGTTTCCAGATATCCAGAGACTGCTCTGAACCGGAGCGGCGCCATTCTCTTTCCAACTTACGGGTTTCTTGTTTAAGAGAACGAGTTTCAGCGTTAAACCACGGTGCTACTCGGTTTTGTCTGACGAACTTAGGTTTCATGGGGGCAACAACATGGAGTGTACTCCTGAGGGCTTGTAAGGCATCATTAACAAAGTGGTCATTTATACTAGGACTGATACTATGGGAGCTGATCTCAGAGTATTTTCTCAGAATATCACTAAGTACTGGCTGAACTGTGTGTTTAAACTCAGACACAGAACGGTCAGTTAAGGTTCTTCTAAGCTGTTTCTATATTACTTAACTGTTGCAATGTTGGCCACATGGAGATGTTGACCCAATATGTGGGCATGCGCAGACTGATCAGTTAGAGACTGTCTGTCACAAACATGGTGCCTACGCTTCCAGCGGAAGTCCAATCCAGTTTCACTCTGTAACACCAAACATGAACGTGCGCTGTTAGATTTCCATGAATATCACTACATGTTTTGTTTAGGAACTATTTTGTGCAGCATAACGTTACGTGTCTTTATAAACAAAGGCGGAGCCTCCTGCCCCGCGTTCTTCATGGGTGTCAGGCTTCATGGCTACCAGAAAGGTGACAAAGTGTCTGCAGTCTGTTTATTACTGGGCTCCGCTGCAGAAGAATCAACACGCTCCCCCAACATACGTGTGTTCGCTCCTTCCTCCTATACACTCAGCGCGCTGACACACGTACACATGGTCCAGTGTTTTTCAAACTTTTTTGAGCCACGGCACACTTTAACCTTGAAAAAAATCCAGCGGCACACCAGCATCCAAAAATGAAAAAAAAGGAGAAACTCATAGTCTGTATTGATCTTCAGTCCCTCCACAATCTCACATACATTTTTGTGATAATTGTGGCAGAAAAAACTGAAAGCTGCAGCTTTTTTTTCTAAAAAAAAATTAATAAACGTTAAGTTGGAAGATTTAAAAACTGGTTGATGTGTGTTCGTTGTGGTTTCAAGACGTTTAACAAGGACGGCTCAATGTGCGCTGAGACGCTGTCACTTTAACCCAATGCATCATGGGAGATATAGTGATGGCAGACAGACTCTTTTCTATGAGCTTCATTGTTATGTTCTCTTGTTCCACGGTCTGACACCAGATTCTGTGGAAAGCTACACCACTAAAGACGAGCTTTAGCTGGTATTTCTGTTGGAACTGAGAGACTTTATGAGCAGAATCTGAACAAGGAAGTGAAGACTTTAACCACTTCTGATTGGTCAGACTGATGACATATGATTAAGCCTCCAAGAATGATTGGAGACAGTTAAAGGAACGGAACTTTACAGCTTTAGCTGCTGCTAAATTACGGTACCGTCATTCTTATCAAAATGTCTTTAATATAATTAAACACAAAGAAAAAAGTATTTTATGATCTTTTATATTCCTAACTCCTCAGTGTTTTATCAGGGCCTGTTTGGATGAACACAGAGCTGAAATCCTGGAGATGGGAAATGTTTTTAGATCAGTTAATGAGGGCAATTTCCCATGGCACACTTGACCATCTCCACTGGTTGAAAAACACTGACATAGTCATTCTACAACACCTATATAGTTAGTTCATTAGTTAGACAGGTAGTAGTTAGCTGTTATTTTTTATTAAAGACTACTGCGTTGTAATTGTAGGCATTGGTGACTCGACTGCCGGGGGATTTTGTGTTGGGGGGGGGACACCGCACCTCCTGCTGGTTCATCACTGCAGTGATTAGAAATCCCACACTGTCACAGCTCTAGTAGATCAACTCATTCTATGTTGCAGCTTGTTTGTTTAAAACAGAACTCATTGTTTCTTCTTCTATGGTCGTTTCCGGTATTTTTGCCCATGTCAAAAGGATTTATTTCGACTGAAAGTGTGGCAAAGATAATTTTACTACTAGTTATGTTTCTGAACAAACCATTCTGAATCCTCCAGATTTAGATCTGATTTGGGGATTTTAGGACACATTTGCAGTTGTATGTTTTTTTTGTTTTGTTTTTCTTTTTCAAGATTATCTACTGGTTTGAAGCTTCCAATTTGTTTTTGAGGAGTTGAATATAATTTGAGTAAGTTCTTGTGAAACAGACCAGTTCTCCATCAATGACTATTTTCTTTTAATGCTTAAATGCTGTGGAGGTTTCATGTTATTCCCCTCTTTATCTGCATCCACTGTGAGCTCAGACTATCTCTGTCATATGCTCCTTACAAAACAAGGATTTTCCTTGTGTAGCCACTTTGAGAAAACGTTGGATTTGTGTTTAAATGAACTGATTTAAATTTAATTTTTTGCTAGATCCAAGCAACATAGATGCATCAGCAGCCCAACCACTAGAACCTATGAGTCTGTGTTGACTTCAAACATTTAATAAAATCGAATTTAGCCACAGCATGTTCAACTATTTAATGACTCTTTCTACACAAGTCAGAGCTTAAGACTGTGAACCAAAAAGTGTTTGGATTCTTGTTGAGCATGCTCAGACAGGCATGTGTCTGCAAAGACTATAAAGGTGTGGATGTTGTTGGAGATTGTGTTTATGCAACCAGTCTGCTGTATTGGGGGTCTGGAAATCTTCTACCCAAATCCCATGGCTGTCTTTCTCTATCTGTGCATCTGTGATCCATACCCCACCTCACTCCACATCTGTTTAGAAGATGAATAGATGAATCACCTCCTTCTGACAGAGGCCCATCTTAAATGTGGCTGAAAGCTGCATTCTCTCTGCTAATTAGCAGATTGCAGCATTAAATGATTCAAAATGTCAGATCTCATCTGGCTGCAGTCGATCATCACTTATTCAGACAGAGAGCGGTGCTATGTGCATTCGTGGTAAATGAATTTACCCTCATGAGCAGCTACTGTCAGCATGGATCACCATCTCTCATCTTTAAAAAATTATGCTCTGATTTTGTCCTCAGTTTTGTTACATGTGCTGTCTGCTGAAGACAAACAGGGCAAACACAAAGACCACAGGAAGGATCAAAAATCTAGAGCCAGATTTATTCTGCACTCAACTCCTCCAGGAATGAGAGTTCTGTTTTTTGGAGTACTGCTTACAGGCCACGACAACATCCTCAGTCAAGACGAACAAACCCCACCAGCACCATACACAATTCCCTACACTCACCATTACCACTTCATACTCTGAAATTTAAGCTCTTTCAGTCTCCGTGTCTCCATCAGTGTCTGTGGGGACACATCTCAGGGATCTTTTATTACCGGCTCTGGCAGAGGTGGTAATAAAGGTGGCAATCTTTTATAAAAGAGGTGGTAATCTTTTATTTTATGACCTCTGAAAGAGTTGGTAGTAAAAGATGCTCTGCCAGAGGTCCTGACAGAGCAGAGTCTCAGGACTTGTTTTGGCCGATAAGGTAAATTCTGTTTTCTCCTGTCATCAGATCTTACCACCTAGTGGTGATCAGCTGACTGTTCAGCCCCTTTCTTCCCCCAGTGTCCAGAACACAAGGCTGCAAGTTCAATGATAAAACCCAGTTATTTAGCTGTGGCCTAATGCCAGGTTTACCAACACGCTTCCTTTAGTTTTCACATGGATGTCATCATTAACATACTGAACCTGAATGACAGAGCTTCACTTAGGTTAAGGGAGGCCATTCTTCTTCAGGTGTCTCCATCATTGCCTATGAGAGTATTGTAGATTCATGGGGAATTATAACCGAAGAAGAGAAGGCAACCCGCAGGTTTTATTTCACAAAGTCAATATTTAGGATCCAGCATTGTGCTTTTGAAATTAAAAATAAATGAACACAAATGGCATCAGACCATTTATTTCTACATTTAACGTTAAACAATAAGAGACAGCGCTTTAAACTGATCTCTTAAAAGTGCCAACTTGTTGCAGATACGAGGCAGGAGGCCAGGTCCTACGTTCTGTGACTTTAAAAAATGCATTCAAAATATTAAAATGTACTGTTTGCTAGGAAGTAGGGGTGTTAGAAAAAAATCGGTTCGGCGATATATCGCAATAGTTGATTTGTTGATATTTGTATTGATTCAAAATTCTGTCAGGACGATATTTCTTTTATAACATCTGAGCATCCTTCAGCGTCTGACTCTTGCTTTCCACTTCACCCTCCGGTGGCTAGTTGGAAGCAGAGCACACAGAGCCTCTTTGAGCAGCTCTACAAACGCAAAACAACAAGATCTCGGATACCGAACCGAAACTATGGGCAATGTTTCTGCCAGTAACATAAAACCGCTTTTTGGGGGGCTTTGTAGTTCAGATAAGAATGAGTGAATCAGTGCAGCTGCACAGCGGTTAATGCACGGAGCTAAAATGCTTTAGGCAAAGGGGGCCAAAGTTCTTCAGAACCTCACAAGAATTGATTCTAGTTCAGCGACCTGATGGGTCAGAGTGATTTGACCAAAGCTCTGAAAAAAGGCCAACGGTGAGCGGTGAAATCCGGAGCTTCAGACTGTCATGTATATAAAGCATCTCCTTCATCCTGTAACACTGTTTCATCATAAACTTGCTTCAGTAAACTATTGCAGCATATTGTAACCAAAAGGCCTTTTTTGTTCATGAGACAGAGTAGACTCAGCCATTGTGTATTTTCGCAATTTACTTTAGTGTAGTATTAAGAATCTTTTTAGGGTCACTTTTACACTACGCATTTTAAACTTTTGATTGTTATAACACTGCCCTTTCCCATTCATTTTTCTTTTTGTGCACATATTTTTGCAAAAGGCACCATGCTGGTTTAACATATTTTGTTGGATATCTAAAAGTAGCAGGTTGAACTTTGCCTTTTATATCGGTGAATCTTTGTAAAATTTACTTTTGTGATAGAAGTCAAAGAAATGTGTGATGTTTCAGAAGGTGCCATGATAAAATACCATGAATAGAATTGCATTGATCCAAATCAGACTTTTTAAATACATTATACCACAGGCTAAGTATTTTTGTTGATAAATTATTGATTCATCCAATGAAAATGGGCTGGGTGTGCAAATTGTGCAGATTTGGAACATCCACACAGACAAAGTTGTTAAAACAGTACAGATGGCACCATGGTCAATCAAGGCCTCTACCATGTCTCTACCAAGATTGTTTTTGCTCCTTCAAAACATGGGGTAGCCTTAGGTCACATCGTTCAAGGAATCCTCCTCTGGAAACCTAGAAAGTCTCAGACCTGCAGATAGTGTATTTTTCACATGTCCATGTTGCAGCATCACCACAATTTCCACAAAAAAGGAATTTTTTGAATAGCGTGAACGACATTTGAAAAAACATGAGGCGATAATGTGTGTTTTCAGGAACTGTGATTTTAGCACTAACATTTATGGAATGTTTGCCTCTCACCCCACTCACTGGAAGACTGTTTTTATCTAACAGATGCATCAATGAAATTATTGAGGAATTACATTTTATCTCTCATTCAGCATCAGGTCCATTGATTAAAAATATTTTACTTTCTTGTTTGAGGAAAAACAATTGTGAAATTGAGGAGTCTGTTGTGTCAGACATGGTAACAAAACTTTGTGAGGGCAACCCCTTTATCTCTGCCCTGAGTAGTAATGGTCCATTTTCATCTGCTTACAAAAGAAGGGAATATTTAAAGGAACAGTTTGCTGTGGTAGAACCAGTGCAACATGTACTCAGTAAGGCAGAACATATAGTATTCCAGTATGTCCCCATTCTGAAGTCCCTGCTTGAAGTTTTAAACCAGAAGGAGATGCAGGATTTGATCTTGCAAGATAGAAAACAAAGGAGTGGTGAGAATGAGTACAGGGCATTTACTGATGGCATTTATCAGATAAATGAGTTGTTTTCTGGAGCAGAACCCACTGTTGCTATCATTCTGTATGTTGATGGCACTTCTCAGATCTTCACTGACCTCAATTTACCTAGCCATTCTTTGTGAGGCTGATGATGTGAAACGCTTTGGTTACGGGACTGTACTGAAGCCACTTCTCAAGGAACTTGTGATTTTGGAAGAGGAAGGTCTGTATCTCCCAACATTAGGCACAAATGTCAAAGGAACAGTGTTCATTGTTGTGGCAGATAATCTCCGGCCCATTCTATTGGAGGTTTTGTTGAAAATTTCTCTAGTTCTTATGCCTGTAGATATTGTCTTGGTCAGCAGGCAGAATTTCAGCTGGAAGAAGTAAGAACTGGGAGTTTTCAACTTCGAACCATTGAACATCACAAAATGCATGTCCAGACTGTGCAGAAGAATCCTGCTTCAATTCATGCGTGTGGAGTCAAAAGGCAGTGTGCACTTACAGAGAGTCTAAAACATTTCAATGTATTATCAGGTTACCCACATGATGTACTGCACGATCTGTTTGAGTGTGTGGTCCCTCGAGAAATGGCTCTGTGTCTTCAAGTGTTTATTAAGAATAAATACTTCACACTAGATGAACTCAACAGATGCATCAAAATGTTCCACTACAAATGGTCAGATAAGACTGATGCTCCCCAGCAAGTCCCTCTGACATTTGCTACCAGGAAAAGTATTGGAGAGAACGCTCACAAAAACTGGTTACTTTTGCGATTTTTGCCTCTCATTGTTGGCTCAAAAATCCCTAAAGGTGAACCAGCTTGGGAAGTACTTCTTCTGCTCAAAGACATTGTTAAGCTTGTTCTAAGTCATGTTCACACGGAGGAGAACATCTGCTATTTAGCCAGTAAGATCTCTGAACACAGACACAGATTTCTGCAGGTTTTTCCACAGGAAAAACTAATCCCCCAACATCACTACCTGGAGCATTATCCACAGTTAATCAGAGCTAATGGTCCATTGGTCTTCTTGTTGACTATGTGGTTTGAAGCAAAACATAGCTTTTGTAAGCGTATTGTCAAGCACACAAAGAGTTTCTGGAACATTCTGCTCTCACTCTCAGTAAAGCATCAGCTGATGATTGCCTATAATCAGCTCGATTCCACTGTTGTGGAGCCTGCTTTACAGGCTCCACATCTGTCTAGTGTAGATATTGCTGTGCTCAGAGAAGAAATCCAGGAAGCACTGCAAGCTAAGTATCCTGGTGAATTAGAATTAGAAAATAGAATCAAAACCCTGGAGACTGCTTATGCTGCTTCTGCACAGGAACACATTCTGGGAGATCTAAAAAATTTAAAGCTGCAGTTAAAAGACATAATTAATAAACAAACACAATTTCAAATAATTCAATTCAATTCAATTCAATTTTATTTGTATAGCCCAAAATCACAACAACAGTCGTCTCGATGGGCTTCGAAGTAAAACATGAACTCAAAAGGATCATGAATACAAAGAGTTCAATAGGAAAATACAAAAATGAACTAACAAACTGACTAAGCTATACTGGCATCCCTGCCCTTAGACCCCCCTTCGCGGTAAGGAAAAACTCCCAAAAAAACCGAATTCCGGAAAAAACGAAGAAACCTCAGGGGTGCCCACATGAAGGAGGGATCCTCCCCCAGGACGGACAGGCGATTTACCAGAACTCTTAGAGAAGAATTAACTTATCTAAATCTACAACTACATATATAAAGTCCAGCAGACGAGCTTCATCCAGTCGTGGTTGTGGGGACAGTCAAAGGCGCGAGTCGAGCTGGAGACAGGAACCACAGCCAGGAGCAGGAGCAGAGACGAGGTACTCTGTCAGGTACAGAGCAGGGACGAGCCAGAGACAGGAACCACAGCCAGGTGTAGGAGTGGAGCAAAGGCGAGGTAGACGGTCAGGAACTGGAGCACGGATGAGCCAATTGGAGTCTGGAAGCACTCCCACTCCCCAAGAGGGGAGAGGAAAAGAGGGACAATACATGAATCGCACTGTACCAAACAGAGGCATGGAGAACTAAATGATAAATGATGATCAGGAATGGAGGAGAGGAAGGGTAGAAGTAGAAAAGAAAAGAAGACAGAACCCCAGTGCACCATAGTTACCCCAGCTTCAACTTCTAGCAGCCTTTTAAAAGAAATAGTTAAGTTTAATTTAAACACATTAACATTAAGTTAAATAATCTCTGAATACTAACTAGTCTGACAATAAGCCTGTCCAAAGAGGAATGTTTTCAGTCTAACTTTAAATGTAGAAACTGAGTCGGCCTCTCTTACATGAGCTGGGAGTTTATTCCATAAGACAGGGGCTTGGTGGCTAAACGCTCTACCTCCAACCGTACTTTTACTAATTCTAGGAACCACAAGCAGTCCTGCATTTTGCGAGCGAAGTGTTCTCATTGGATGGTAAGGGACTATGAGGTCCTTAATATAGGACGGGGCCATTCCATGTAAGGCCTTATAAGTTAACAGGAGGATCTTGAACTTGATTCTGGAATCAACTGGGAGCCAATGGAGCGAAACTAACACAGGAGTGATGTGATCTCTTCTGCTAGTTCCAGCTAACAATCTAGCTGCTGCGTTCTGAACAAGCTGGAGACTTCTTAAGGAACTCCTAGGACACGCTGCTAACAAGGAGTTACAGTAATCCAGTCTAGACGTAACAAATGCATGGATGAGTTTTTCAGCATCACTCTTAGAAAGTATATTTCTGATCTTAGCAATATTCCGCAGATGGAAAAAGGCAGTTCTACACGCCTGAGATATGTGAGCCTTAAATGATAAATCCTGGTCAAATAAAACCCCAAGGTTTCTAACTGTGGAATTTGGGGCTATACTTATGCCATCCAGGGAGACTATCTGAGCAGACAGAGC
>CM074496.1:31702694-31719101 GCA_037389245.1 Oryzias sinensis
GGAGCCACGAATCGCTGCTGCAGATTTATCTGCTGCAAATCTCACACACTGCAAGAATCCATGATAAGACTGAGAAGTACTCCAAGGAGTCAAGACTGATGTTCATCCCTCATCTCTGCAGATTCTTTGAAAAGAACTCGTCCAATTGTGAAATAATCCAAGGAGATGTCAAAGATGTGTGAGTGGAGCAACCACCGGCAGGAGAATGGAGCAAACTGGAAAAATACTTTCAAAAAGTGAGAAAAACTGAACTTATAACAGACTTAACAAAAAAATGATGAGAAGACAGAAGATCAGACAGGAATCAGCTAGAACCAATGAGGAACGATGGAACTGGAAAATGAATGGAAACTAGAACCTGGTGGTTCTGCAGCTGAAGACGGGCAAAACCAAACGGGCAAACCTGAAACCCATCAGAGAACAGGATCTGATTCACAACACTCAATCACTGGAATTCATCAGCAATTTACCTCAAGAGTTGTGGGCGGGAATGTTGGCATGGAGTTAGCCTCCATTCACTTCCCATCATCCCTTTGTTTACACTCTCTCCCACTCACTTACTGCCCTTCACACCACCAACCAAACATGACGCATGAGTACAGGACCCCGTCCCCCAAAGGAGGATGAGACGCCAGTCTCTCTAAAGCAGCTCTGAGGAGCCTGAACTGTACTGAGGAGTCCAACCAAAACCACTGCTGCCATGCTCATGGATAGATCTGACCCGGTGGACCCTGGGGGACCAGTTCAACCAAAATGGCGAGCGATCTGGAGCGTAAAGTTTAGATCCAGATTCCAGCTTAGACGACAAAACAAAGACGTTCCTGGATCCATTTCAATTTGTTTTTATTTCTATAGCCCAATATTACAACAACAGTCGTCTCAATGAGCTTCATACGGTAATTGTATGAGAACATGACATCCGCCAGAAACACAGTAGGTAATGGCTAAAGTAAACAGACTACTGTCATTTCTGGATTATAAGCCGCTACTTTTGTCACAGGCTTTCAACCCTGACAACCGCAGTCACACAAAATAAACACAGCAAAAAGGAACAAGCTAAGCTGCTAACACGTGGTTTCAGTGCACAGGAGGAAGATGAAGAAAGCTCTCAGTGACTTTTATGTTTGTTATTTAAAACAGCCCCGTTAGTGCTGTGTGTTACGGTGCGTCACTGTTGTGCAAGAAAACTTCCAGCGCCTTGCTTGCCTCTACGCATAGGCACGCGTGCCGCGCAGAGCCTATAAGTTACTGCTGCTCTCAGGGACTTTGACCGGTGTGACCGGTGTGTCTTTTTTAACCAGCCCCGTCAGTGCGGTGTTACTGCCGCGTCTTAGTGACTTCAACCAGCCCTATTAGTGCCGTTACTACCATATTGCTGCTGTGTCACAGGTACTGTTTAGAAAGAAAAGCTCAGATATATTATTAAAACTTTGAAAACTCTGTGTACAGTCTCTTTGTAAATATATCATGTGATGAACCTTTCCTGCAATTACTGTTTTTCTTTACGACCGTGGTCGGAAGATGCAGGGAAGATCCACACCGCCAAAGGCGGATCTTCCTTTGGGGTTCACTTCCCCATTCAGACCCTTAGAGCCTCCAGAGCAGGTTAATAGAGAATCATTCACCGTTCTTCTGGGGGAAACCTATTACAGTTCTCGTTCGCTCTGTATATCAAACGTGAACGCGCACCTAGGGGTGTGACGATAACCGCATCCGCATAATGCATTAAGTTCTGCATATGGTGCATGATTTGAACTATAATAAACACAAACATCTTTGCCGATTATTTACTTTTTCTGTGAGTCCTGTGTTCAGACTTCAAGGGCTTCTGGGGTAAGGGTGGGGTATTGCAAGAGTCCCAACACCGCAATTCTTGCTGCTTCATCACAGCAGTGATCAAAAATCCCACACTGTCACAGCTCTACGCATCCCCCCCCCCAACACACTTTCGCTGCACACACTCCCTCCTCTTTCTTACACGCGCGTGCGGTTTCAACACATCCTCATTCTACAACACGTTTCAAAGTGGATACATGCGGCTTAAAGACAGGTGCGGCTTATGTACGTACAAAATGGTTTATCCTATAAAATGTCATGGGTGCGGCTTATAATCAGGTGCGCTCTATAGTCCAGAAATTACGGTGAGCTAAATTGGGCATCCCTGCCCTTAGACCAGGGGTCACCAACCCTGTGCCCTTGGGCGCCAGTGCGCCCGCGAGCACCCCTTGTGGCGCCCGCAGGGAATGCACCCAAAAAAAACCTTTTTTTTTTATTGAAGCAAATATTCAACATACAATCACGGCATGTCTGTCAATGACAACAATATCAATTCTGAGATAAAGGTAGACAAAGAAAACCCAAATATGTAAACAAATATAACTTAAAAAATAATCAATAAAAGTAAGGGTCTATTACAAAAGTTTAAATAGATCAGATAAATTACACAATTTCTGGACATTCTTATGATTCATGTAATGTAAAGATTTTGAGAATAGGTTGAGGTGGTTGAGTAATCCATTAATTAGAGGATTAATATTCCTGTCTGTTTTTATTTACATTTATATTTAAAAAGTTAAAATGAAGTTAAAGTATTAAAGGTTTAAAAGTTTAGCTTTAGTTTGTTCAATAAATATTTATCTTGTTCGGCTGCAACCTAAAGTCTGTTTTGAATTTAGGCTCCCTCTGCAACTGAGTTTGACCCCCCCTGTAATACGAGTCTAGAAAATTCATGCATGTTTTGTGTGTAAAATGAGGAAATAAAAATAGGGCACACAAAAGGAAGTCCTCAAATTGTGTTTTTTTTTTTTTTTTCAGGGGGGGGGGGCTATGAGGTTTTTAGTGGCGCCCTTCATACCACTTGGTGCCCATGAAATAGCCCTCGGTCTCAAAAAGGTTGGTGACCCCTGTAGTAAGGTGTACCGCGCAGGCAGGGCTCCAGACTAACTTTTTCACTAGGAGCACAGTGGCCCCTGACTGAAAATTTTAGGGGCACAACCAGAAAATTTAGGGGCGCATACCGTAAATCAACATGCTAACCAAATCTACTAATTTCCACTGTATTACTAATAAATACTTTAATAATAGATGCAGAAATTACAATGTGCTGCTTCACTTTCAGTGTCACATTTTGTTCTTCACTTTTGAAGATGCAACAACAAGGTAAACTGACAGCAGCATCACTGTCATGACAGAACAAATAGTAAAGAAAGCAGATGGAAATTTATCTTTGTGACACAAAATAAGTGCAGCCAAGATGCACAATAAGCGTGTTTGAGATCACCCAGGTGGACTCAACGCTGCGCAGATCACCTGGTGTGTGACATATATTTTTGTTTTTGCCCCAACATCAACTGTCAATCATCACAAAAATATCGCGAGAAACGGGTGGGAGGAAGGGGCAAACCTACCTGGATACAGCTGGAAACTGAACTGACTGAAAGCTGCCCTACAGACTACAAAACAATGCATTATGGGACATGTGTCCTGATGGTTTTTGTAGTTGAGTGATTAATTAAAATAATTTAAAATACCAATTCATTAAAAAAAGGCTACATGCATTACAAAACATTAAAATAATCATAAAATATATATTAGAACTAAGTTGAATGTTGAGGACAACTCAACATTGCATTTTCCCCACGTATTTTCAGTGTTTCTAAAACTAATGTTGTTTTTGCTCGAGCGTCTTTAATGTTCAAGCCCCGTTAGATGTCACGCACGTACGTGTGGGACATTTATTCTCCTCAGCTGACCAGACTCCCGCGGGAGCGGTGTGCTGCCGTAACAGCCGTGCATAAACCGTTTGATGCGCCGCCGTAACCGTAACCAAAACCTAAACCTAAACCTTCCTCCGGTTCTGTGTGACCCAGAGAAAAGTTCAGCATGGACTGCATGTATTTAGAAAATTACGAGCGAATAAATACGTTCTAAAAAGGAAAGTAAGGAACTCCTTAATGTGGTCTGGGGAGGGGACTGTCTGGTGTCCTGCTTTCAAGCCCTATCATTGTCCCGTCCCCTAGAGTCATTTACCCCACTGTGATTGGTTGGTCATCTCCGCGCACAACAATGAAAAAGGGTCATTCATTAAAACTGGTGGGCTGCAGTAACATTAAACTCTCAAATTAAGGCGGGGGCCACAAACAGCCCGCGGGCCGCGAGTTTGAGACCCCTGTAAACTCTGGCACTGGTACACTAGCCGCAGGTCGGAAGAATGAATCAATAGTTCACTTACTAATAGCTCAGACGCACGCGCATATCAGGTTGTGATGACATTTGTCTCCGTTTCCTTCCCACAGATGTTTATGCGCGCTCGATTATCTCTAGGCCCCTCCCCCTCCACGCATTTTAGCCACTTACAGTGGCGTTCGCTATTCTTCTCACACGCAGTGGCCGCCTCACAGACGGGCGTCACGAGAGAGTGTGTGCTCGCGTTTCAGGAGTATGTGCGCGAGTGTGTGTGTCTCCCTGCGTGCGTGTGCGCGAGTGTCTCATCGATAATTTCATTGATTATTGACCTGCCCCTTCCACGTTTAATGTATAAGAAAAAAAAAACAAATGGTCGCAGTCTGGAGCCCTGGCAGGGATTGTAAAATCATAAAACCCGCTGCCCGTCACTCACTGCAGCGTGAGTGTGTGTTTGGCTCCCCGTCTGCATGTGAGCAGTCTTTCTCACATCTACAGAACATTCAGAGCAACGATCACGTTTAAAGTCTCAACGCCTGCATGAACCAGAAACTCACCACGTATCAACCAGACTAGACCATCAGCAAAACTACCACGAGAAATACTCATCATTTATTAGCAACAGCATAACAATGTTATTAAAAAGAATTCACAGACTTATTGTACTTTAAAAAATTTGAAATTAAATCAAAAGCACACATTCACTTGTATATTTAGTTTTAAACATATTGTTGCAGTCTGAGTTGGACTGGGTGGCTGTTTGGCCGCGTTAAAAGTTCTGGAGTTCATTAAACGCATCAAGCAGAGGTCTGATTGGCTCTCAGTTCTGTCGCTCAAGCGGTTGTTAAATAGTTTGGACCAATGGGGTTCAGCTATGGGCCAAATAAGGGAAATGGGAGGGCTGACGCGAGTGAGCGAATATAAAGTTGGGAGAAGCGCTGTCGTCTCGGTGGGAGAGATTCAGGAGTTGCTGAATTAATTGTACGGCTTTTTTTTGTGGTCTGCAGTAACCAGAAAAAAGAACGCTAAAAGAGGTTAAGTCTCAGTGCCTCAGTGTGGGAAAGGGACGCTACATTATTGTATGGCTCTTTCGAAATTACATTTAAAAATATGTGGCGTTTATGGCTCTCTTGGCCAAAAAGGTTCCCGACCCCTGCTTTAAAGCATCTTTCTACAAAACACATTTAACTATTGATAATTTTTTGACACACCTGTAAGCAGCCAAACAGCATGGACCTCACTTCAAGTCTTAGACAATTCAGTCATGGTTCAACAAAAACAAAACACGTGTGCCCAGCCGCATCCCACAATCCTTTGGTGCCATTAGACCCAACGTGCACGTGACCGCCACAAAGCCGCTGTCTGATATAAAGACATGGCTCTCCTGAATTCGGCTGCTCGTTCACATAGAGCTGCGGGACAGATGGCCCTCTGAAGGCTCCCACATGTAACAAAGCATCCTTCCCTCAAACACAAAACTTCTTAAGTCCGATTGCTCTGCACGGACACGGTTCGCTCTGTCCCCCGGCAGCCGCACCCCGCATGCAGGGAACGGACCTCAGTGGGCACGAAGCGCTCCTCCCTGGAGCCCCCCTCACGAGGGGTGTCGGAGAAGATAGGAGGGGAGAGACAAGGAGCCCGTGGGGAAAGGGCGGCACGCAGAGGTGTCCGCGGAGCAACAGTGTGTCACTGTTATGGAAAGAAACTTCTGGCGCATGCGCTGCACAGAGGCGCGCGTGATATGCTGAGGCGCGCGCTTTTAAGTCGCCGCTGCCCTCTTTTAATGGTCTGTTTTTTTAACCAGCCCTGTTACTACCATATTGCTGCCGCAACACAGGCGGAGCGAGAGGAGAGCTGCTCTCCCGTTCTCCACTCCTTCCACTGCTGCTCCTTCTTAAACACGCACAACAGTGTGGCGACCTGGGGGTTAGCCCCGCCTTAAACCCCTTATAGTCATGGGAAGTGGGGAATCATGGGTGTAAGTTTCCTCATCATAACTGAGGGATGTAATGTTGATTATATGTTTACTGTTATTTACTACTGTTATTTTATGTATGATACCTCAATTGTCAATAAGTAAAAAAACAATTAATAAATAACTGAGGAACCTGTGAACAGAAGTGACATGCATGCTGTTCGGCAGATGTAGGTATGTTCAAATACAAGAGCCGACGCAATGTTGACTCCTCCCACAGTGAGACCTTCAGTGTCAAGTTGATTGTGATTGGTATCAACATGCGGCTTGTACACTGGTGCGGCTTATGTATGCAAAAAATTAGGAATTTGGTGGTTGCGGCTTGTACACAGGTGCGCTTTATAGCCCGCAAAATACGGTAGCAACCTCCCAGAACAGAATCCAGTAACCATCACAGTGGCAGACATCCAAGAAAGAGTCTCAGGTATGAAGAACTGGACAGCACCGGGTCCTGACATGAAACATGCCTGTTGGCTAAAGAAACTCACTGCACTCCACGAGCGTCTGGCAGCACAAATGAACCAGCTGCTAAGAGTTGGGAATCACCCCGAATGGCTAACGGAAGTGGGAACGATCCTGATTGTGGTGGTTCAACCTCAAACCACCACATAGGTGTTAGTATTTCTTTATTTTTCTTTAAATTCAAAACATTCATTTTTACTTTGTTTACTTAAAATAAATTAAAATAAAACACATTTGATTAATTTGTTTTAAGTGAGAAAAAAGTAGTTTATTCCCTTTTGTTTGTTTTCTGAGTTTCCATCCCTGGTGAGCCATCCATAGTAATCAGCAGAGGAGATTGGGAAATTCCACTGGGGAAATGCAAGGGTTGCCAACTCTCCTCATGGACTTTATTTTGCTTATTTAAATGAAATGATTTAGTCAACTTTTTGTTGAAGACTACTTTTGTATTATATTAATTTTGTTTGGTTTCTGTTTCTCTGTTTTGTAATCAGATTAATTAGTTTGAATGTTTGATTAGTTAATTTTCCTGTCCCTCATGTGTCCAGTATGGTTTGTCCCTGTCTATAAAGCTTCCCCAGTGTGTCAGTGTAATGGCTAAGTCTGGTCAGGCCTGTTCAGTTTAGTCCCACTTGTTTTGTTTCATTTGGTTATGTTTTCAGTTGGGCCCAAATTACTTTAGTTTTGAAACTATTCTGTTTTTGTACCTTTTTTATCTTCCTTTACAAAGAAAAAAACTACAAAAAAGAAAAAAACAATATTAATATATCTTGCAAGAAACACCTATTTATGTCCATTGACTAATTGTGAACCTTCACACTGATCCAGAACGATCCTTCAAAGGGGGCAGTCCCATCCAACTACCGGCCAATAACCTGTCTCTCCACATGAAAGCTCATGTCAGGCATCATTGCAACCAAGATAAATAGGCACATGGATCAACACATGAGCAATACACAGAAGGGCATTGGTAGAATCTCCAGAGGAGCCAAACACCAACTCCTGGTTGACAGAACAGTCGCTCAAGACTGCAGGTCACGACACACAAACCCGTGCACAGCCTAGATTGATTACTAAAAAGCCTATGACTCAATGCCACACACGTGGAATCACTGAATGCTTGGAGATGTACAACAGAGGGCTAAATTGGGATTGAGTCCTGCCAGGTCCCACGGGACCCAACGCAAATCCCGCGGGAGCAAGTGGTTTGAATTTTGCTGCGGGCGGGAATGGGCGGCTAAAAAAAAAAACACAGCAAAATAGGGACCAGCCAAAAAGCAAAGCACAGACCGATTCGCAGACTAGGAAGACGATGCATCCGTTGCTTCAATGCCAAAGCCGATCAATGATGAAATGGCTGAATATCTCAGCTCCCGGCTCTCTGATAACCCAGACCCAAACAGCGTGCTTCAATGGTGGAAGTTCAACAAAGAGTGCTACCCAGCGCTATCAAAGCTGGCACGTATCATCTTTAGTATCCCCGTTTCCAGTGCGCCACCAGAATATCTGTAGTGCCAGTGGGCGCATCTTGGAAGAGAGACGCACGGGATAGGGACCAGAGCTGTGACAATTTTTGATCACCGCGGTGATGAACTAGCAGGGGGCGCAGTGTCGCGGTTAACTAAGTTTGAATGTTTTTATTCTTATTTGTATTTTTCCAAACAGAATACCTGAGAGATTTGGCTAATAATTGTAAAACTGCTTTTTTTTCATGTAGCCTATTTTATCATATTATGTATATATATTTTTTTGCAAAGCAATCTATTTTAATGTGCAAAGTTTTTGATAAAAACTAAATTATATTTGACTGTATTGGGTGTTTTGCCTTTTTTTTTTTACATGCAGGCCAGGGAAAACAAAATAAAAAAACCCATGAATCTGTTTAATAATAGTCGGCCGGAGTGTAACACATACGTTGCGGAAGTGGGCGGTAATGGTCAGAAATTCAGCGGCCGCGGGATGAAGAAAACAGTTCCGCGCAGGGCTCTACCTTACAACATCAACAGGACTCTAAGGCCCCATTTACACTGCATGGTTCAAGTGCCCCATTTCCGATTTTTTCCTCTGATGTGGAACAGATCGGATATGACTGGTGAACGTGTAAGCAGGAAAAAAGTGCATTGAGTCTGATTTTCTCAGATCAGATTCAGGCCTCATTCATATTTGGAAATAAATCGGATTCCAATTGGATATGTGCATTTGCGTGTGCCATGAAAGCAGACAAATCGGATATTCCCCAGTAAATGCAAATCGTACATCAGTGACGTCAACCCAGGACACCACCAACTGAGATCACATGACTTATTAAGGTGCTTTTGTGCGCTGATTTTGCTGTTCGAAGACAGCTGGAGCCCCGTCACCTTTCAGCCTCAGGCTTCAGACCGTAGTCAGAAACCGCTCTTATTTACGGTCCGGTCCCGGTCGGGACGCAAACGGTAACTAATCAAGCGGGACACCGTTGCTCTGGTACAGGCTAGAAGCCGTTTATTTCTTTGCTTGGATCAAACTGTTAGTACAGCACGTCTGCAAACACTTCCTCGTTCAAAACTCAGCCAGAGCACATAAGCTCAACCGAGCAGCCCTTCTTTTTCCTCTCCCGCGCATCCCCTCTCATGCGCCTGCCTCATCCAGGAGCACCCAAGGCAACGCTTCCTTCCGTCGCTGCGTTGCCTCCATCCGCAGTCACACAAAAGAAACACAACAAAAAGGGCGGGCACAAGCTAAGCTGCTAACAAGCAGCTCTAGCAGATTTCGCCATGCTAAACGTTTGCTGTTTGGACCATTGTTATGATTATTATTAAGGGCCTGCTCTCTCATTATTTTTTTAATCCAGGCGGTCAGTGCTCAGATCCGCGGAAATGCTGCTACGTAATCCTCAGAACGTCTACATTTGATAGTTTCAGCATTGTATAATGTAAATGCAAAAATCAAATACGGGTCACTTAAAAGATTATGTAAGCGGGTCGTCATAAAAATCGGATATAGTCAGAAAATCGGATTTGGGCATCAAGACCTGCAGTGTAAATGCAGCCCAAGAGCCTTCATAGGAAACTTGACAAAGCTGAGGAAACCACCCTTGAAGCCAATGGCAAGCCACTTGAACAAGTGTCCATTAAATGTGGGATATACCAAGGTGATGCTCTCTCCCCACTGCTGTACTGCATAGATCTAAAGCCTCTCAGCCAAATAATCAACAAGACTGGCTATGGATACAGGCTCAGAAATGGGGCCAACATCAGTCACCTCCTCCACATGGATGACATCCAGCTATATGCTAAGAGCGAGAGTGACATTGACTCCCTGACTCCCAGAAATGTAGTCCCAGGAATAATAGGATGGCCAAAGGAAGAGGTACAGACCACGGATGTTAAGACAAGGAAGCTCCTCACCATGAATGGAGGGTTCCATCCCAAATCCAGCACCCTGAGACTGTATGCTAACGACAAGGAAGGAGGCCGAGGACTAGTGAACTTTGAAGCCACAATACATTAAGCACAAGGGCCCAACTCACAGTGTGCTCAGTGAATGTCTCAGGCAATGGAGAGCAGAGGATGCAATGCTGAAGGACAGATCCTGATGGGAGGACAAACCCCTGCATGGGATGTACCACCGGACCATAACTGAGGTGGCTGATATCAAGAAGAAAGGGCTGGCCTACAGGACAGCACTGAAGCACTCATCCTGACAGCTCAGGAACAAGTCCTGAGCACCAGAGCGATAGAGGCTCAGATCTACCACACCAGACAAGACCCTAATGTGTAGGCTGTATAGAGAAGCGTCTGAAACAATCCAGCACATAACTGCAGGGTGTAAGATGCTGGCAGGGAAAGCTTACATGGAGCGCCACAATTAAGTGGCTGGAATAATGTACAGGAACATGTGTGCAGAATATGGACTGTAAACTCCAAGGTCAAAATAGGAAACACCTCCGAAGGTGGTAGAGAATGAGACGGCAAAGATCCTGTGGGACTTCCAGATCCAGACTGATAGTATGGTAATGACAAACCAACCAGACATTGTAGTGGTGGATAAAGAACAGAGGAAAGCCGTTGTGGTGGATGTGCCAGTGCCAAGGGATGGGAACATCAGGAAGAAGGAACATGAGAAATTGGAGGAATGCCAGGGACTCATAGAAGAACTGGAGAAAGCATGGAAAGTGATGGTGACAGTGGTGCCTTTGGTAATTGGAGCACTCGAGGGAGTGACCCCCAAGCTGGAGGAGTGGCTACACCAGATCCCTGGAAAGACCTCAGACCTCTCAGTCCAGAAAAGCGCAGTGCTATGAACAGCTAATATACTGTGCAGGACGCTCAAGCTCCCAGGCCTCTGGTACATGACCTGAGCTTGGGTAAGAAACCACCCACGGAGGGGTGAGAGGGGCTTTTTTTTAATATACATATATACAGTGCTGGACAAAATTGTTGGTACCCCTCAGTTAAAGAAAGAAAGTCCACAGTGCTCACTGAAATGACTTGAAACGTTAAAAAGTAACAATAAATTAAAATGTATTGAAAATGAAATAATCAAAACCAGCCATTACTTTTGAGTTGTTGATGAACAGAATCGTTAAAAAAACACACTAATGAAATAGGGCTGGACAAAAACTGATGGTACCCATAACTTAATATTTTGTTGCACAACCTTTTGAGGCAATCACTGCAATTAAAAGGTTTCTGTATTTGTCAATGAGCCTTCTGCACCTGTCGACAGGTATTTTGGCCCGCTCCTCATGAGCAAACTGCTCCAGTTGTCTCAGGTTTGACGGGTGTCTTCTCCAAATGGCATGTTTCAGCTCCTTCCACAGATGTTCAATTGGATTCAGATCTGGGCTCATAGAAGGCCACTTCAGAATAGTCCAAGGCTTTTTTCTTAGCCATTGTTGGGGTTTTTTGGCTGTGTGTTTTGGAATTGTTGTCCTGTTGGAAGACCCATGACCTGCGACTGAGACCAAGCTATCTGACACTAGGCAGCACATTTCTATCCAGAATGCCTTGATAATCTAGAGCAGGGGTCGGGAACCTATGGCTCGCGAGCCATATATGGCTCTTTTGATGGTCACATGTGGCTCGCAGACAAATCCTTAATTATAATTTTTTTTTTCATTAGACCAGTCCATCTCGGGCGCGATGCGATGCCAGAGATGCGCAGTGGTAGCGGTGCTTGGAGAGAAAACTATCAGTTTACAAATATCTATTATTTCACAGAGTTAGTACCACCCGGAAATCTGTGAATTGCCGTGCCTAAAACTGCACGCTCCCGTCTCTGAGGAAGAGTGCGCAGTTGAGGGGACGGGATGTGTGAGGAAGAAAGCCGAGAGGGGGGGGGGGGGGGAGCAGGTGAATCGCGCAGGGATGGTAAAAACGTAAACCCGCTGCCCGTCACTTACTGCAGCGTGTGAGTGCGTGTTTGGTTCCATGTCTGTCTCACATCAAAAGAACAGTCAGACCTAAGATCACGTTTAACGTCTCAACGCCTGCATGAAGCAGAAACTCACCACTTAACCAGACTAGACCATCAGCAAAACTACCACGAGAAATACTCATCATTTATTAGCAACAGCATAACAATGTTATTAAAAAGAATCCACAGACTTATTGTACTTTAAAAGTGTTGAAATTACATCAAATGCACACATTCACTTGTATATTTAGTTTTAAACATATTGTCGCGGACTGAGTTTAACTTGGCTGTTGGGCCGCGTTAAAAGTTCTGGAGTTCATGGAACACATCGATCAAGCAGAGATCTGATTGGCCCTCAGTTCTGTCGCTCAGCCTGTTATTAGGGAGTTTGGACCAATGGGGTTCAGCTATGGGCCGAATAAGGGTAATGGGAGGGCTGGAGCGGGAGGGGGGAATATAAAGTTGGGAGAAGCGCTCTCGTCTCGGCGGGAGAGATTCAGGAGTTGCTGAATTAATTGTACGGCGTTCGTTACGGTCTGGAGTAACCAGAATAAAGAACCCTAAAAGAGGTTAAGTCTCCGTGCCTCAGTGTGGGAAAGGGACACAACATTATTGTATGGCTCTTTCAATATTACATCTAAAAATATGTGGCGTTTATGGCTCTCTTGGCCAAAAAGGTTCCCGACCCCTGATCTAGAGATTTCATTTAACCTCGTACAACTTCAAGACACCCTGTGCCAGATGCAGCAAAGCAGCCCCAAAACAGAACTGAGCCTCCTCCATGTTTCACAGTAGGGACAGTGTTTCTTTTGGTTGTATGCTTCATTTTTTAGTCTACGAACATAGAGCTGATGTGCCTTACCAAAAAGATCCAGTTTTGTCTCATCTGCCCAAAGGACATTTTCCCAGAAGCTTTGTGGCTTGTCAACATGCACTTTCAATTATAGACCAATCTCGATCATCAACAGTATTGTCAAAGTATATTAAAAAATTAATCTTTAATCAACTTTCGGAATACCTAACACTTAATAATATACCATCTCCTTTCCAATCCGGTTTTCGAAAGCATTTCTCCACAACTTCCGCTTTGTTAAAATTCACCAATGATATTTTCTCTGGTTTTGATAATAACATGTTAACTGGTGCCTTATTTATTGATCTTACCAAAGCTTTTGACATGGTAGATCACTATCTGTTACTGGACAAACTTCATTCAATTGGCCTTGATAGATCTTCGCTCCTTTGGTTCAACTCATACCTTCATCATCGTCAGCAGTGTGTGCTTTTTAATGGCAGCTATTCCAACTTTCTAAGCGTAGACAAAGGCGTTCCACAAGGTTCCTCACTCGGTCCCCTCTTATTTTCTATTTTCATTAATGACCTTCCAACTAAATTCATCTACAGCAATATTCAACTTTATGCCGATGATACTGTCATCTACTCATCTAAATCCAACATTGTTGACATCCAGCATTCAATTCAACATGATTTTAATTCTGTTCAATTGTGGTTACAATCCAATAAACTTCTACTCAACAAATCTAAATCCTATTTTATGTTGTTTCAAAAAAGACTACGTCCTGTAGCTGCAAGTGAAATAAATTTAACTTACCTGGACATGTCACTTATTTCAGTAGTAGAAAAATTTCAAATACCTTGGTTTGTGGCTTGACTCCTCTCTCTCTTTTAGTGCCCATATACAGTCCATTGTCCACAAAATTTCGTATCGTTTAAAATTACTTTATCTATCAATCAATTGTTTTAGTCTCTCAGTCAGGAAGAAAATCATCTCACAACTGATTATCCCGACTTTAGATTATGATGACATCATTTATCAAAATACTACTCTCACTAACCTCCGACCACTGAACGTTATTTATAACAGCTTGTGTCGGTTTATTCTTCGTTGTCCATTTAGAACTCACCACTGTCTTATGTTTCAGCAACTGTCCTGGCTTCCCCTATCCTCTCGACGTCAGCTTCACTGGCTATTGTTCATTTTCAAATGTATTAACCTTAGCTACCCAGACTATCTCAAACAATATCTAACTCCTTTTCAGTCTTCTTATAATTTAGGTCATGCAGATCAAATCTTTTTTGCTGTTCCAAGAGTTAAAAAAGAAATTGGAAAATATTCATTTAATTATAAGGCACCCTCTGACTGGAACAATCTTCCTCTATCCATTCGCTCTTTAACCTCATTCTTTGCATTTAAAAATGCCTGTCTAGTTTATCTTCAACACTCATGTAACTGTTTTTGATTTAATTTGATTTCTTTTCTGCTTTTGATTTATTATTTTATTTCCTTACCTTAAATTAATTGCTAGTAGGTGCATTAAATGCCTATGTTTGTGTGTGTGTGTGCCTGTTTGTTGTCTTGTAAATTTTAAGTTCTTTTTCGTCTTGTTTTGATATATGTAAAACTTGCTCAGCTGTATCTGTCGGTTATTTGCTTGTTTTGTTGTATCTTGAGGACCCCCTTGAAAACGAGATGACACATCTCAAGGGGCTTATCCTTTAAACAAATAAATTGAAAATTGAAATTTCGCAAATTCCAGTGTGGCTTATTTATGATTTCCTTTCAACAGTGGTGTCCTCCTTGGTCGTCTCCCATGAAGTCCACTCTGGCTCAAACAACGACGAATGGTGCAATCTGAAACTGATGTACCTTGATCTAGGAGTTCACCTTTAATGTCTTTGGAGGTTGTTCTGGGCTCTTTGGATACAGTTCCAACTATCCGTCTCCTCAATTTGTCATCATTTAGAAAAAGTTGTCATGCCGAACATCTATGGTCATTGTTGGAGATGTTTCATTATCTCAGTGAACAGGAATGTTCATCTCCAATATAAGGAACAACACATTGTAGCAGACTTTAACAAACTAATCTAGGACATCTGTGTTTCTTAGCTGTGGTTTTGAAAAGTGCACTTTTGTTTAGCTGGGTTTTCAAAGAGCTGTGGGGTAAAATGTTCTTTCTGGTCTGGTGGAAAGATGTACCACAGCATCCTAAACTAAAGCATATACCAAAAAAGCACTGGAGCTCTTTTTCTGTCCAGCAGATGGACTAAAGCCCACTTGCTATGACAGACAGAGTTGTTTCCTGCAATTTTGGGTTCTTTCTAAGCAAAACAGCTTAGGAATTTGGATGAACTCCTGGGTTACATTCGTGGACTGGATGAAGGTGATCTTCAGTGATCATCTGAAATAAGTCGCTGTTCCTAAACAGAAAATCTAAACATCAAAGGGTTTCTGAGAAAAGATCTCTGCATCCCTTAATGATTTAGAACCACCCATGAGCAGAATCCTGCTCCTATGTGACAAAGATGAGTCTGACTTTTGAAGAAGGTTGTTTCCATTGACAACAGGAGCAGTCACTGCCCAGAGAGGACTCACCTCTTTGTTGGTTCACAGTTTCAGTTTTTACCCTAAGAAAGGAGGAAACAAATAGAGATTCAAAAACTGCTTTTAAAGTACACCCAGAAATAAAAAATGTTAAGGTCAAAGTTGTTCAAATCTTTTTCTTTACATACATCAAAAAGCTGAATAAATATGGCTGTTTTGGCCATTATTATGTTCAACAGTTGCTCAAAACAAATAACCTAGTTCAATTCTGGTAATTAGGAGTCCACAAACAAATCAGTCCAAGAGATTAAGATCAGCTCCTTAAATTGGTCTCTTTTTCAGTGATAATCAGGTTTAGTCCCACTCTGCTTGGCCCCAAAATGAATTGCGGCAGAACTGAGTGTTCTTCATTTTGGCAAGACCTGACCAAAGGTGATGTCTGTAGTTCCTGTATCCTGATGCTTCATTTGGACAATTAAGTTTTTTGTTTTTTTTATGTACTTTTTCTTTATGTCTGGCACAAAAGCTTTCCATCTGCTCAGTTGTGTTCATCTAAATTCATTGATATAGTCTGACTTTAATGGCACTTCCCAACTGTCTCATAAACATGACAGAATGAGACCAGTGTGAATGCATCAGAACTAGAATGACTAATTAATATTACATTAGATTCAAACTGAGAGGAAGTCGTGACAAAATGAAAACCTCAGCTAAAGACAACTGTTTTTTTTTTCATAACAAAAACAACCAAAAACAAAAACAGCCATAACAAATAATCATAACAAAAACAGCCTAAAAACACACTCTTTAGTGTCACAAAGGCAGTTCTAATAAAGTTCTATATAAAGTGGGTTTGTGCCCAGTATTATATTTATAAAATACAGTTTTTGCAGCACATGCGCTTGTTTTTTTGTGCTTTTTTTTCAGTCTGGCGGAAGTAGGTCCTCTTTGCCTGCTGCCGTTTTCACATCTGCACTTTGCGAGAGACTGGCGGAATGACTTTACTCCGATCAACGAAAGCGCAAGACAGCAGAGAGCTGGGGGG
>CM074496.1:31719601-31737229 GCA_037389245.1 Oryzias sinensis
GGTCAGCATGGATGCTGCTGGCCCCGCCCAAAGGTCAGCATGGATGCAGCTGGCTCCGCCCAAAGGTCAGCATGGATGCTGCTGGCCCCACCCAAAGGTCGGCATGGATGCTGCTGGCCCCGCCCAAAGCGTGAAGACCTGCTGATGATTCCACTTCACTTTCATGGTTTCTCCGTTCTTCTGCCTTGAACCGCATCGTTAAGGCGCCGCCTGTGAAGGTTTGTGGCGGGAAGGTTCCCAGCAGCGACAGTGACAGCTGTTCCTCCTTTACAGTAAACGTGAACGTCCACCAACTCGCCGAACGGTTCCTGCAGACAGATGGCTCACTCTGTGTGAGGAAGCTGCTCAGATCCTCCTCCTCCTCATGTTTGCAGACATTCAGAGCTCCTCCGGTTTTCATTTCTCTGGGATCCTTTTCCTGAACTAAAACTGGAAGAAAAACGATCGATTTGAAATACAAACCACATTGATTCAATTTCTTCTGTTTCTAGGCGATCATTTTCTTTGCCACGCCCACAAATAGCACTAAAGGAGCCCGTAGCTCTGGTAGTTTGGATGCTGCTTCTGAACCTCCTCTGTCCTCTTCATTGTGTTTCCATTTCAGCCAAAGCCAGAACAGGAAAAGGTTTTAGCTGAAGCTAACGTAGCATGTAGCAAAGATCACATGCTAATGCTAACAAAGTTGGTTCATTCCTTCTTCATTCTTCTTGAACATCCCATCTGAACCAGGACATTATTTTAGGTTTGGTTGGATTGGCCAAACCGTTAGCTTAATGCTCTACAGGTACGGCTAAAGTATAAAAAAGGTTAAAAAGGTTTTCTAGAAAACGATAGTAAAAATAAAGGCTCTATGTCAGAAGAATGTCTCCCGTCTCAGAAGACTCCTGATGGACTCTGGCCTGAACGGAGATTTGCCCTTCCAGTTATCAGAGCTGCATCTTCACTGCCTCATCCTGAAGCTGGAAATACTCGTCTGTTGGACTCATTCCAACGTGACAGCTGTAGATCTCAACAAATGTACTGAAGATTACCTGATGAGAATCCGGAGGAACAGCGCTTCTCTGACAAACGACGCCGTTCTGGTAGGAGATGAGGAAAAACGATGACTGAAAGAATAATACTGGACCCAAGGTTGGTTTGGTCTGGTTTCCCCCCAGAGAAGCACAGCTACACTCATTCTGGGGGACGGTTTGTAGACCGTGTGCAGCTAAACGAGACAGAGCGACTGTTGTGGATCCGACAGATGCTATCTGCAGGAACTACATCTATGCTGACGGGTAGACGAGAAACCTCAGAAAACTCACCGCAGGATGCTTCCAATGACTACAGGAAGTGGACCCTGTGGTTCCCACATAGGGACGTTTTCAGTCATCACATTTGTCCATTTTGAAATGGAAATAATAATATTGCAGACACATTGGTGGTTATTAGGGTTGTGCCGATGGATGATATCGTCCATCGTGATGGGTGACTGACATCCCGATGGAGAGACCACCATCGTGATGCCACGCCCCCGCCACGTTGCGAGTCGACACCATAAGCCGCGGTTACATGTACAAAATATCTTGATGGGATCAATGGTCGGATTAGAATCCAACCGTGTTCATGGGCACAGAAAAATGTTTTCAGAATATAAAAACGTTCACTAAGGTCACAATTTCGGTCGGAATAAATCATTCGCACATGCGCAGTTTGAAAACCGGAAAGGGATACAACTTCCGCCGAGCGGCTTTTTTTCCAAACTTTATTGATTGTAACAATTCAATACAAAACAATGTTAAACAGCGCTAAGCGGCTATATACATTGACATGTCAGCTCGGTAAAATACGAGATGATCTTCTAAACGTGCTTTTAATAATGTTACGGTTGTTATGAAACTGTTTGCTTATCATTTGAATTTTAATCCGTGTGGTCAGTGCTTTTTCTGAACGGAGCCAGGATTAGCAATATGCTAACACGGGCTAACAACATTAGCTTTGGGTGGCGCTGCATGCTGTGAATAACATCAGCCTTTATTTAGTCGGGACACGACTGGAAACACAAATCCACGTGATTGATTGAATGTTTTCTAAGGACTGAGCGACATTTCTGCTTTGAAGCTCAAACCGCTGTGTCTGCTGACACAGCTGGTCAGACACACACTTTTAGACCCGGTTCTGAGTTCGGTAGCTAGTACCCCTAGAGCTGCAGGACGGATCGCAGTCTTAAATCTCCCACACATACCGCTCATCTACCCCCCCCCCCCTTCCCATCAAACACAAAGCTGTAAATCCGCACTCCGCCGGTCCACTCCGCTAAGTGCGAGAGCGGACTACTTTTCTATTTTGTTTACTTTTTCTGTTAAAGTCACTTCCCTCAGTTTGTACTGGATCGTCGCGGATTAACCATTAGTTGGGAAATACAATGAAAAAAGCAAAATAACGAATAGCAGTTATATAAGAACGAAAAATGTAAAAATACCCCCCCCCAACCCCCCCGCCCGACGATGTCATCGTTCATCCCGATGGTTGACAGCAAACATCGTCAACGGCCAAATTAGGGGACATCGCCCAACCCTAGTGGTTATTTCACTAACTCTGTATAAGGCACCTGCGAGTTTTGTTCATGACATCGTTAAGATCTTAATATAAAAGAATACTGTTTCTATTTCAATATTTCCTTAAGATTGTTGATTGACTCCCACTTCAGGAACAGATTTGAGGGGTTTGTGTTTCGGTTGCCATGGCGACATCTCATCCCCATACAAAGCATCAGTCGTTCAGAAATGGCGTCCAACAAAGCGATCCGGACGTTTTCTTCAGCGTGATGACATCATCCTTCTCTTCAGGAACGCCTTCATGCTGAAATGTTTTTTCCAGAGCGGGATGAAAGTCAGCCTCGTTCTTCGGCGCCGGCGTGGATCATCTACAGGCTGCAACATCAAAGAGCGACTTTACTACAGAACAGGAGGTCAAAAGTCCCATCCAGGCCATGAAGGCCCCACGCTGCAGGCTGCAGGGGGGGGTCACATGTTGTCCTCGGGACACGTCTGACTCTGCAGCCGCCTGGTTTATTCAAACACTCCAGACGGAGCGGGGGAGGGGGAACGCTGTAAACATCAAACTCCGTCAAAGCTCCTCTCTTCTCTGAAGTCTGAGTCCGATACGACCCGGTCCCGCCCAGAAACTCAACAGAACTTTTTCTGAATAAATGTCCTCCCAGCCGGAGGTCTTTCCTGCAGAGAACCGGTGCCCAGGTCCTGACCCGCAGGCTCGGTTCTGCTGGGCTTTAGAGGCTGATCCAAAGCGATCCTCCAGGGGCTACAAGTTCAGCGAGAACAGGAAGAACAGAAAGAACCTGATCTGCTTCCCAACATCAGGATCATGGATGGAATATGATGCCTCATTCCTGTCTTCTGCCTGTGAAGCTCTGCTGTGTTTTGATGCTTGGGTTCGTCTGCAGAGCAAAGATGAAGCCACAGACTGACGGGAACCTGAGGAGATGCCATCAAACATTCAGCAGCTGCTCTCGGTGTCTTGGACCTCTGTGAAACTCTATCACCATTCCAGCTTACACCAGGGAGAAGAACTGCCCCGGGTCAGCTGATCGCTGGCTCTGGGAAGAAGACGCTCCGGTTAGACTCACCACCATCCCACTCCTAAAGCGTGACAACGAGGATGCCGATGCTGTAAACGGGGCTGGAGGTCCAAGCTGAAGAGGAGCAGCATGAGGAGCCTCTGCACACAACCACACACTCCCATTAACTCCGCCTCCGCCGCCATCCGTGTGTGAATGTGTTTATGGGTGAATGGCCCTGTGAGCGTAGAGCAGCTAGAGCTGTAGACGTTTACACCCTGTTCTTCCTGATGTTCCCTTGGCACTGCCACCACAACGGCTTTCCTCTGTTCTTTATCCACCACTACAATGTCTGGTTGGCGCTGCTGCTGAGACCTCATCCTAAAAGCTACCTTTATGTTTCCTTAATAGAATTCTCTTAAATGAATGCCATAAACCCACAACGATGGGACACATTGACTCACTGAAATGCATTCACTCATTAAAACAACTTCTAACGTCACACACATTGTTTCTCACTGATTTCCTGGTAATCCACATATCAAGTTTTAATTAGTTACCCGTCCCGATAAGGACTGTAAAGCAGCACGTCCGTCTTTCTCTTGTTGTTCTGACCCGCCCTCCTAGATCCTGGCCAATGACTGATGAGATCTTTAGTCACATGGTTTTGTCTCCAAGCTTTGGTCCCTAATGGAATCTGCCGCTTGATGCCGGTCTGAACACAGACCAAACCAGAGGTTCAGGACTGGATCCAGAACATCTCTAGAATGAAGCATTTTCCAGTCTGAGTACAGTACCTTCTCCTCATACGTGTTCTCCGTGCAGCCTAACACCACATGTATGTGCATTCTGATGTGAGAGGGTGTTCTCATAGAAATGCTGATGTCTTTTATATTATTCTGCTCAAGCAGCTGGAGAACGTCAGGAACTTTCATTGGAACAAGCCTCTTGTGTACGGTGATATTAAAGATCTGATTCATATTCTTCCATATAAAATGATGCCAAATCAGCAGATGGACGATGGGGGGGGCAGGAGTGACTCCAGATTCCAGTTGGCTTGTCTGTGCTCCGGTACCTGACCGTGGACCTCCTCTCTGCTCCTGTCATTGGCCGTGGATTCTGCCCCCCCCCCCAGTCCCCCAACTCCATCTGGATGAAGCTCAAATTGAAAAAAAGGATCCTTCCACCTCGTACCCGCATGAACGAGCTTTAGCCGGGTTGAAAGGAAATGGTTTGGAACGCACAGCTGATTGAGGCTATTTTGTAACCAATGTGGATTAATAATTATTTTAAGTTTTATAACTTGTTAGATGTATTTGTCATTTCTAAACAAGAAAATAGGAATTTAATCAACCAAATATTTGACAGAAATGATTTTATTTTAGATCTGATCATGTTTGTGGGACGAGTCTCTCTAAAGGTTTCAGATTTCTTCAAATGTTCTCCAGATTCACGTCTTCAATGTTCTCCTGTTTGTTTTTATCAAAGCTGCTGGTCTCATCCAAAAATCCAGTTTGTGCTTTAGAAAATCCGTCTGAACCTTCACAAGTTCTGCAAGCTTCAGATTTCTGCTCCTCGGATCAGAACCAAAGAACAGAATTCCAGAGATCCGCCTTTGTGTTTACTGCTTAGCAGACGGGAACGGCTGCAGAGTGACATCACGGCGATCACATTTCACAGCGACACGCGCTCAGGTTCCCCCTCTGACCAAACTGTCAAAGATCGGCTCCTGTTCCACGCCTGGAGAGGAAGGACGGGATGAAGAGGAGAAAACGGGGAAAGAGGGGGGTGAAGGTGAACGTCTCCAAACCGTCACCCGTTCAGTTTGAACCTCAGATCTGATCTGATCTGATGTGATGTGAGAGGCCGTCATTTCAAAGTTATTCCTGTTTTGTTTTGTTGTTTGTGTAGTAATGTGTGTGTGTGTGTGTGTGTCTGTGTGTGTGTGTGTGTGTGTGTGTGTGTGTTTACTCCACACCACAAGTCAGGCGTAACAATAAAACAGCCTCACACATGTCAGGAAGTCTTACACAAACACACACAGACGCACAATTTGTACACTTTTGACAGTAAATTAGAACTGGATTGACCCCCCCCCCCATTCCAAATAGGATGTACCATTTGGACGGACCAATCACGGCTTACTGAGGACGTCTGCTTCCAACATGGTGACGGACATATCGCAGAAAAATGGCGACTAAATGACTTGATTTGGTTGAAACCGGAAGGAGTGCGTTTTCCATGCGTGACGTCACACATTGGTCCAGGTTTGTCATACAGTCAATGGTGTAGACTCACAAATATGAGTAAGAGTCAGAGAGGAAGTGAAGGAAGTCTGAGCTTCAGGCTAGAAAGACAAACTATCAGTTTGGAAGCTGTGAATGAAGCTGCAGAGACATGCAAGAACATGTAGGGGGAGTATGGGGGGGGGACCAACATGAAGCAATGAACCCTCAAAGACCACTTTATACCAACGAACAAACAACAACTAATGCCATAAAAAAGAGCCCTCCAGCTCGCCTGGACCCCCCAGCCGTCCCCCAACTCCATCTGGATGAGACTCGTCTGCTGGACTTCAAACATGTAGTTGTAGAGTTTGATAAGATAAGTCTCTCTAAGAGTTCTGGTACATCGCTGTCTGTCCTGGGGGAGGATCCCTCCTCCATGTGGACCCCCCTGAGGTTTTCTTCTGTTTTCCAGAATCTTTTTTTTCAGTTCTTCCTTACCAATAAGGAGGGTCTAAGGGCAGAGATGTCCAGTTTAGTCATTACCTAATGGATTCTAGGAGTTTATGTTCTTTAGGATTCATGTTTTTATTCAATCACAGGTATGAAGCCCATTCAGATGACTGCTGATGTAATTTTGGGTTAAAATTGAATTGAACTGAAAAACCAGTTTACTTCCTCAAAGAGCAGTTTATGCTCATAAAGTCCAGTTTACACCAACTAAATGAGAAAAACGACCCGTGTTTTCCGTCCTAGATAACATTCATGGCAGCTCGTGTCTAGCCGTGTGACGATAACCGCATCACAGCAGGTTTTTTTAAGTGGTGACTCTTGCTGCTTCATCACTGCGGTGATCAAAATCCCCCACCGTCACAGCTCTACTTCACAGCGGCTTAATAATTAATAATAAAGAGCAGTCACCGTTCTTCTGGGGGAAACCTTTTATTACTGTTCTCCTTCACTCCGTAACACCAAACGTGTGCTGTTAGATTTCCATGATTATCACTACATGTTTTGTTTGGGAACTATTTTATGCAGCGCAAGGTTACGTGTCTGTATAAACAAAGGCGGAGCCTCCTGCCCCGCGGTCTTCATGGGTGTCAGGCTCCATGGCTACCAGAAATGTGACAAAGGCTACGTTCTCACTGCAGGGCTTAATGCTCTATTCTGATTTTTGAAAAGATTCGATTTTTTTGCAAGACCGTTAACATTTCCAATTAAATGTGAACTTTTGTGATCTCCTGTGTGACCGTGAAATGACCCAGAAGTGACCCGCATGCGCAGAAGAGTCCTCATCAAGGAACTACGTCACGCGTTTGTGGAAGTAGCTAACGTTAGCAACAACAGTGTTGTCAACAGCGGAGATCTTTTTGCATTTTTACATTTGTTTTCACAAAGGAGCAGCACAATAACAATCTTCTCATTTTAAGAAAGCATTGGAGCCAGGGTCATCTGTACCCACTGCTGTGGAATGGGGATGTGGATGTGCTGGGGCTGTGTGTGTGTGTAAGAGAGAGGAGAGAGCGCGTGCAGCGAGGTAGAGAATGGGGGGGGGGCAGTGGGGGGCACATTCATGTTGTGTGTTACGGAGGAAGGAGAACGGTGATAGAAGAAGGTTTCCCCCAGCAGAAATACTATGGACTCTCTATTAACCCGCTCTGGAGAATCTGAGGGTCTGAACGGGGAAGTGAACCCCGAAGGAGGATCCACCTTCGGTCCCCCGCGCTTCTGACCACGGTTGTAAGGGAGAAAAAGTAATGGCGGGAAAGGTTTAACACCACACTCGGCCATTTTGCTGGAAATGTTTTCAAAAACCGCCCGGTTGCAATCAAAGCCCTGGAGTTTGGCCTGAACGGAGCTGTCACCCCAAATAGGAATCCAATGGGTGACCTCGCTTCCTTCCACTGACTGGTCTCAGCAGCATCGTCCACCATGGTTGATGTTTATGTTCTCGTTCCCGCATACTTCAACGCAGAATTAGGCGGGAACGTTATTAGTTTGTAGCGTATCGATGACGTACGAGTCGGATTCATGTGGCCTGGCCGTTCAGACGGAGGTCACATTTCAAAAGATCGGATACGTAACGGATTCAGGACCACATACCCAAGTGACCTGGGTCACATTTGAAACGATGGGATCTGTGTCGTTCAGACTGTCATGAAAAGATCAGATGCAGGTCGCATAGGGGCAAAAACATGGGAATTGGGTCGTTTCAGCCTGCGGTGTGAACGTAGCCTCAGTGTCTGCAGTCTGTTTCTTACTGGGCAATATAGAATATTCTGAGAAGATTTCTGTACCAGAGAGCACAGGTGAAGCCTCACATGCAGGTCCAGAGAAGAATCAACACGCACCCCAACACACGTGTGCGCTCCTTCCTCTTCACACACTGACACACACACACAGTCATTCTACAACACCTACTTAGTGAGTTCATTAGTTAGACAGGTGTGGTCAGTAGTTACTGTTATTTGTTAAGAAGGAATCCTGCGTCCCACACCGCCACAGCTCTACTCGTGTCACCAGAGTTCCCTGCAGGGCTTCAGCTCAGACGGAGCTGGCGAGTCTGAACCTGCCCCGCCCCCCTCCACTGCAGGTAAAGTCGGCTGTCATGTTCACCTGGGGTTGGGTGATTGGATGCCTACAAGTATGAACGGATCCTGAACGGATCCTGAAGAACCTGCAAAGCGAGCCCTGCCTCCCAGCCAACGGGCCTGGGAGAAACCCCCATGCCCCCCCAAGCATGTGATCCAATAATACTCACACTGACATCAATCATCTTCAAAAATGTGTCTGTGATTATTGTTCTGATGGAAACCAAACAAGCCCTGACCATGATGATGCCCCCGCCGTGCCCGCTCCAGCCAGAGTCACGCCTTCCACATGTAGGTGAGCCGTGTTCTCTGTCCAATGTTTGAACAAAGTGCAGCACTGAGAGTGACAGACATCCCATAATACCTCACCATAAAGAGCTGGGACTGCTTAGCATGAGGCCTGACGGATTAACCCAGTTTCCAGGTAAAACGGTTCATTCTGGAGTTCTGGAGAGGCTGTCAGCTCAAAGTTTGTCTAACTTCTCATTTCAGGGAAAGAAAGAGAAAAAAAGCTTCAAAAACGTCCAGTAGCAACGGAACCCAGTCCGTGCACGCCCCTCGTGCACATCTGAGTCCGTGCACGCCCCTCGTGCACATCTGAGTCCGTGCACATCCCTCGTGCACATCTGAGTCCGTGCACACCCCTCGTGCACATCTGAGTCCGTGCACACCCCTCGTGCACATCTGAGTCCGTGCACGCCCCTCGTGCACATCTCCACGTTAAAAACCCCAGACTACAAAAAGGGTTTCCTGCAACAAACTGACAGGAATTCTGACGGAGGTTCTCGGCTCGGTCCTGGTCTCTGGCTCAGGTGATCCAGTGATCCAGGTGATCCAGGTGATCCAGTGATCCAGGTGATCCAGGTGATCCAGGTGAGCTTTCCTACTGAAACACTCCAAAGTGATGGCAGCAGAAGATTCTTTGCTTCAATGTGAGTCAAAGCCGAACTTTAGTGGACTTTAAATGGACACAGTTCTGGTTCTGTTGGTGCTGCGTTCAGCCTTAGAGTTCTGTCTGTTTTCTTCTGAATGTTTGCTTTAAAGCTTCAGTTTTCCCAACTTTTATTCTGAAAATCAACCTTCATTTATATTTACACCAAAAACAGCTGAAGACACGTGATCTGCACGTGATTCACTTCAGGAATGTCAGGAAATTCAAAATGCAGCGAAAGCAAACAGCCTAAAATGACCCCCGCAGCTGAATGTGATGGAGAAGAGATCAACCCCCCCAATCTGCAACTGTTTAGCGACGAGGACTGCAGGACCCGCACGGCCCCGCATATCATCCTGTTGCGCTCAGGACGCGTGAGACAGAATCCAGCTGCATCCCGAGGCCTCCGCCGGCTGATCCGGTGCTTCAAACCGAGCGTACCCCTGCAGCAGCAGTTCACCTGTTCTCCATCCCTGCTCCCCCCGCGGCTGCAGCTTCAACCCAGCGCTCCCTCCATGACCTCACTGCTCCAGCCTCCATGCACGAGCACGCGCCTCTGCTGTCATCCCGCAACAAAGAGCAGCCCCCCCCCTCCTCTTCATCCCCCCGAACCTGCGCGCTGCGCCGCAGAACCTCCGCGCGGCGGGCATCAAACACCGAGCGCACCTCTCCCCGCAACATCCAGATCCGCATCCCGACAGACACGCGCGCGCGTGCTCGCGCCTTACCTCTGGAGCTGCTGAAGGCGGTGTACCAGGAGAGGGAGAGCAGCCCGCTGAGCCCGAACAACAACACCGTCAGGAAGGAGACATTACGGAACCTCATCTCCGGAGAGCCGGGAGCATGTCCGCGCCGGGGGGAGGACGGCGGCCGGAGGGAGGGGGGCAGGAACATACAGCACGGAGCGGCACGCGGAGCTGTGTGCAGGAGGGCGGCCGCGTCCAGACTGAGCGGGGAGGCGGGAGCGTGCGGGAGGGGCTGAAACGGGAGGCGGGGACCAGCAGGTAGAGGAGGAGGGGAGCGCGGGGGGGGGGGGTGTTGAGTGGGTCAAATAAAAAGAGTCAGATATCCAGAGGACGGTCAGGTCCAAACATCAGAACCAATCTCAAGTGGGTCGGACCGGTAGCTTTGTTTTTGTTCATTTACTCAGTTGGAAAAATGCCTCAACCAACATGGTTACTAATTATTAAGACACATAGATCTGAAATCTGTCATCAGCTGTTGTTGTGTCCATCAACTCCAGAAACTCCACTGTGACGTCTCTTCATCACCTCTAATAAATATGCACAGCTGTTCATATCTGTGATGTTGGGGCTTTCATCAATAGTGACTGAAAATACAATAAATGACTGGATTCCTTCCTATGGCTGCCCATGTTTCCTCAGAGATGTTGGATCTGATCGTAATTCTTGACAGACTCATGTTTAAGGTCGACTGCTTTTTGGGAACAAGACTTCTGCAGCCTTCAGCATTTTTCCATAAGTTCACCATCAGAAAATGGTTTGGATGTTTGCTCCAACTTGTCTGCAATAAGGTAGCTAGGTGTCACTGCTCCATCGCTGACGTCACGGCTGCAGTAAATCCAGATGGTTATTTATCGGTCCAGCTAATAGTTGCTAAATCTTTTTTTTCTTAACTGCAAATGGTGAAACTTTTCTTTGTGGAGATTCTCATAGTGGTGCTGAATGTTATATTCTTGGAGAACCTGTTGATGACCAGGCAGAACTCTCAGGATTTGATGACCAAGCATGCAGGTTTGCATTCAGCTCCGTGAACAAATAAAACGCTTTCCATTTTCCTGGAAAGCTCAGGACTTCACTTCAACCTTTTTTTCTTTTTGACAACATTTTGGTCACTATTGTGTCCCTACTCATCATTCTTATAGCAATGTAACAGCAGTGAGGCTCACAGGGAACCAAACTGCATCTTACCCAGACGCAGAGCTGTTAGGTTCACTTTTGGCACGTGCAGAGATGCTGTTTCACCTGGTCTGCTTTTCCTTTGCTCCCCCTAGTGGCGGAATTGCGCATTTCGGTTATTTCTTTAAAAAAATCATAACTCGCCACAGAAATGGACTAGAAACTTGATTTGAAAAAAAAAAACATCTTTATAATTTTTACTCTTCATGTCTGGGCCAGACTAAACCACCAGGCGGGGCCGTATGTTTGACCCCCCTGTTCTGGACTAACAGTTCTGCATGGAGTAAATTCTAGAAAGGTTCTTGATTCTCATGGTTCTGCAGGGAGCTCAGACGTTCCTCCAGCAGTCTGTAGGCCCGTGTGAAGCCCCTTCACGGTTCCGACCCCCTCCAAGCAGGAAAAAGAAGACTTCCTGTCATTCCTATGGTTATTCTGGTCCTCGTGGTTCTGATCTTCACGGTTCTACTAAAGTCCACTGCTGCTGTGTTCCAGCAGGCCTTCGGCGCTGAGCACCGACCAAAGTGATGTAAACCCAAACCAACCAACAGGAACCAAACTTCCGGTCAGAGCTGAACTCAGCAGCAGAACCAAACAGAATCTATCGTTTGGCTGGATTTCTGGCCCCGCCTCTTAAAGTCCTGGTTTGTGACACGGGGTCCATGTTTGGTCCACACGAAGAAACGCTCAAACGGGGTCAGAGTGTTCCCAACACCTGTCACTATGCAGCCCTGCTTGGTTTCCATGGTAACAGGCTGCAGAGCAGCATGGCTCAGCAGGTTCCACACCTCGTATGTCCTTTTTCTTGGGTTTGACCTCAAAGGGGAGCTCTGCTGTTGTTCACAGAGAAGATGCTGAGTCATGTCTGTGAGAGGAAGAAAGTGATGAAGGTCAGACAGAAGAGGTGACGGTTCCCTTCCCTTCAGCGCCAGAACCGAGCTTTGGCTTGGTGCAGGAAAAACAATCAGTCCAACTTTATGACCGATCGGAGAAACAAAACAACGTTAGAACCTCAGAGACCAGAACTTCATCCTCCCTGAATGAAAGCAGCAAGGTTGGAGGACCTGCCTTCCTGGCTCCTGCATCATGGTGACCCTGCAGAGGAGCGAATGTTTGAGGTGCAGATCTCCACATCCTGTTATCATGAAGCTGAGAGAAGAAAACGATGAAGATGCAGGTCTGATCTTTCTGAGGAAGACGCTGGAGATGATCTCTGAGAACTTCATTTCTTCAGAATGAAGAGTGTGAGGAGAAAAACGGACTGTGCAGCCTAAAAGTGTCTGTTTCTCTCACATGACGTCTGTGTTACACTGACATCTAGTGGAAATGAGCGGAACTTTATGAATTAGACCCAAAAATAAAAGATTCAAACTTTCGGTAGGCTGCACGGTGGCGCAGTGGTTAGCCTCACAGCAAGAAGGCCCCCGGTTCAAGTCCCGGCTGGGGGACATGATAAACTACATCAATGGGGGACCTTTCTGTGTGGAGTTTGCATGTTCTCCCTGTGCATGCATGGGTTTTCTCTGGGGTCTCTGGCTTCCTCCCACCGTCCAAAAACATGCTTCATAAGTTGATTGGCAACTCTAAATTGTCCATAGGTGTGAGTGTGAGAGTGAATGGATGTGTGATTGAAGATATTCTACCCTGCGACAGACTGGCGACCAGTCCAGGGTATCCCTTGCCTACGCCCAAGTGGCCGGGATAGGCTCCAGCAACCCCGTGACCCCGAAAGGGAAAAGCGGTCAAGAAGATGAATGAATGAACTTTCGGTAAGAGCTTTTAATAAATCCCCAAAAGATTTAGGGGTTGCCAGTCTGACGAAGGACCACCAATCACACATCCATTCACTAGGGACAATTTAGAGAAACCAATGAACCCATGAAGCATCTTTTTGGACGGTCTGGAGTCCCTGCAGAAAACCCACACATGGACCGGCCATCTTACTTTGAGCCAAGACCGCCAACCACTGCGCCAGCCAGCGTGCATTTCTTGGTTATCTTTAACAAAAACAATGGAAACCCTGTCTGTTCTGAAGAGTGGACTGAGGCGTTGTTCTAAGTTTCGCCACTAGAGGGCGCGGTCGTTTTTTGAGTTAATAGAAATCCTAATTTGTAAAGAGAGGTAAACAGAGGAACACATGGCCATGTTTCCAGAGCAGTTCCGTTTGATTAGCTTGAGTGTGCGTCCATGAGAGCGGTGAGCCCATTTTTTGTGTTTGTATTAAGGTGAAATCTGATAGTTTGCTGTTGTGGACATTCTCTGTAACTTAAGTTAAGCTAGTTTGGTTTAGAAGGTTATTGGATTTATTTAGTTCCAACAGTTTAGGAACTGTAGTTTTTTTTGGATAGTTGTTTTCTCTCCTCTGGTCTGTAGACACACACTTGACCAGTGTGCTGTCTGCGATCATCCATATCCAGAACCCTTAGGAAAGACTGAAGTCTTCAGTACACTGTCATAAACCGCTAAATGACTTAAATCCTCTAAAATGCATAAAGGAATTTCCTTGAATCTATTTTGTAGTCGCTTGACCAGAAGCCTGAGCCGCCTGTAGCTCCTCTGGATGTGGAGGAGCAGCGGTTCAAATCCCACCTCTCTCCGGATGACGGAGCTCCTCCCCCATCTCTAAGGGAGTGTCCGGCCGCTCTATGGAGGAAGCTCATTTCAGCCGCTGGTATTCTGGACCTGGTTCTTTGGGTCGTGACCCAGAGCTCATGGCCATTGGTGAGTGTTGGAACGAAGACTGACGATAAATTGAGAGCTTTGCTGTCTGGCTCAGCTCTCTGTAGACCACAACGGACGGATACAGCGACCGCATAACTACAGACGCTGCTCCGTCTCACCCTCCGATCTTCCCTCACTCGTGACCAAGACTCCAAGATACCTAAACTCCTCCACCTGTGGCAGGAACACTCCACCCACTGAGAGATGGCAAACTACCTTTCTCCGATCGAGAACCATGACCGGAGTCAGACTTAGCGGTGCTGACCTTTATTCTGCTTCACTCTGCCATAAACCCCCCTAATGCACGCTGGGGGTCCTCCCTCGATGAAGCCAACAGGACAACATCATCTGCAAAGAGCAGAGAGACTGTTTCCGCCGTGTCAGCACCAGGAAGAGGCAACGTGATTGGTTAGAGGGCTTCCAACTGCTTCCACTAACAAACACTCACAAAGGAACACAAAGACCTAAGCCCGCTGGCTTCTGCGCTAACAGCTAGTTGCCATCGGATTTGGTACCAAGTCTGAAGATCAGAAGGTATTTTAGGACAGAAAGGGCCACAACATCACCTCTGAGCATCTAAACAACCTTTTTGTCTAACAAGGATAAATGTGACACTATGTCTTGTATGTTTTGTGGACATTAGGAGAAAAGATTTAATACATTTTTATTTTAAATAAATATTTAATAAATGAACATAATTTATACTGATTTGATTTCACACACAAATATTAAAAGGAAAGAAGCAGCAAAGTTTGTGATGACAGCAGGCGTGTAACAGACTACAATATTTGCCACCGAAGAAAAGAGTTCCTGTCACGTTGACTCAGTGAATCTTGGGAGATGTAGTGCATGAGGAAAAGTTGGTGCTGTGTGCTAACAGACTATGGTCTGCACCTTTCTACCCCACCTGACCCCAGAGTCCTCAGGCAGCTGCTGCCCTGCCTCTGTCAGGACAATAAGCATGTTCAGTGTGAACACGTGAATCTGCATATTAGGAAGACTTTATAGTGAGAGGAGCAGCTGCAGAAATGTGACGCCCAACCGAATGCTGTTAACAAACTCTGCATGTTCCTGCAGACATCCATTTATGGCACGTCTCGAGATCTGTCGTGTTACCACGACGACGCAACTGAAGTTCAGTGGATTCATGTTTATTATGATATCCAGAAACCGCATTTCTTATGCTGGTCATATTTAGGTTGTGATATTAATATGCACAACCTTAAAAGTTACTCTGTGGGGAAAACGTTTTATGAACATCAGAGTGGATCTGAACTGAAATGGGTTTCTCTGAAAAAAAGCCTTTTTGGCTTAAAATCATTTTCCCAAATCATGAATTTTGTTTGACTTATTACAGAGGATGGATGCTGAAGATCGAATACTATTTTAATTAAGTTCAATTCAATTTTATTTATGGAGTCCAGATTCACAACAGTCGTCTCTGTGGACTTCATAAGTCTTGTAAGGTAAACCTACAGTCAGGACCATAAATCTTTGGACAGAGACACATTCTGTCTAGTTTAGTTTCTGGACATTACCAACGTGAATGTTAAATAAAACACCTCAGATGCCATTGAAGTGCAGACTTTCAGCTTTTATTCCATGGGTTGAACAAAAAGATTGAATAAAAATGTGAAAAACTAAAGCATTTTTAAACACAATCCCTTCATTTCATGGGCTGGTAAGTAACTGGACAAATGAAATAACTGAGAACCAAATGGTCATTCCTAATATTTGGTTAAACAGCCTTTGTTGGCGATGACAGCCTGAAGTCTTGAACTCCTGGACATCAGCAGATGCTGGTTTTCTCCTTCTGAATGCTCTGCCAGGCCTTTACTGCAGCGGCAAACAGTTGCTGTTTGTTTGTGGGCCTTTCTGTCTGAAGTTTAGTCTTCAACAAGTGAAATGCTGCTCAGTAGGATTCAGATCAGGTGACTAACTTGGACATTCTAGAATATTCTACTTCTTTGCTTTAAGAAACTCCTGAGTTGCTTTGGCTGGATGTTTTGGCTCGTTGTCCATCTGGATTATGATGAATTTGGCTGCATTCACCTGGATCTGCGCAGACAGGGCTGCATTCACCTGGATCTGCGCAGACAGTCTGTCTCTGAACACCTTAGAATTCATTGGGCTGCTTCTGTCCTGTGTCACGTCATCAATAAACACTAGTGTCCCAGTGCCACTAGCAGCCATGCAGGCCCAGACCATCACACTGCCTCCACCGTGTTTTACTGATGATGCTTTGGATCAGGAGCTTCTCCACGCCTTCTCCAGACTTTTCTCTAGCCATCATTCTGGTAGAGGTTGATTTTGGTTTCATCTGTCCAAAGAATGTTTTTCCAGAACTTTTTTAGATGCTTTTCAGCAAAGTCCAGTCTAGCCTTCCTATTCTTGAGGCTTCTGAGTGGCTTGCATCTTGCAGTGTTCCCTCTGGATCTACTTTCATGCAGTTTTCTTTTTATGGCAGACTTGGATATTGATCCGCCTCCCTCCTGGAGAGTGTTGTTCATTGGTTGGCTGTTGTGAACGGGTTCCTCTTCACCGTGGAAATGATTCTGCCATCATCCACCACTGTTGTCTTCCGTGGACGTCCAGGTCTTTATGTGTTTGAGTTCACCAGAGCTTTCTTTCTTTCTCAGGATGTACCACACTGTTGATGTTGCCACTCCTAATTCTGTAGCAGTTTCTGGTTTCATGTTTTTTTCCTGTTTATTCATCTTAATGATGGCTCCTTTCACCTGCATGGAGAGCTCCTTTGACCGCATGTTGTCTGTTCACAGCAGAATCTTCCAAATGCAGCACGAGTCCTCTAATCAACTCCAGGCCTTTTATCTGCTTCACTCATGACATAACAAGGGAATTGAACACACCTGCCCATGCAATAGTATGGAGGTCAATTGTTGAATGACTTACCAGCCCATGAAATGAAGGGATTGTGTTTAAAAATGCTTTAGTTTTTCACATTTTTATTCAATCTTCTTGTTCAACCCATTGAATAAAAGCTGAAAGTCTGCACTTCAATGGCATCTGAGTTGTTTTATTTAAAATTTACTGTGGTAATGTACAGAAACTAAAGTAAAAAGAATGTGTCTCTGTCCACATATTGATGGTCCTGACTGCAGACTCAAAAGGTTCATATATGGATAGAATAAATAGGATAACACTGAAACTTTAACTAAACAGACTAAACTAAACTGGCATCTCTGCCCTTAGACCCCCCCTTCAGCATCCATCAAAGGATGGATGCTGAAGGGGGGGTCTAAGGGCAGAGATGCCAGTCTAGTTTAGACAGTTTGTTAGTTCATTTTAGTATTTTCCTATTGAATTCTATGTATTTATGATCCTTTTGAGTTCACCTTTTCAATGAATGATACGAAGCCCATCGAGACGACTGTTGTTGTGAATTTGGGCTAAACAAATCAATTGAATTGAATTAGAGGTTGGATGCTGTAGATGACGGTGATCCTGAAGACATAAGAGCGGGTGCACACAAGAAGCGCGCGCCCAGGACACCCGGTTTCCCTCAGGAGGAGAGCGAGAGCGGAGGAACAAACCGGAGAAAGGAGAGAAAGGAGACAAGAGGAGGAAGCGATGATGCTGTTGGAGGCGGAGTCAGGCGGAGGGGAGGGGTCACCGCGGAGGCTGGCACGCGGAAGAAGAATGGAGTTAAGAGGAAGAGGCTCCGGCT
>CM074496.1:31738906-31769377 GCA_037389245.1 Oryzias sinensis
CTGTCTGCGCAGATCCAGGTGAATGCAGCCCCGTCTGCGCAGATCCAGGTGAATGCAGCCCTGTCTGCGCAGATCCAGGTGAATGCAGCCAAACTGATTGGACGGCGTTTCATAATCCAGATGAACAACGACCCAACACATCCAGCCAAAGCAACTCAGGAGTTTATTAAAGCAAAGAAGTGGAATATTCTGGAATGGCCAAGTCAGTCACCTGATCTGAACCCTTGAGCAGCATTTCACTTGTTGAAGACTAAACTTCAGACAGAAAGGCCCACAAACAAACAGCAACTGTTTGCTGCTGCAGTAAAGGCCTGGCAGAGCATTCAGGAGAAAACCAGCATCTGCTGATGTCCAGGAGTTCAAGACTTCAGGCTGTCATTGCCAACAAAGGCTGTTCAACCAAATATTAGGAATGACCATTTGGTTTGCAGTTATTTCATTTGTCCAATTACTGACAAGCCCATGAAATGAAGGGATTGTGTTTAAAAATGCTTTAGCTTTTCACATTTTGTGCAATCTTTATGTTCAACCCATGGAATAAAAACTGAAAGTCTGCACTTCAATGGCATCTGAGTTGTTTGATTTTAAATTCACTGTGGTAATCTACAGAAACTACATTAGACAGAATGTGTCTCTGTCCAAATATTAATGGTCCTGACTGTACATAAAGACCAATGACTCACAAGAATTTAGCCCAAAATTTTCAAAGGTTTGTGGGATTTTTACATTTTTGCAGAAATAAAAGCTGATATTGCATTTGTCTCACTATTGTCAGCCATAAAGTTTGATCCTAAAGTTGACTTGAATTCTCTTTAGCTGGAAGCTGCTGCTGTCTGTTTGGTCAGTGACCTTCATGCTGATTAATGCAGATTGTAAAGAAAACAACACGCTGTCCTTTGGAAAGAAATGAACAACTGCACTTTTGTTTTGCCTTTTTTTTAAAGACAGTTTCTCCTCAAATGTCTCCCAAAGGTGATCGTTTAATGAGAGGATTGTTTTACGACTACATTTTAACCTCTATATCATGAACTGCATATTATTGAAATGACACTGAATGTATCTTCATGTTTCCAGACCGATCCCACATTTCTAAGCAGAGGAAGAATAAAGGCCTGATAATAGTCTAAGTCTGCAGAATCGGACTCTTTGCTTTGCGTTCGGTTTGTTCAGTCGAATATGTTCACACATTAATCTTCTCGACATTTTCCAGAGACATTCTTTGGTTTGTGTTGACATTCTGATGAGAAGCGGAGAAATGAAGTTGGGACTTAAACAGGCGAGATGCTGCGTGGCCTACATTACAGGGTTTATGGTGAGGGGGGGTCTGTTCCCAGGAGCCCCACAGGCTGGATCATCACTCGGCAGGAGGCTCAGTTCGCTGCTGCATCCAGATGCTGAAGAGGGAATTTTGTCAAAATCCAAAAATGATTGAAATCAAAGTTGCCTCTCAGAATTCCCTCTGAGCTTCATTTACTGAGAAACATCCAAGAACCTGAACCAGGACGGCCTCTGGACCGAACCAGAACCACCACAGCCACAGGCGTGTGGCGTTATTGTGGTTCTGTTTCCAGCAGTAATGAGTCTCACTGGAGTAAACTAACACTGAGAGCCAAAAAAGAATTTCACAGTGACGGTTCAGCCACAGATAAAGACCTCTTCCTCATTAAAGAGAGAAAAGTAAACAAGGGAGGAGGAGGAGGAGGAGGAGGCTGGTGCCTTGACTCATTGTTGGCGTGTCATGTTTTTCTCTTTCTCTAATTATTGTGCGTCTGTGATGAAGGATTTCAAGGATGGAAAATGTTCAGAAACGCAGATCGCTCACTGACCATGAAGGACTCGGTCCTTTCAAAACTCCTGAAGGTTTTTCCTTTGGTCTCACTCATCCAGCTGGTGGACTTTAGGGTCTGTGGGCGGGAATTCCCACCACCAAAAGGTTCTGCATCCTGACCTGGACTGAGTACCAGGAAACGTTCAGGCCTCACTGGAAAGTCATCAACCTGGCTGTATCCAAGAGGATGATGAAGATGTGTGGCTTCATCTTTTCAGCTTCTGTGTCGTTGACCGCGCTAACGCGCTAACCGCCAGTGTTTTTATATACAACTAGACATCAACCATGTTTGTGTGTAAAGTTACTGTTTGCAGCAGGAATCAGCCTTTCTGATCCTGACAGCCTTCATCCTCAGCATCTCGTCAGTATTCATAGGAGCTTCAGTCTCTTCTGCAGCACAAATCCCATCTCTACGTGGTAAAGTCTGTTTTCTGCGACCAAACAGGATTCTGTGTAAAAAGCAGATTGTGACACAGCTCCAGCTAAAATAATACTTGTACTTTTTAAGGGTTCACTGATGGAGGAGGAAGAGGAATCTTGGCGGCAGCACTTATCTGCAGTGTGGAGTGCAGGCCGCTTCCCCTTCCCTCCATTTCTTCCCTATCTCTGGCACCAAACTTATCAAAATAATGTGCAGTAAGATGATTTTTGGCCTCTGCCTGAAAAACTGATATAAATTTCAATCTGAGTCAGACAGAAGTTTTCATTTTGCCAAGACTGCAAAAGATGCGTGTGTGTTAGTTGATTCAAATGTGAGACTTGAAATTACAAATAGGAAGAGTAAATATTTCCTCTCCAAACCTTTCTGAGCTGAAGCTCTGATTGTCCCTCAACCCTCTGAAGCCATTTGTCTCATGTTGATCTGCACATTTCTGAGACCCATTATGTGAGGAAAACTGTACACGTTTGGCGGGAAAAGGCTTGCTGATTTATTGTTATGTTTAAATGACTACTTGCTGTGTAGAAGTAATGCAAAATATGTTAATAAAAATGATTTTTTATGCAGTTACACCATGTTAGAAATGCGTCACATAAATCTGAGACAGTGCTGAGGTGATGAGGGCCTTTTTCCATGAACACTCATGTCAAAACTTTGCATCTTAAGCATTATTATAAGCAAAATCGACATCCGACTATCATTCATATATAACCCTATGTATATATACTGTAAGCCCTTTAAAATGATGCATGCTCCAATTTGGCAGCAGCTGCAGGAACAGGAATCTTGCACCCTCATTACACCTCAGCCACTCTAATTACAAGCTGGTCCAGAACGGTTATCCTACACCTCACAGTGACAATGACTGGGCCTCCTTTAAAAGACCTGGCAGGGTTTCTGTGCTGAAACCCAACCCAGCTGAGCAGCAAAAGAAGAACGGTGGATGCAGCTGATGAAGATGAGGGTGCTGGAAGAACCTGCAGCTGATGAAGATGAGGGTCGTGGATGAACCTGCAGCTGATGAAGATGAGCTCTCTGGAAGAACCTGCAGCTGATGAAGATGAGCTCTCTGGAAGAACCTGCAGCTGATGAAGAAGAGGGTGCTGGAAGAACCTGCAACTGATGAAGAAGAGGGTGCTGGAAGAACCTGCAACTGATGAAGAAGAGGGTGCTGGAAGAACTTGCATCTAAAGAAGATGAGGGTCGTGGAAGAACCTGCAGCTGATGAAGAAGATCTCTCTGGAAGAACCTGCAGCTGATGAAGAAGAGGGTGCTGGAAGAGGGTGCTGGAAGAACCTGCAGCTGATGAAGAAGAGCTCTCTGGAAGAACCTGCAGCTGATGAAGAAGAGCTCTCTGGAAGAACCTGCAGCTGATGAAGAAGAGCACAGTAGAAGCTGTCCTGATTGGATCTTGGTGGCAGAGAAGCTGCGTTTCTTTTCTCCACTCAGTGATGAAGCAGCGTCATTCTGTCATTCTGCACCCGGCTGCATGGGGGAGGAATCCGTTTCCACAACAGGCAGTGAATGGGGCTGTGCACGTGTGTGCATGTGTGTGCATGTGTGTGCATGTGTGTGCACGTGTGTGCACGTGTGTGCACGTGTGTGCATGTGTGTGCACGTGTGTGCATGTGTGTGCATGTGTGTGCATGTGTGTGCACGTGTGTGCACGTGTTCCATGGTGTCCCAGCACACGCACTGCATTGTTTGAGATCCTGTGTTATGCTGACAAATCCTCTGGTGGCAGCGATCACCTTCCATGAAAAGGATGTACATATTCCTCCACTTCTTTCAGCTTTTATTGTGTTCATCACTAATCCAGAGATGGTTCTCCGTGTAATACCCTCCATCTAATCATTCTTAGGACTCCTAGGGCTTGTTAGACAAGATCCTGCAGACTGTAATTGTTTTGTCAATTGAAGCTGCAGAATAGTGTAGAGTGGAGGACACATATTAGAGGGACAGTATTTCACAAAATAAAACCCTCAGTGTTATTTTATGTATAAGTATTTCTCAACGACAGCCTTTAGAAATTGACTCTGAATGAAAGGAGGGAGCATGAAGACATGAAATATTCATCTGCATCAACACCTTTTTGAATGCAGCGTACTTATTGTTTGATAACACGCCTGACTTTCTGAGCTGCAGAACAGCAGGCAGGCCTGCCTACTTCAGGTCTCCTTTCAGCATAAACATGTTACACAGCATAATGTTTCCATAAAAGTCCATATTAGGAAACGCAGATTCTAAAAGGTTTATGACGACCATTTAGCATGATGAGAGAAGAGCTTAACATGGCCATGTCAAGATAACATGCAAGCATCCGTGTTGTTTTCATTGGCTGTCAGCACAGATTTCACCGTGGCCGTGAGCAAAGCAGGCAGAGGCGCTAAGATGCTCCTGTCACTGCGAGGGAGCTGCGACGGGAGGCGCAGAAATAGAGGCTTCTCCTGTCCAAAGAGATGATGCGCAAGCAAGGAGCACAGTGGATAATTTGACTGGAGAAGGGGGACAAAAGACGAGGGGCTTTTGAACAGCAGAGCATGCTGGGTAAGTGTGGAGCAGCAGAAACTAGGTGGAGCTGTTGCTTCCAACTGCACCCACTGCTGTGGTGTCGTCGCCAAGAAGGGGAGGGGGGAGACGGTTCTTAGGGCGGGTCAGAGGCTAATCTCGGCCTCTGCTACGACAGGAAGACCTGTACCTGTCAGGGGGGGTCTGGAGAGTCGGCTTCTGGAAGGAACAGGAACAGCTGCTTCAGTCAAACATGACGCCCAACAGAAGTGAGTCTCTGGTGTTGCTGTAATGCTGAGGTGAGGTTTGCAGACTGAATGACTCCTCTGCCGTATCTCCCCCATCAGCCATGCATCCTAAAAGCAGGGCTTCAGTGTGAGATGAATAATCGGGCTGCAGCATGCCTCTCTTCTGCTGCTGGAATCGTCAGAGAGACAGCAGCTTAGTAAACCCGGTGCTACGGGCCAGGATAATAATTGCTGCATTAATTGGTGTTGTCCAGGCTAGACAGAATATAAGAGATCCCACTGGGGCTAATAATTAATGTTTTTACCCTGTCTTCCACTCCTCCTGCCCCTCCCGTTGCAGGAAGTCTCACAGTCTGTAGAAGAATTCTGCTTTTCGCCTAATTGTTCGTGTTTAATTGTGTGGCGGTTTGGTAGTGTCGTGGTGTTCTGGGGAACGGTGAGGAAAAGGTCAGGGTGTGTGGTGTTGCTGTGGTGACCTCGGCAGCGCGGCCCCCCTGCTGAGAGTCCAGCGTCTTCTCAGCCGCTCCACCTTCAGGAGGCTCATCATGAAGTCAGAGTGGCTGCAGGAGTGCTGAAGGCTCGTTACGGCACGGCCGATTGTGCATCCATGATGATGCTCTATGATCCTTTTAATGACAGATACGCTCAGCTGGCAGCTCGCATGGTTCTCAGTGGTGCAGTTAAACACATCTCACACGTTTGGAGGCAGGAAAAGGAAAAGCGTCTGATAGGAAGCTGACGGCTTTTCTTTTTCTGAACTCACGGACCGTTCATGTCTTTAATTTTCTGCCCTCCTGCTGTTTAAACATTTTTGTCTGCATCCAGGATGATGACAGATTCTATTTAGAGGCTGAGTGAAGAATATTTTCATATGTGATGCAGAGACTTCTGTTCATGTAAGGCAGAGATCTGCAGCCTGAGGTTTCTATGGAAAAAATGCCAACAATTTAAATAAATAATGAGTTTTGGTGAATTTGTTTTAGTTAAGTTTTGTCATTTATGTTTAGATGTCAGATAAGTGCGTGAAGTGATGGTTAAAGGTTTAAGCTGCTGTCAGAAGGGTTTATTATTAGTTATAAGGAAAAGTTATTATATACACTTCTGATCTTTGTCTCGTTGCTCTTCAGGCAAAGTTCCTAAAGCCTACAATTACATTAACGTGCAGAGATGTAGCATGTTTATGTTCAATAATACAGAGAAAAAAAGGATTTTGCTCATAATAAAAATGCTGCTCGACTTTCAAAAACATGTGCTCCAGCAGGAATTCTTTTTGAACAGGAAGTATTTTATTTTGAAAGGAGCGTGTATGTTCCGCTGCCAAAAGTAAAGGAAGTTAAAGTTGTTCTACGTAGAAAATAAAAACTGTGATAATTCAGTTATTGCAAACATTTGAACATTATATATTTATGAATGAATGTCCTAAAGACCCACTCTGATGGAAATGCTGTTCTTGGTGTTTCTAAGACATTTTTCTGATGGTGGAGGACATAGATAAAGAAAATTAAGATCCAGGTTATTTCTGAGTCTTTATTCAAATCCTTGTTAATCAGGAGCAGATGGAAAAACGTCGTTAGAAAGTGTCGTAGTTGTGACGTGGCTGAGTGGGAAACCAGGGTTTGAGTCCCAGGGGGTGCAATGAGCTTCATCCAGTATGGACCCTTGAGCAAGACCCTCCGTGCTACTATATAGTACTACAGTACTACGTTGTACTACTGTCCAACTATATAGAAGGGGCACCAGTCTGTGTGACACTGTGCCGGTCCCCAGCCCGGAGAAAATACAGGGATGTGTCACGAAGGACGACCGGCGTAAAAATCTCCACCAAACCACCTGAGGAAGCTGGAAGCTGATTGGCTGTGGCCACCCCCGAGGGGAAGTGCTGAAAGGTGTACAACAACTGGGAGGGCTTTGAAAATCGATCATAGACGATCAGAGTGGGACTTTAATGACATAACTGATGTTTATTTTCTGAGCTTCTCGCTGGTCTCTGGCGTTGAAGGTCGCAGCCCCCTGCTGTGAGGTGACCCCATGTATTATTGTGATGGGGCTCATGGGTGTGTGTGTCTGGGGGGGTAGGAACCAGGCAGACATGAAGGACCATGCAGAGGCCGTCCTAAGCGTCCTGACGGGGGCTGCTGGACCATCTGCTTTAATTACAGGTGCTCGCTCTCAGGCTAATGCTTAAGGATCAGCAATGCAAAGGTGCAAATTAGTGTCCACTTCAGGAACAAAGACGCGTCATAAATCACACGGACCCCCCCTCAGGCACCAGAAATATGCCTGCCTTCAGCCTTCTGTTGACTTGATCTGAAAACCAACTTCAGTCTGCTCCTCTATGTAATCCGTGCTGCTCATAAATGTATGTTGCGGGGGGAATTCTGGGTTACATGTGTTCACATGTAGGGCAAAGCGTTGCCACCATGCTTGGTATTTCAAAGGTTTATGAAGCCCACGGGGCAAATTAAACGGCTGCATTCCCAGCATGTCTTGTTTTGCAGCACAGTGGTTGTTAAATGAACCAGAGCGTCTCTTTTGATGAAGTTCTCTTTCAGAGAACTCTGCTCTTTTATTTCAAGTGAAGGGAAAGTCAAGCTTCCGGCCTCACAAAGCTCCTCTGTGCTCCTGCTCTCCTCCTCAACATCTGCAGAGGCCGTGACACCGAGGAAACCGACAGGATTGCTTTTCACATTTCAGTCAAGCTCACCTCTGACTGATGGGAGGGAGCCATCAACTAATCAACTTTCTACACACATCTCCACCGGTTTGTCTATAATTCGCTGCTCCTGCAGGTTTGTGTAAAAGAGAGGGAACTCTGTAAATCAAGGCGTCATTAGCGGCAGAACAGATTGTCCTTTATTCCTCCGCTCAGATAAACAGGCCTGAGTGCAGACATATGATCCCTAAGAAGGTCGCAGCGCGTCCAGACCGGCGGCTTGGGGCCGCAGGAATCAGGGTGGTGTGAACGCCGCCTGCACGCCGCAAACGCCGAACCTCTGAATGCAACAGAAATCTATGCAGCCGCCTCATCTACCGCCCGCATCATGATGCTCAGCCAACGGCTAACATGAACGTGTTGTGTTTTGTATTTGCAGCTGCTAATTGTTTGAACTGGCTTAGAGAATGAGGGGATGGAGAAGAGGATCCAAGCCCTCGGGGCCGACGTGGCCTGATGGCGTCCGTCTGTGCGATCTCCTCCTGCAGGAGCCTGGTGTTCCGTCAGCCGCCCAGCTCAGGCAATAACTGTCATTAATTAGTCTGATAAATTACGTCCAAAACAATGACATGTTTAAATGGTCCAATTTAGCTGAAATCCTAAATGAGATACGACATCAAAAGGCAGCTGTTTCTCTCTTTTAGCCCATTTAAAGCCTTCCTGAAAGCATTTTAAAGGTTACGATTTCTTCAGATGATAAAGCGCTACCTTTTAATGAAATTCTAATTAGTAATTTCATGGACTTTGTTAGCAACCATATCTGATTAGTGCACATTTCCACAGCATACTTTAATTAAGCACCCTCCGAGCACACTTTCAAACATTCGCTGCTTGAAGACGGAGCTCCGCTCCTCAAATAAAAACTGTAAACACAAATGTTGCCTTTACTTTGTTCAATATATTACATTTCAGTCCTTTTTTCTTTGGGTTTTCATGAAGAAACCTCCTGAACATGAACATGTGGTGAAGCTCAAACATCAGGATTCTTTGGGTTTGAGTTCCACACGTAGGTTTTTTCATAGAAAAGCTTTTTCTTTGTGGAAATCTGTCAGAAACGGAACCGTCTGCTTTGAATTCGGATGACGGTCGACCTTATTGGTTAATTGCGTGGTGGAGGTGCCGCCACAGGTCGCTGCTTTGGCACATTTTTATACAAAACTGGTAATCATCACATTAGACTTTTTACAAGTGGGTTGCATGTTCTCCATCCTGTTTTGTCACCACCAATTACACACGTATGACCAAGCCGAGGTCCCCGTGAGCTATGATCTGACTGTATTTCCACTTTCAGAGCTCCTCCTGGCTCCATGGATGAACTCTGACCCTGCATGCAGAGTGGACTGCAGTTGGTATTTAATGTTCATCACAGCTCAGCATGGGAGTCCTCCCCTCACGATGGAGTGCTTTTGACACCACCTCCACATAGCCGCCCCACGGTGGGCCCCCGGGGACCCTCTGGGGTCCCAAACCACACAAGTGTTTCTACGGTGGAGAAAATGCTTCAGTCTGACTGACATCCCCGCATTGAGGAAAACGGTTATCCAGGCGCACGAAGCGTGACAGACTACCTCAGCCCGACCATCTCTGGCTTTAAACATGGAGTCCGGCCTGTCAGGTCACATGCTGGAGCCGTTATTTAGGCTAATAATTACCAGACATCACCACAATGAAACATCAGTGTCTGAACTTCTTTGGGCCAAACTGAATTTTAATACATTTGGAAAAGGTTGGCCGGAGGCACAAACCGTGCGCGCTGGGAAAAGGCAGCGCACATATGGAAGCACTTTGGGAAGTGATAAATGATTTGAAATCTGCAGCGTCCCCGAAAATGGAAATTAGGCTGAACAGGTGTTAAATGGGAACCGGGAGTGCATTTGGAGCGCGGAAAGCAGACGTCACAGATCTGTGGGGCCAAATGTGACAGGACGGAGGTCGTGATGGGGAGGCCGTCAGCGAGTGGCCCGAGGTGTGGGATGTGTGGAGGGACCCTCCCCTCCTCAAAATAACAGATCTTCAGTGCCGACTGTCCTGGTGACCCTTTTCTCTGCCTCTACATGGAAACAGGATGGATTTGGCACATAACACATGGAAAGTGGCTTTTCATCAGAAAGTGTGGATGGGAGCTGCTTCAGCATGTCTATTTCTCATCACCTCTGGCATTATTTCTCTATTGAATGGGGCTGTTTTTAACACGGATCATTTTCATAAGCCGGAGCTACATTCAGAGCGGGTCAGAAAATGGTCGAGTGTAACCGCCATCAAGTGTGGAGGAGTCCTTTTCCCGCCGCCCGGCTCCAGAGGACTGAATGGATTTTAGAGCCAGGGAGCTGGACGGTGACCCGATGGTCGTGATGTCTCTCAGAGCTTCTCTTCGCTTACGCCATGAATCATTTACAGCGACACAGATAATGAATGAAGAACGGACTGGCAGCAGTTTCTGTCAGTGATGGCAGATCCTCAGCTTGGAAAATAAAATCCTGCCCCTTCAGTTGGTTAATCTACCCTCTGGTTTTGCACACATGCTGCTGTGTGGTTTACTGATGCAATTTCCTTTTTTTTCCTTTCTTGCTGTCAATCAGACTTTTATGGAAACATTCTCTGTAAATTGTCCACTTGTCTAACGTCTCCTTTTTCTTCCCAGCTGTCAAAGCAAGAGGACTCACCGCCGGGCACGTTTGGGGAAAGTGCTGATGTGCTTGTGCGGGATCATTGTGCGTGCCGGACCAGACATGTTCCCACAATGCATCAGTCTGCATAAGATTGTTACTCTGGGCGAGAAAATGGACAGCTGTTGGGACTCTGTGGTATTTCCAGGGAACGGGGCGGCCTGCTGCCCAGACGGATCCTAATCCTATCTATACATCAGCAGAAGTTAACCATTTCATTAACCCTGCTCTCTGAGCCTGCGCTGGCTGTGTGGCTGCATTGTGTCGCCTATATAGGAGTTTAATTGGCTATACCATTAATAACACAGACAAACTAATTTAGTGGGAGCTGTCCTCTTTAAACCACGGGAACAAAGGAGTAGGAGGGTGGAAATCAATCTCAGCTTTGTGCCTGAGCCACTGACCCGTTCCTTCTTTGAAGATTGCTGCCGTCGGAAAAAAAGCATCTGAGAAGTTATTTAACTACAAACAGAGCCCACCTTCCCCATTCCAGCTGCATAATCAGGCATAATAAGTGACTGCAAAGGTCCACTTAATGTATTTCTAACACTGGAGACCTGCTAATCCTGTCAGGGGGAATGAAATAGATGGGGGGTGGGGGGCGCGGAGCGTTTAACTCCATAACCATGCAGGCAAATGTCTGAGAAGAAACCCAGCTTCAAATTTCAGCCCAAAGTGCCGATCCATTTTTCCGCTTTAGTAGTCATCGAGGAACAGTTGGAGAAACAGCCGCCGCCGCCGCCGCCGCCATGGCAGGAACAGCCTCTCGCTGTTTGAGTCCTCATAAAGCCGTGCCATTATCACTCTCTTTATGGGCAGTTAAATGGAGAGCCCTTCAGACCAGCCATGTGTGCTCACTCATGTGACCCCCCCCCCTGTTCTGACTGCAGCACTACCTGTTTGGACTCATGAAAATCTGTAAATATTCATGCTGCTCTTTATTTTAGGCTCCAGTTTCAGCAGCTTCACATTTTACTCTGAAACAGAACCAAAGCACTGCCCCCCCCCCCATCAGCACCACCAACAAAGCGAAGAAAACAAACAAAGAATCCCAAATGGACAAACACACGGCGGCTCATCTGATATCGCCGTTTCCACAGCTCTGTTTGCCAAAACACCTTTCCTGGTCTTTGAAAAGCAGGGGCTTCATTAACAGTTCAAGCATATAATCACAGCGCCGTAATGAGCTATTAATGAAGCCAGGGGCATCTATTGGCGCGCTAAACAGCCTCATAAACAATCGACAGGAGATTTGTGATTTTTGACTCCCTGACACCATTAAACAAATCAATATTGGGTTTTGCAGACATGCTCTGCGGCGGGCTCCCCCCGCTCTGCCAATCAGCTGTGCTGAATACTAATGAGGGAATTAACCGCCTCATTTCTGCAGCAGTCCCATCAAACAGATCTGTATCAAGGACGTCTCATTTGCATACATGAAGGCTCTGCTTTGTAGGTAAAGATTTCACAATATGTCACTCATTATACCAGCTCGCCACTGCCCACCGCCACCTCCTCCACTTGTCTCTTATTTTTGTAAGAGTCTTGAACCCCCCTCCACCACCACCGCACACAATCCCACGAAAGGTGAACAACAACGATGAAAAAATACTGTTTGAAAAAGACAGTATTTGTCATTCTGGGCGGGGCCAAAGTCTCTCTGCTCCGCCCCTTTCTGATCATCCACTGTCAGACCAACAGATCCATGAACGTCTTTGTTTTCCTGGGCTGAGCTGGAATCTGGATCAGAACCGGACGGATGGATCTGATGTTGCTGCTGCTAATGTTAGGTTAGGGATGGGAGGGGCTTTAAGCTAGCGGGAGAGTGTAAACAGATGGGTGATGGGAAGGGGGTGTGGGGTTGATCTGCACCTAAAGTCCCGCCAACAGCTCAAAGGTGAATTTCTGATGAACTCCTGCCGCTCTACTGAAACTAGGTCCTAAAAACCACATTGGATGTTGGGTACAAACATCATCATCATCAGAATGAAAAGACGCCGGGGAACGATTTGAAAACAGAACAGAAGATGATCGGAGTGGGACTTTGGGGAGAATTTTAAATATGCAGTTAATAATCTCCATCCAGATGTTTTTGTCGACAGAAACAGCTGATTGTCATTGTCATTACTTCCTGAAACACCTGAGAACAACAGAGAAGCTTTCAGGATCAACCTGTGATCTTCCAACACAACCCAAATATCTGCAGTCAATCGGGTCCCTTGTCTCTGGTGCATGTTGGGAAACAAATCCGGTTGTTTGAGACACCACAGCTAAAGCATCAGTGTGACCTGATCGAATATCAAACAGCGGCATTCATGGCCGTTCTTGCTGCACGACATTCTCCAAGTTTAGGTTTCAGCAGGTGAGGCCGGGACAGAGCGCCTAATTGAATGCATGGAGGAGGCTCCCTCTGGTCCCCCCCAGCATCATGACTGACAGGGGACGGCCTGTTGTCTGAGCTGTGTGTGTGGCCAGTAAATGCAGGAGATTGACTCTTAATTGCAGCGAGGAACGCTCATCTTCTCCTGTCAATGAGCTGGAGTTAGAGCCTTTCTCAGCACACTCCTCCACTGGCCGGGTTAGGGGCTGGCCGGGTTAGGGGCTGGACGGGTTAGGGGCTGGACGGGTTAGGGGCTGGACGGGTTAGGGGCTGGACGGGTTAGGGGCTGGACAGGTTAAGGGCAGGCCCGGTTAGGCCTGGCCAGGTTAGGGGCTGGCAGGTTAGGGGCCGGCTCGGTTAGGGCCTGGACGGGTTAGGGGCTGGACAGGTTAAGGGCTGGCCCGGTTAGGCCTGGACGGGTTAGGGCCTGGACGGGTTAGGGCCTGGCCCGGTTAGGCCTGGCCAGGTTAGGGGCTGGCAGGTTAGGGGCTGGCCCGGTTAGGGCCTGGACGGGTTAGGGCCTGGCCAGGTTAGGCCTGGCCCGGTTAGGCGATGTTTCGGCTTCCCTGCTTGGAGTTTTTTCTGAGTTCAGTGTCTCAGAATGTGAACACAAGCAACAGATGAGATGGGAGTGACGCAGGACTTGAGGAGCTCCACAGGAGGGGGCGTCTCTGAAGTGAAGCAGTCGCATGTGTGATCCAGGCCGGAGGAGGCGGTGCTGAATCCTGGGGGGGCTGGTGACAGCCCTCCCCAGAGCCTAACGAGACAGATGAGAAGGTCATTTATGGGATCAGATTTCATTTGCATTCAAGGCCGGCCTCCAGATCAAACGCTGATGATGGTTTGGAGGCTGAACCAATAGAAAGTGAGTGTTTGCTTGTGGAACCAGATGTTGTGGCAGAAGCAGAGGTGGTCGTGGCGGGGGGGCACAGGTTTAACCTGCGGCTGATCAACCGCTCTTGATGCATCACGGTGAGGGATTAGAAGCACAAAGACGGTTGGTGCAGCACTGAAATGCTCCTCTGGGGCTCATTGGAAACGATCGGTGCCGAAGTGTTTGAAATCTGCCAAAGAGCCGTCTTACAGGGATGACGATGAAACCCCATCTGTCCCGCTCATGCAGCCAATTTTCCTCCTTTTTGCTCTAACTGCACCATGATGTGGACTTGGGCTTGCCCAACTCATTTCACCTCTTGGGCCTCGGCTTGACAGGAAACCAGACATCCAAAAGTGATAAGAGTGACTGAAGCTGTTACTGTCTGGGAGAGATGTTATTATTCTGGGGGGGGGGGGGGCATTAAACCAGCCAGTGGAAAGCGGCTGAAGCAGAAACACTGAAACATGATTTTTTGTAGGGATTTAAAGAAAACTCCATGTTCCTGAAGCTAAAGCAGGTCAAGTTAGAATAACATATTTAGTTCGCTTGAATGTTTTTTCTTTGCGTGATTTGCAGTTTTCTGTGGTGTTCTTCCTGAAAGCACCAACAATAAATTGTAAGGCGGGGAAAAAACTAAAGCAGGACAGTGACGTATGTGCGGGGGTCCGCCGTGACGCCGGGGTCAGTCACCCCGAAGAGCCATATGGAACCGGGCTTCCTTTGATGAATCGAGCCCCAAAGAAGACGGATATTCTAAAGTGAACTGGAAGGAATAATTTGTAGGAGAGACAACGTCCAGGTGATGACAAACATAGCTTAGTGTTTCCCTGGTTGCACTTCAATTCCCCCCAACGTCAGCTTTGAAACTGCGGCAACTCCCCCATATATTATCGTGTTACACTCATTTGTTTTCATCATTGCATCAAAGCCAATCTGGTCATGCAGCGGCCATTTTCTGCTGTACCGAGGCTTAGAGAACAAATGTGACTGTGGAGTCACGCTGGGGTTATGCAAACAGGGAGGAATCTGCAGTTTAATAAAGGGTTAGACTCACATTCTTATGTTACGGCCCAAAGAAAGCAGCAGCTCCTGGACCTCAGGGTGAAAACAGCACTCAGAGTTTGGGTTGAGGGTGAAGTGAAGCCCCCCGCCCAATGTTTAGGCGCTTCATGTGAGGCTCGGTTGGACACAAAGGTGCTGTGAAAGGAGCTCAGGCCGGCCTGCTGAGCGGTCTGGAGGGTAAAGGGGGATGCCGGCCCCAGCGGACAGGTGGAGGTAAGCTGAGAGTGGAGGATGAACTTGAGACGTGTCCCTCACCGTCCTGCAGAGGTGGAGGTCAGCAGACGGCCGTGCTCGGCGGAGAGGGGGGGCCCCGCTTCCTCTGATGAAATGAAGCCACGGCGGGCCGGGTCACTCACAATTAGGGCTCATAAAATCTAATCAAAACCCCCAAAGCTGGGCTGGGGTGGTCGGGGCAGAACAGAGTGGGGCTTTGTGCTGCAGGGGGGATTGCTGGTGTGTGAAACAGACACACCTTGTTCAGCGGCTCACATGTATCTCTCAATCAACTCAGAAATGACCACCACGCTGCCCCGGCCACTTCTCCAAAAAGACTTCCCATTTGGAAGGTCGACACTCCGTCACACGACGTCCCTCCATGAGTTTGTTCAGAACACGCTGGAATCTGGATTCTAACCACAGAGTTGGTTATTTTCCACCACAATCTAGTCAGATTTAATGTTTGTTTTGGAAATCTGGTAATGAAGACAGCTGCAAACGTGTGTTTGTGCTGTGTGAGGCCTGGAGCCAGGATTAACAGCATTTAGCATTGTAGTGCGTACCCCGCCCCCTTAAATAGATTGAAATATGAGCGTTTTGTTCTAATGCTAATCAGAAAAATACCCCTAGACATGTTTATGATTCATTAGAGTTCATTCATCACTGAACAGAGACGCAGGACCCTTGGATGTGAATAAGTCTGTGTGAGGAAAGCCTCCGTGTGATCAGTCGGGTTCATTTCCTGTCTCAGCTGACAGAAAAGCTGCAGAGGAGCAGCTTCATCCTGGCGGCTCTGACTTTTAAAGAAAGTGACGCATGGCGCCAAGAGCGATCCTGGAACGGCCGCTGCGTTTTGACACTCATTACCGGGTTATTACACCAACGCATCAAGCATGAACATATTTCCCATTTCTGCTGCACGACTGGAACAAAGCGTTACATTATAGCTCAGGAATTCTGCAACCTTGCTGTGTAGTCCTGCACCCAAGGGCGACACCTCACCTGCTAGGTTTATTACACCTGCCAGTCAAGCCGCAGTTCTCAGCCTGTCTCCAAATAACAAACGTGGTTGGCCTGGAAGGACCTGATGCACAGGGCAGCAGGAAGCAGCAAACGGCAGACAGCCACCGAGTCCTTCTGACTGCTGCAGAGGAAAGGTGGGTCACAGGCGCCAAAGACCACAAGAGCACTTCTGAGAAACTAAACCCACAGCAAGAAGCCTCACAGATTTTTGGGCTTTATCCAATGGAACCATTTCTTTTGTTTTGAACACAAAATGTAGAACACTGAAAGGTAAAATGCACAGACTAAAGGTTTTAGTTTTTTTCTGATGCTGTTTGTTTATGTCACACGTCCACTTTGAAATGAACAGTTTTACATGTCATTTGGTTTAGTGTGTTTGATGAAACAAAGACTTTTTATTCTATTCTGTTGTGTTTTTTCGGCTGTGGCTGAGTGAAAGATCTATGAAATGCAGAACTGATCTTCCTCATAATTTCATGTTACTGAGCAGCTGCTCTGTTGTCTGCTGCTTCTTCAGGATCTTCTTCTTTGGGGTTTGTTTTTTGAATGTGAGGCTGTTCCGTTTTACTTCAGAGATTTCAGAACTCTTTGAGAGGTTTGGACTTCTCCCAGCTTTAGTTACATCATTCAGATTACTCCGCTGGGATTCACTTTAGAATCATTTTCTCTTTTACATTTTAACCCCATATTTATGTAATTTGTGCAACATGTCAATTTTTTTAACCCTTGTGCTATCTTAGATGACCCCCCCCCCTTCCATTGAGGTGTTCCCCCTACCATGACAAAGGTGGATAAAGGTGGAAAGATTTCATGTAATCCATGGATACCAGTGAAGATCACAAATCATTGAAGAAAAAAGGTTCAGAGCTCTGTCTAGTGGGTCTAGATGACCCACCTCCCAATGGTAAAGTGCCTAGGATAGCACAGGGGTTACTCATCTTTTGAAAATCCTGTCTTTTTGTCGTTTTTTCCAACCATTCTGGAACACTTTTAGTAACTTTTGTTGTTTTGGAGTTTCAACTGTCCAACATCCAGTTTTCCTATTAGTTAACTTCCACAACGTTTTGTTTCAGCTGATTTTCAGAAAAGTTTCAAGAAACTTTGAGCATTTGTTTCAGCCTTTAACCCTTGTTCTATCCTAGGCACTTTAACGTTGGGAGTGGGGTCATCTAGACCCACTAGACAGTAGGGTCATCTAGACCCACTAGACAGAGCTCTGAACCTTTTTTCTTCAATGATTTGTGATCTTCACTGGTGTCCATGGATTACATGAAATCTTTCCACCTTTATCCACCTTTGTCATGGTAGGAGAACACCTCAATGGAGGGGGGGGTCATCTAAGATAGCACACGGGTTACACTGTCCTTATGGTGTATTTAAAATGGTCAGACCTATACAGGGCACACAGGTGACCTTCACAAATGATAAAGGTCATAGATCCCGCAGAGGGAAAATGTTCTATTGTTCTTATTCATGTGATTGGATGCAAACACTAAGACAACACTTAAGGGGGAAGCAGGTGAGACGCAGGCGTGTCGTCTAGATTTTTTCCTTTTTTCTACCCCCTCAAACCCTGCAGACTGAACAAGGAGCTCGTTAGTGCTGTTCACATGAGACGTGTTCCCTCTTTGCTGCAGCCTGACTGTTAGAAATGAGAAAATTAGCCAATCAGGGTGCAGTTTGTGTGGACATCCCACATGCGTCCTACATGCACGTCCATTATCATGACAGCACTTCAGCTCAAGGGAACTGAAAGACCCTCCTGCCCTCCCCTGGAGATGCAGCCGCTCCTCTCTATGACCCTCCAAGAACCCGGAAGACCCAAAAACCCACAGACCCAGTTCAGGTCAACCCCCCCGAACAGGTCCCCCCCCCCGTAATTCTCATCCATGGAGTCTTCTGGTACATAAAAGCAATGAGTTCTATCACTAGAGGAGACATCACGTGGTTCCTCATGGGAGGAGAGCGCCGCCATCTTGGTGAGGTCAAGTCACTGCTGCAGTGCAGCATGTGAACTCATCTTTTGCAAAATGCCAGTTCATTGTTTGGGTTTCAACTGCCAAAATCAGAGTCCACAAAGGAGGAAGGCAGAACATTTCACAGGTAAGAACTATAATGTTTTCTTTTTCTGCTGCAGGGGCTTCATTAATAGAACACGTGTTGACATGCATGATGCTGCAGGGCTGTTATCTACCTGCTGCATGACGTACGGATAATTTGCTGTTGACATAAATGTAAACTTTATTTAGTCAAACCTATAAACAGCATACTAGGCTATTATAGTAATATAGATTTATACATTTCTGACTCACTGACTGAACTTTTCTTGCAGGTTTCCAATGGATTCAGACTTCAGGAAAAAGTGAATCTTAGCAATAAAAACAGTTAACCCAGATGGATCACTGTGGTACCAACTAGTAATACAGTCTGGATATGTTCAGAACATTTGTGGAAACAGATTTAGATGAGAGGCCAGACTGTTAGCTTGAAACCCGACACCCTAACATCTGTGTTACACAAACTGATCACCTTCATGGATCAGTAAATCAATTGTTTTTCTTTGCTTTTTGTTTTTTTTTTAAAGGGGAAAATCTGTTGTTGACTTTTGGACTTATTCTTGACTTATTATTATCATTTATTATTATTGACCTATCATTGATTTATTGTTATCATTTAATATTATTATTGACTTATTATTGATTTATTGTTATCATTATTGATTCATCATTATTATTGACTTATTTATATATTGTTACTATTTATTATAATCATTGAAGTATTGTTGGGCTTTTCTAAATAATTTAAATTACATGTCAAAGAGGTCTAAAACTTTGAAATGTTTAAAAATTATTTTCAAAAATTATTTGTTTTATTTATTTATAAGAAGTTCTGCAACTATGCTTTTTCATTAAAGTTTGAGCTTATAAGGCTGACTGTTTCTCTTATTTAACAGCAACAGATGATATACATATATTATATATTTATTTATATGTATATCTATATATAAATATGAATATATATAAATTACATAAAAGCTACTTAGATGCCACCAAAGGCCATAGAAATCATTGTCATGTGGGCGTCGTCGACCTCACCAAGATGGCGTCGCGCTCCGCCACCGTCGGCCAGGCTTCTAAAGTGGGCGTGTCTCCTCTAGCGATATAAGACATTGCATAAAAGACAAAGAAGAGCCTTGGAACTTTCTGAAGATCAAAGTGTTTATTGTTCTCAGTGCATTCTTCCTTTGATGTTTGTAAACAAATACACATAAACAAATGTAATAAATGTAGTAAGTGAAAAAACAAAACAAATGGAAGTTTAAGAAACGGAATGAAAAAAGGTCAAAAGGTAGAACATCCACCGGTCAGTGGTTGTCACTGAAACCGAGTATGAAGAGTATTATGGGATGTTTTCAGGAAGGAATGGAGGAGTGCACACAGGGAAGTTCAGGAGTCTTTTTCTCTGTATATTCTTTTACCTCAGCTCTGTCACAAAGTATTTTCTGCCCCACTGCAGCTCCTAATTGATCGAGGTCAATCTCAGCTTTGCCCCCCAGGGGCAGATGACGTCATGTGATACTGATGTTTGGCCCCAGATGTTGTTTTAGCTGCCTTACGGCACTCTGCGCTTCACTCTAATGTGGACACAATCAGGACTGTAAACGTTTGGCCACTCATCACTTTCAGAACGCAGAGGTTGTCTTTGCAGGCTGGTGGTGTGAGTGTCATGGTAAGGTGTCCTGTGCTCAGCCGGCTCTACAGTAAACATATTCTGAGAAGACAATGATGCAATAATAAGACGGGGAAAGATCCCACCATGCAGCCGTCAATCAAGACAAAGTTCTATCATCTTCTAATTCCTGGTTTTCAGGTTTCAGATCTAGAACATGTGTCTCAGCAGCTGGAATCTCTTGGTTTTTTCTTTGTGGGACTGTTTTTGTTGTTTTCGGGACGTCGTTCCTCCTCAGAGGAGCATCTTGCTCTTTCACACTGATGCAGGGAACAATGTCGATGCTGTCAAGCATCAGTCTCTGCAGGCTTTATTGGCATTCATTTCTGCAGGGTAGGACTGCAGTCTCCCTGGGGGGGGCTGCTAAATCAACCTGAAGACCAGAGCATTTAACCCTTTGACGGCCTCTCCAGCTCCTCCCCCTTCTCTAAGCTTGTCCTTAAGACATTTGCTAATAAACAGCAGGTCAGCACCTGCAACGGCAGCTGATTTATTTGGCCATGATCACCTCAACGAGCAGGAGGGGGCTGAAAGAGGAGGCCCCCACTTTGAAGCACCCCCCTGTTTTGCTTCTCATCTGACAGTTTCTTTATTCCCCCACTAAAAATGAGTAGAAGCATTTGTCTCGACGACCCCCCCAGAGGACTGCTGGGGAGCGTCCCAGGTGTGGCGCAGAGGCCTGACCCCACACCTTCCTCCCCCCCAGGAGGCCAGCGAGCAGCAACAGCAAGGATCAGAGGAGGCTTCCCTGCATCTGTCCCACAGAACGAGCCGATCAGACGAGGTTCTGTGCAGGATGTTGTTCAAGGACCTAACTAGTGAAGAATTACTGAGTAACAGGAAATTAAAAAATTCCTGCAATGCCGTTTCACCCCTCCAAGTCATTCTTCTGCAGTCTGACCTGACCTCTGCCTGAACTGCAGCCGTTGGGGGCTCTTTGTCTTTCTCCTGCTTTCTGTGTTAGGGAGCACCTTCATCAGCGATGCCTCTGCACCTTCATCATCTGTCACTCTGTGGTTGCTGCTTTCTGCATGCTGAGCGTGCACTTCACCCTTTGCTGCAGGACAACTCAGAAGAACCAGGCAGCTCCCAGAGGTTCAGGAAACGTCTGGGAACCGGTCCGCTTTCGTCTGGATTCTGGATTCTTTTCTCAGACGTCTGCTTTGCTCTTTTTACACAAAAGCAGTTTGTTTTTTTCTTGTTGACTGTCTGCATCGCACACAGGTAAATGGTCCCCATTCCCCCAACAATTACATTTCATTTAACGTTCGTCTCTCAGGAGCCCATCATTTCCCCGGAAACATCTTACGCTTCCTGACCCTGGAGGCGTGAGAAAGAGCTGAGGTCCACAAATCCTTCAACACCAAACTGGGATGAAAATGATGTAAAGACGAAAATCTGAGGAAAAAGATCCAGAACCTCTAAAGAACTCTACGAGGAAGACTGCGTAGACAGACGCAGACGGCTGTGACACACAGGCGTGACGGAAAACATTTCAGACCAACTTCCAGCAGAGCATCACACCTGAAGACGGAGGAGGACGTTTCAGGTGGTTCCTGTGAATGTTTAGAACATGTGGGAACAGTCTGTAATGCGGCTTCGTCGCTCTCGTTTGCAGAGTCAGGATGGCTGCAGTTCTGATGAAGAAACCAGCGGCGACCTGATGTTCCAGTGAGCTGCTCCGCCCACCGGCGTTGCAGCCGGATCACGGGGTTCTGCATGGCTCCTCTTCAGATCCAAACAGTCCAAGCTAACAGGCACACCGCGGTTTTAATAAAGTTAATTTGTTCTGAGCGCCATTGAACAGCAGAGGGGAGGAGTTAATGTTTCATCCACCTGACCTGAAAAGCGCCCGGAGTGAAACAGCAACCCCAGAATAGAACGGCGTCATGACAGCTGCGGTCAATCTTTAATTTCACCTTTGATTCTCATTTAGGAAAAATCTCCTTCTCTGTTTCATGTTTTGGGTTAAAGTTCTGCTGAAACTTTTATTGATTTGACATTCCACAAACATGTCAAATAAATAGAAGCTGTTTTTTTCCTAAACTTATTTTCAAAAGAATCACTTTGGTTTTATTCTGAAATTTCTCAAAATGATCTAAAACTGTTTGTCTTCTTATTCCTTTCTATTTTTTTATTGTCTCTGGAATTGAATAATCAAAGTATAAAAAAGTTTTCTTTATTCTATCTGATTGGATCCATGTGACTAAAAAACACAGTTTGTACCTGAGCTCACCTGTTTGCTGTGTGTGATGACACACCCTCTGACCTTTGTAAATCTGGGCTAAATGAATAATAAAATAATGGTTAGTTTTATCCTTAGCAGTGGTTTTCTGTCCTTTCTCCAAAATCATCAACTCTGACGGCTTTTATTTAAAATCTTTGTTCTGTAAAATCTTCATGTTTCCCGTTGATGCTCATTAGAAGCTAAAAGGTTTGGAAGAACGGAGGAAAAGTCATTTCTTCATGGAGTAGATCAGATTAAGTAATAGATTACTCTTAGAATGACAGTTTGAGAAAATGCTGAACATTTCTTAAATATTTCATCTTTTTCTTGGTTACATGATGCGTCACGCAGTCATAAAGTTCTTTATCGAATGTGTTTCCCCTGTTTGTTACATCATCTAGATGTAATTCTACTAGAACTTACCCGTCATGTGGGTTTAGCTGACAGACAACAGAAACCCTGAACTGTGGGTTTTTCTGATTCTGCATGGTTACCCCCCCCCCCATCAAAAACAGGAGAGGCGAGTTCAGTTTGAGCGACGGAAAACCTGCCGAGGCGCCTTCATTTTCCCGCTCCTCGCCCGGATGAGGGACGGTTCAAAGGGTGACTCTGACAGGGCGCCGTGGCTCCTGCGTCCTTTATCTGCATCCCCACATTAGCACGTAAATGAGCTGAGCGTGCTCAGTGTAAACAGGAGTTGTGGAGTTATCATTGTTGGGCAGATTTCTGACATCCTAACACACTCATCCCATTAACATTCAGAAGCGTTTCTGACGCCGTTGACACAGATTTCTGGAAACTTTTCTGTGGGGATTGTGGAGCGAATGCTGATAGTTCCAGTCTTTCTCAGAATTGCTTTCTGCGTCGTGCAGACGCTGCAAACCCTCATTGTTTACTAGCATAAACAGCCTTAAAGGTGCTTCAAAGCGCAGGAGTTGTGGTTCATGATCCATGGAACGTGTGGAGCTGCAGCGGCCTGCACTGGCCTGCACTGGCCTGCACTGGCCTGCACTGGCCTGCAGCGGCCTGCACTGGCCTGCACTGGACCGACTGACTGCAGCTTCTCCATTGTGATTGGAGCAGAGCTTATGGCATGGGAGCGAACTGGCAGCCTCTTAAAAGGTATTATATGTGCTCTCCCTCTCCTTCCTTCTGTCTGACAGGAGCCCTTGGGATGAAAGGAAACACAGTGGAAAAAGAGACATCGGTTCCCGACATGGGGAAGGCTTTGTTTCTATTCTCCCCATCCCAAGTCTCCCCAGGAATCCTAATTTCCACCATTCACCTACCCAGAAAAGCTGGTTGAAGGCAAAGGGGGGAGGGGGCTCCCTCATTGAGACTTCTTGTAACCAGTCCTCATGGGGGGGGCATCACAAAGCTGCGGAGCAGGAGGACGCTTTGAATGGGAGGAGGCTGGTGGGTTCCAAAGGCTGAGAGTCTGAGTCAGATCAGCCACAAACGACACGAGACTCGCCCCAAAGCCTGCAGGTTCTCCAGGTGCTGCAGAGAGGATGCTGATGGCGCCACAGACCCTGTGTTTCTGCTTTAGTTCTTGGTGAAAGTGGGCGGAACCAACATCAGCCGACTGCCCTGATTGGTCTGCTTGGCATTAGAGTGGAAGTGGAGAAAGTCCCTGCCGGTCGATCTAAGGTGTGAACTTCTAATGGCTTTCTGTGGCCGGCGTCCGCAGTGCTCCCAGCTGAAGGGAGCGCCGCCTGTTTAAAAAATGAATGGAGCCGAATGCATCTTCCAGCAGGGAGGGGGCTGGATTTATGCACACATTGAGGGCTAGCCCCGGATTGGAAATAATTGTTGGAGCTGAGGAGGTGCAGAGGTTTCAGGGATGCTGTCAGATGTTGGCATTATCTCACGTGACCAAATTAGGAGCCAATGAGGAAGGTTTATGGTCATTTTGAGCTGTGAAGGAGCTCAGTGTCAGTGCAGGTGTCCAGGTGCAGGCTCCTCCCACAGTCCAAATCATTCATGGGCTTCTCTGCCCTCACAGCCAAAATGATGCAGAGAACCAAACTAAGAAGAATGTTGACTAAACTCCTCAGTAATCATTGAACTGGAGCCAAAGAGTTTCAGCTCTGTTTGACTCTGTATCTTGTAAGAGAGGCCGACAGATTTACATCCAATAGTTTGTTTTGGTTGATGAATTTGGAGAAACGGCCGTCTGACGGATCAGAAATAAGGTTTTCAACCTAAACCTGGTTCCTTCAAATCCCTGAAGCTCAGTGTAGATTTATCTCTGAAACATCAGATCACTGGTCAGAGGTCATCTTTGCATTTCCTCTTTAGTTTGACATGTCAGACCCCCCCCCCTTCACATTTTCTTGGTGTTAAGAATGAAAACAATTCTACAAATGATCAGTGATCCGAGCCTTTTCTTGATGTTTTTCTAGATCAGATGGTTCTGGTTCTGCCCTGAAAGCAAACAGAAAACAACCAAATGGATTAACAGTCAAAATGTTTCCATTTCCATGCTGGCATGAATGCAACACCTTTGAAGAAAGGCTCTGCGGCCATCAAAAGCGGTGTGTGAGGAATGCCAAATGTTTGCTTGGCTGTTTGATCTCTGAAGCCTGTCCATCAGATATGCTGCCTTGGATAGAGATCTTCATTACGGCTGTTATCCTGGTTTAGCCGCGACGGCTCTCCAGGTAATGGGAAAGCACTCAACAGTAAACTGCAGGCCTGAGCGCCATCAGCAGCAGAGGAGGCCTCCTTCTGCAGCCATGACGCCCTTCCCTTGTTTTGAGTCGTCTTTGGCAAATGAAGACAGAAAGCGCAACGAAAGTCGGACCCGAAAGGAGGCGGAGCTGCAATCAAGTCTGTGTTTGAGGCTTGAAGGAGTGAAATCAGATTTCAGCGTCTCCAGAGGTGACGTATGGAAAGACGTTACGACACCGGGCCGGTAAATTGAAACCGTCAACAGCAAAGAGATCATAGTAATGACCTTGAAATGAGGCTCCTATTCTCTACTGTGGACATCAGAAATGGACGCAGATTGTTGCTTATTTGTTCAGCAGTGCTGTCGATGATTATCATATGTAGTTAGTTTTATTGTTTAGGATTTGTCCTATAATTCCAACCAAACAGGACCTGGAAGGATGATGTTCAATGACCTTTCCCTCCTGACTCCTCAGTTTGCTGCTCGGCCCTTCCTGAGCTCTGACATTCATGACGCTTCGCCCTTAAATACTGACATTTCTTTTAAAGGGAAGTTTCCTGGCATCCATGTGGACGTGTTGAACGTCTCAGAGCTCAACTCTGATGCCTGCTGGGGGGGCTGAATCCAGTGAACTGTCCTGGACTTGTTCTCTGACTCCTTTCCAGAATCACAGTGAAAAGTGTGAAATGAAAAACAAGAAGGCCGCTCACTGAAATGACTAAAACCACAGAAGGATTTGGAAATATCAGAATATATAGCAGGAACAAGACATAAAGGATGAAAAAACTGCTCATTAGCTTCTGATATTTACAAAATGAGATGTTTCCCACGCGTTCTCTGCCCTAAACTGAAGCAGAACCTCTAGAGCTTTACATGTTCTGGAACTCCCGCTTCTGGTTTCAGCTGCTTCTACATCACAAAGTTTTGAAAGTCGTTTATTCATCAGGAACATTGTCGTTTTGTTATTGACATAATGGGAATGTTGGCTCCTGCACTGAACTCAGACACTGCAGCAGGAACTTCCTGATCTGTCATTAGAAAGTGAATTATTGGCCATTCTCTGAATTCTGACTGAATGACTGGAGGGAACGTTAAGAAAAGGCCTTTTTATCCCACCATGGGGACTATCTGAGTCTGCAGCAGTGAAGTGACATTCATGTCAGGTTCAGTGGCTGTGAGGCGTCGTTGGGCAGAACTTCCCACAGCTTTTCTGGAACGGCCCGGTCCGGTCCATATCCTGAGGGAAGCCCTGGACCCGTTCAGATCATCCCGGGTCTTCTTTCACACCTTCAGGATCCTCTTTGAGCCGTCATTTCGGTGTCAGACGGTCAACAACAGTTGGAATGTAGTCATCAATGTTTGAGCAAACGTTTGAGATCTAATGACATGGAACGCTTCATAAATGAGTTCATCTCAGTGTTTCTGTGGCTAAAGCAGACGATCCACTGTTTGACGTCATCTTTGCCTCATTTTGCATTTCCTGACAGCAGCTGACCTGTGCAGAGACTGAGCCTCTGACTCGGCCCATGAGCACAGGAGCTCCTCGCTGCTTGCTGAAGGCTTTGGGAATCTACCGTGACAGCAGTGGATGTTTCCCTCATTCCCAGCAGAGAACAATGGCTGTACAGAAGCAGGGACGATGGTCGCCGGCTTCCCTTGCTGTGAAATAACGAGCAGCACAAACACCGTCAGAGACGTTTTAGGTTTACTGTAACTCTGTGACTCTAAACACTCAACCAAAAACAGAAATAATGGTCTTCATGTCAAAGTGTGGTTCCTGCTGCAGCCCATAATTAAACTTCCTTAAAGCTCCCTAAAGAGATTCTGTGAAGGCCAAGGGTCCACGGCGTGCTGGGGGGTGCTGGTGGTACAGCATGGCGGCTGAGAGAAAGGGCAGCTGCTGGCGATTTAATGAGAGAGTAGGGCCTGCAGCCCCCCCACTGCAACTCATCGCCACTTAATGGCAGCACTAATCCCTGCAGAGATGCTGCTGTACACACAATTGGTGGTGAAATCTCCCAGCAACACGTTCTCACACCCGGCGCCACCAGTTAGCCGCTCACAAAGAAATGGCGGCGTTTTCCAAAGGTTGACAGCAGAAAGGATGAGCCGCTCCGGCAGGTGATTTGGTCTGGAAGCTGCTGGTTTCTCGCTAACACCAGACATTGTTTGCAGGTGTAAAGGCTGGGAAGGTGTGAGGACGGCCCATTATTTCTGCCTGCACCACTGCTGTCGGCCACATGCTGCTAAAGTGCAGAGCAGGTCGTGGTGTCAGGATGACGAATAAGGAACTGTCAGCTTCTCGCCTTATTTAAAGCAGTCCTAATTGGTCCAGGCTGTGAAACGCCATCTTTGAATTGCTGCTTCATTTGCTTTTCACAACACCGTGATGACAGACACTGACCTTTTGGCTTTTCCACCAATTCAGTGCCACGTTTCTGTCACCGAAACCGGCCTGGCGGACTCACAGACCTGCTGCAGTCATTGGAGAGGCGAGACAGGTTCTACGCTTCCCAACACGGGTTCTATGTTCCCTCTTATCAAGGTAACCAACGACATCCGCCTGAACACTGATGATGGAAAAGTCTCTGTCTTAATCCTGCTAGACCTGAGTGCTGCCTTTGATACTGTTGATCATGGGATCCTTTTGCACAGACTCCAAGACTGGGTTGGCATCTCTGGATCTGCCCTAAGTTGGCTCAAGTCTTATCTAGAAGACAGGAAATATTTTGTTGAAATTGGGAGTTGTGTCTCAGACTACATGGCCTTGACTTGTGGTGTGCCCCAGGGATCCATCCTGGGACCCCTTCTGTTCAACCTCTACATGCTGCCACTAGGGCAGTTAATACGCAGTAATAACATATCTTATCACAACTATGCAGATGATACTCAGATCTATGTGTCACTGACAACAGGTGAATATGGGCCGGTGGATTCACTCAGCCACTGCCTCCAACAGATCAGTGCGTGGATGTAGAACAACTTTCTCCAGCTAAACTCAAACAAGACCAAAGTTATTATTTTTGGCCCACAGAAACAAAGAGAAAGAGTCAGTAGCTACCTTCATTCTCTGTCTCTTAAACCCTCAAATCAAGTCAGAAATCTAGGGGTAATCATGGACTCTGACCTAAACTTTAACAGCCATATCAAGTCAGTAACATCAGCGGCATTTTACCATCTGAAAAACATTGCCAAAATCAAAAACATAGTGTCACAGCCAGACCTGGAGATACTTATCCATGCATTTGTCTCCAGTAGGTTAGACTACTGTAACGGCCTGCTCACCGGCCTCTCCAAACCAGCTGTAAAACAGCTTCAGTACATCCAGAATTCCTAATGCTGGAGTCCTGACCAGAACCAGGAAGTATGATCACATTAGTCCTGTGCTCAGGTCTCTGCACTGGCTCCCTGTACCTCAAAGAATAGACTTCAAAGCAGCTCTGCTTGTGTCCAAGTCTCTCCATGGCCGAGCACCAAAGTCCATCTCTGACATGTTAGTGCCATATGAACCATCTCGTACTCTGAGGACCTCAGGGGCCGGCCTCCTGTTGATTCCCAGAGTCAGAACTAAACAAGGGGAATCAGCGTTTCAATATTCTGCAGCTAAAATCTGGAACAGCCTCCCTGAAGGCGTAAGACAGGCCTCTTCTGTGTTCATGTTCAAATCTAGACTGAAAACATTTCTGTTTAGCCGTGAATATGACTGAAAGGTCCTATCTGCACTTTTCTTTCCTTTCCTTCCTTTATTTTTAAATCAATTTTCAAATTTTTTCTTTTCTTTTAAAGTAAATTTTATGTTGATTATTTCTATGATGTATTGTGATTTTAATGCATTTTTCTGTTTTGTGAAGCACCTTGAATTACTTTGTGTAGAATTGTGCTATACAAATAAACCTGCCTTGCCTTACCTAAACGAAGAGCGCTCAGTTAGGGGGGGTTGCTCTGCACCAACAGTCCCCCCCACAACTCAGAGGGGAATTTCTAATAAAGTCCTGCCGCTCTGCAGAAACTAGGTCCTAGAAAAGGACACAGGTTTGTGATTTTGGCAAAACGACATTGTCATGATTTAGACCACTGGGAACGCTTTGGAGATAGATCAGAAGATGATGGGAGGGGGGGGGGGGTTTGTGTTGGTTGAGGATTAGTAAAAACCTGTTCTGTGTGGATCTGCTCACGTCTTCTGGTTTACTTGGTGAACATTTTTTATCATTTACTGACCCTTCTGTCATTCCTCAGATCCTGACTTTTACCACTTTTTTAATGAATACATTTTAATTTGACAAGAACTCAGATCAAGTTTGTTCGTCAAGGCCGTTATTCTCCCATTAACGTAAAGAAGGCGTACCTCAGAGCAGTCTAATGAGGACGTTCACTGAGCAGAAGGGAAAGCTGATAAAATCACTGAAGATGATGGAGCATCAGCACCAAACGCGGCTGACTTCCCAGCTGAAGTTCACAGCAGTTCCTTTAATTGTTTCATTATCTTCTCAAAACCACAAAGACCATTTTCACAACAGCAACAACTGTTTTCATAATTGACACCAGAGATAATTAGGCTTTTATCAATGAGCTGCCAGCCACAACGTCTCTTGAAACCTTTCACGCCCAGACAAGACCAACAATTGACTGCATACCCCCCCTTCAAGTACAGTGGAGCTGAATGCAGCAGCCTTTCGGGGGGGGGGCAGTGACACAGAGCGGGGGAGGACAGGAGGGAGAGATCCAGGGAGGAATAGTGGGCCAAACTCGTTTTCCGCTTGATGAGTTCGGTGCAGAGAAAGCGTCTTTGCTAGGTAAATGATTAAGGGGGTGGGATGGGGTGGGGGGCAGCTCTGCTTTTCTGCACTTCAAAGGTCTCCAAAGGCAAATGTGTTGCCCCGCCGCAGAAATACTTCAGATATTTTAGCAGGTGCAGGCGATAGGAGCTGCACTCGGCTACGGAATTCTGGACCTTCCCGTTTGGGAACAACGGGGATGTCCAATCAGCCAGGGGGGGGAAAACTTTGCTGGAGTTGGAAGCTCCGCCCACCGCCGTGACCTTCACCTGAGTCACAGGTGAGCAGGCAGCAAAATTGATTGGTTTTTCCGGTTTGTGAGGGTTAGCAGCAGCATCAAGCTCACCGCTGAAGGTCCAGCATCTGCTGCCGGACCGTTCCATCTCCTCAGACTGTTTCTGGAAAAAGGCCCATTTTCTGAAGACAAACATTTATTAGAAAAAGTTATTAGTTTGAGCTAAACAAAACAATTATTTGAGTTTTTTCTTTGCACATTTTGTAAAGTTGATAGACTTACATTTGACTCCAGTTAATTTGACCCACTGATATGCAAACGCTTCTTTTTCTGCAGCTTCTGCTGTTCGGGTCACAGAGCTGTCACTCACTTGATGACTTCAGGACAGGTCAACAGCCAATCACAGGCCAGACACATGTGGCTTTATGTCCGAGACCCAACTGGGTCAAATGTTTTGTTTTATTGAAGTTTACGTGAAGATGAGTTGGTTTTTATGACAGCAGTGTCCAGGGTAACTGTGTAACCCAGATGTTCTGGCCTTCAAACCCCGACTGACTCACTGTGGAGGAAACACTACGAAGTCCCAAAAAACACAACAATTACAGGTCTGAGTGATTTCAAGCAACTTTAGAAAAATGTTGCAAAGACACAGAAATATCTAATCAATATATTCATGAATAGATTAGAAAATGAACAAAAGATCATGATCTTATTGGCAGTATAATTGCTCCAAATCATAGACGTAATTTCACTAATACATGACACGTGAATTAAGACTGTCAAATAATTTGATGCTTGTTAACAAAGCTTCAAAATGAAGTCAATTAGCCAATAATAATAATAATGATGGTGGACAAAACTGATGACTGTG